>JACCIB010001153.1:0-53368 GCA_018906965.1 Philotrypesis tridentata
GGCCAACAAATGGATTTGAACTTGGAACCAAATGTAAAGTGCTTCAAAAAGTTTTTATGCTCGTATGAATGTATAAATTTTCAATTGAAAGCTTTCAACATTTTTTACATAAAAACAACTAAATTTTATAATTTATACTGGTTAATTTTCACACATTATTTCTTCAGTAAAAATTTTTTTCTAACCTTGCAACATATAGATATGCCAACTGTTTTGGTTAGTCAAAATCTAGATTTTGTTTTCGTTTCAAATGTATCATAGCTAGAAGGCTGAAATTTGACTTTCAAATTTATATAAAGGTATTAAAGCAAACTATTTAATTGATTTGATTCTGAGGTACGTAATTTTGATTATCATACTTTTTTTCTTACAACTTTTGTTCTATAACTGGATTTAAAAACTGTAGTTCGTAATTCTTTTCATCTTAAATTGATAGAACTATAAATAACTGTTTAGTCGCTTAAGTCAAAATCCAATGCGCAGAGGACTTTTCAAGTATTCAGAAAAGGAATCTTGAGAAAAACACAATTTAAAAAAAAACATGTTAAATCCATATATAGGCACTTTAAAATATTACTATTAATTATTTATCACATTTTATTTTTTATCAGAACATTTCATATCATTAATTGATCACTAAGTATAAAAAAGTTAATCGAATAGTAATATGTGAAGGTGCCTATAAATGGATTTAATATGTTTTTTCTTAAATTTTGTTTTTCTCAAGATTCCTTTTCCGAATACTTGAAAAATCCCCTGCGCACTGGATTTTGACTTAAGCGACTAAGCAGTTTTTTATAGTTCTATCAATTCAAGATGAAAAGAGCTACGAACTCCAATTTTTAAATCCAGCTATAGGAAAAAAGTTTTATGTATTACCATTATAAAAAAAAGTGTTTTTTGTTAAATTCAAGTTATTATAAATTATGTATTTATTAAGAATTCATATTTAGGATTAAAAAAATTGAAGTTTGTAACTTTTTTCACCTTTAATTGATTGAAACATAAAAATTCTTTTAGTTGCTTAAGTCAAAATCCAGTGCGCAGGGGTCATTTGGAATATTAACTTATTTTCTTAAATATTTATGCATTTTATGCAATAACTTTTAATGTAAACAGTATAAATAGTCCAAAATTTGCAAAATATTTTCTTTGTATATTTTAATTATGCTCAGCAATATTGAATGTCTCAAGTGCTATTGAAAAAAATGTTGTATTTTGGTAGAGCTCCACCTTGAAGCTTTGACAATAATTAAAGCTTTTTATAGCTGCTTTTATTTTGACTAGCCTGAGCACCAGCATTCGGTTAATGGCACCATCGTTTGTCATAAGAAAATAAGCAAGATTATTGGTCAGCGCTTCCAACCAACCTTGGCCAAAATCGATTTTGGTCAGCTGATTGGTTTATATTGGTATGCATTTCTAGCAAAGAATTTCAAAGCCTAATATTCACAGAACAATAAAAACTTTTTAAAACATTTTAGATTTGGTCTTAAGTCCCTAAAACCATTTTCTGGTTTGAAATCTTACGGTAAGTAAAAAAATCGATGTTCAAGTCAACGCAATGTCACAATGGTTTGGATGGTCCAAATTCAATTTTCAAAGCAGCATTATTATTAAAGCCAATATTATCTACTTTTAATATTAAAATTATCTATTATCTCTTCAGAGTAATTATAATTTTATTTTTTTGGCAATAGGGCTGTTTCATTCCTTTAATAAATTATTTTTGGATTACGTTGGGCTGAATCTATTAATCAAATCAATTCAGGTTTATTGTTTTATTTATAATTACGAATGAAATCGCTTTAAAGTAAATCTTATATTTATCCAAAAACGTTCAAATTAAGATTTTTAAAATACAATCATAATTTTAAAAAATTATTATATTTATTAACCCTTAACCCTTATGGAAAAAATCTGCAGAAAATGCTATAGTAAAGTATACAGAGGAGTATGTAGATAATTATATAAGTATGTGCAGAGTTATCTGCAGATACGTGTACAGGAATATCTGCACGGAAACGTACACGAATTTGTATAGAATACTATATGTATACGTACATAATAAATTTGTAAAGAATATTTACATAATAATCTATATATATTTTATAGATTTTTCGAACACAATTTGTTAGTTTGCCAATTTTTTTCTGCACAAATTTATATAAATTCTCTATACGAAAATTTGTGCATTGTTTTATGCATTGAACCCTTCTCAAAAATTATGCATATTTGTATGCATATTTTCTGATTCCATAAACGCCCAGATCGCCGATTTGACTATGTCTTATATACTAAAGTCTTATGCAGTATTTTTTTCTGAATTTTTCCGAAAATCTATGATGTTTAAACAAATTTTGGGAAGAACAAAAATATCTTAGAATTGTTCAAAGAATGCTTTCAATTTATTTCATATTTTTTCAGGACGTTTTTCGAAATTTCGATTTTTCAAATTTTCGAAAAATCAAAAATTGCATCGGATCAATATGAAACAATTTGAGAGTATTCTTTAGCTAATTCAAAGGTATTTTTATTCTTATTAAGTTTTTATAATAGTTCTCAGTTTTTCAAGAAAAAATCTGTGAATATAAAAATCAAAAAAATTTCATGTAGGATGCTATTTCGTAAAGAACAAAAAAATTTTCGAGTTGAAACCACCGCGTAGTCTTTCGATATAGAGCTCCATGCCAGTCTACATATAACCAACTCTTATATACATAAAACATTAAATGGGTCAAAAAATCTTTTTTTACAAAAGACATAGTGGTTATGACGCAAATTTATTACATGGTGACGATTCAAACTTTAATGTCAAAAATCGTGCCGTTCTGGGCGTTAATGAGTTGAAATTTAGAATAAAAATCTGCATAAATTTATGTAGAAATATATAAAATCTGCTGCACCTTTCTGTACATAAATTTTCGCTTGAATACAAATGGACAACCCTATTACAAAATCTCAGGCGAGATCTCAGATGATATCTCAGGTGACATCTCAGGTGACATCCTCACGCCAAAATCTCATCTAATCGTTTTTTACATGACTTTTCGTTCACAATATATTAAGACCATTGTTAATCAATTTTTGACTATTTTTGAAAAATACAAACTTGGAAAAATATCAAAAATTTGAACTTAAAATTTTCACGAATTTCGGACTAATTATGACACGATTTCTTTTCATTTAACTAAGTTCGAATTTTTCGAAAATAGTCACAAATTGATTAAGAATAGTCTTAAATATATATAAAAGAAAAATCGGTAAAAATGAGTTAGATAAAGTTTAGACGTGAGATCCAAGGTATCACCGGATGACTCGAGATATCACCTGAATGCAGAGCATTGTACATAACATTATGGATAACATTTTCATCTAAATCATGATTATTAATATCGCAGAAAATATTCTGGAAAATTCGTTGGACAGTGGATTAATATCAATTATTCATCAGCAGTTGGATAAAATGAAAACAAAGAGATTTACTTCATTGCGGTCACCCATTCGAGTATGAACCATGCATTTTCTTGCTTAATTTTCAGGATAGAAGTTCATGTTGCGATGTATTTGGCTAGAAACGCATCATGTATAAAAGAACTCAAATATTAATATCTAAGAGCTTCATTCGTCGAATTAAGTATTATTTATTTATTCGTAAAATTGTTTCATAAAATGTTCATCCAATAAATGAATATTTCAAATTTATTTAAGACAAGGAACTTTTTGCAATCTTTCATAAATTGTATTATTAAACTGTAAATAACAATTGTACAAACGAAAAAGCAATGAAATTGAAAGCATCAGAGTATGAATTTTTTAATATTTTGTCTTAAATGAACACGGAATATTCATTCTTGAATGAGAATTTTATAAAAGTAATTCTTGAATAATGAAAAATTTTACGTATAAATACTTAAGTTGACAGAACGAAGCTCTAAGATATTAATATTTGAGTTCGCTTATAAATTATGCGTTCTGGGCGAATACATCGCAACATGAACTTTCTATCATGAAGTTAAGCAGGAAAATGCATGGTTCATAATTGGATGGATGACCGCAATGAAGTAACTCTCTTAAATTTGAAAAATTCTTTTTTTTTATTTTTATCTAAATACTGTTGAATAAAATCATACTAATCCATTGTCCAACCAATTTTCCAGAATGTTTTGTGCGATATTAATAGTGATGATTTATTTGAAAATTTTATGCATGATTGTTAAGAAATAACTGCGTGTTTTAGCGAAGGTGTCGAAACAAATACTCACTGTCAAGACTTGACTATGATATTTATTTCGAGCTGATTTAGGTCTACTTACTCGAGGTGATATTAAAGTGTGTTTATTCAAACTAATAAACAAACAGAATATTTAAATAAATGTATCGATGAATGTCGTTGAGGCCAGCGAACAAGAGACTACTCGCTTCAACTCAACAATAATTATGTGTACAACGTTCTGCATACATTCCCGCAATTTCTATGTAGACCAAATCTACGTACAAGACAGGTGCATGCAGAAATGTAAATATTTCTGGACAAATTTGGGCAGATGTTTATTCAGATATTTAAGCATAAAATATACATGCAAATGTGCAGAATAGAATGCACAAAATTTTGAATAGAGATGTATGTCCAAGTTTGTACAGAACAAAATTAGCATACTGAAAAATTGTGTCCCAAAAACCTACACAAACATATATTAATAATTTAATAATCGTGGGTTTATATGCCTGCAACCTCATGGGCCCTTAAAGCCCAACAAAAAAGGTATACATTTTTTTCAACATACCACTTTTTTTATTTTTTCATCTTGTATCTTCTCTTTTCTTTCTTTTTTATCCCCCGTAGTATTGCACTGGGAAGGTATTTCCTGCTAGGGCATCTTTCAATAACGCACCTTACCGGTTAAGCGGGCACTCTCTGACCCCAAAAAGCAGTCGAGTCCGCCATCCCAGGGACCTAGCTTATGCCTAGCTTATCGGAGAAGGTCTTTTTTTTAAGGCTATCTCCCCGTGGGTAAAGTCAAGGTTCCCTGCCGAGTGTATCGGAATTGGCTATCCAGCGATTTCTGCATTACCCCCTATAGGCCAGTCAAATTAAGCTAAAACTGAATTTTTTTGCAAAAATTCCAAACAGCAATTTTATTGGCTTAAACCACTCGGAAGGGTGTGTACATTAATCATCCGAGTCCGCAAACAGCTGAATTTGTACAGCAAATTTTTTGTCTAAAACTGGTTTTTCATTATATGTACATCATTACCTATCGATTGGTATGTTGCCTACCTGCTACTTTTCATGTACAGAATTGGCTTTTTTTGCTTTATTGCTTGGCCTAGAAGGCAACAATCGCCTTTCCGGATTTCGAATGGCGAGCTCGGCGCCAAGCGAGGCTACCCCCACTCCTCCTGCCACGGCGCCGACGGCTGAAATCTAAGGAACACTTATTTGCAGCTGCTGATTGCTTGTCAAAAAGCTTGCTTAAGAGTAAGATTAAGAGTTTTATTATAAAGTTCAAGTCTTGAACTTCAAGAATAGAGCTTCAAAACATGAAAAATTGCTTTTTGTTATAGCGTTATTGTACATTTAAAAAAAACGTATCTCGCTTCCTATTGGTCGTACCAACTCTATCAGGGGCTTATAATTTAGCTAAAAATCCCACCTTTGCAATAAAGTTACTTATAATTCGATTGCACTTAAATGTTATGTACAGCGAATTAATTAATTACAGACTTTATAAAGATTTGCTCCCGGGGACGCGCCTAATAAAAACATCGCATAGAGCGGAGACGGCTCAGTAGGCAGAGTCTCGGACTCGTAATCCAGAAGTTCTGGGTTCGATCCCGACTCTCGGCTTTTCTGTCATTGGGACACCTCTATGTTTACATACACCTGTATGTATATACTTAAGTGTCTTATAACGTCGAAGCTCCAGTGGTTTGGGACCCCCCACTGTACACAATCTATGAATGCATTGTGTAGCTAAACTGTAGGTCCAGTCGAGATGCATGCGGATTACATTCCGATGTGGTGCACATGCATCCCGACTATAGGGAACCTCACTGGCCAGTACCATAGTATGGTATCGGGCAGTGGGAAGAGCCGTATAAGACTCATAAAGAGGACTTGGGTAGGCTATAATAAAAAAAAAAAAAGAAAAAATATCGCAGTATGCAAAGTAGTATAATTAAATATAATTCGTCTCGAGTATATACTTAAAAGTTGAACTATTTAAAATAATTCTTCACGTTTTGCCAGCACTTTGAAAATAACAACTTTTTCAACTTTCGATCCTTATTGCACAAAAAGTATAGTTGATAGAGAATTCGGGTTTTGCATGCTTATAGTACTTATTGTCTACTACGTTTTCCTAGAATACAGAGAATGTAAAATAACTTTTTCAATAATTACAAACAATTTTTGATTGTGGCAGAATTCGTGTTCATTGCCAATCTACAAGTAAACTATTACAGATAGACATATTCCATCGCTGATTTTTTTATGCAAAATTTCTTAAGGAATAACATTTATTTCAAACTTTTTTCTCTATGACCAGTACTTTTCAATACGCAGAGAAAAAACAAAAAAAAAGTGTAAAAATCCGACTTTAATGGTTTATAGCGAATTCGCTGTATAAATTCAGCTATTTACGGACTCGGATTATTAAAGTACACACTCTTCCGAGTGGTTTAAGCCAATAAAATTTCTGTTTGGAATTTTTGCGCGGAAAAATGCTAATTTGATTGGCATACTAAGTGTCCGTAACACTGTCTTGCAATTCCGCTCATACTTTTGCCTGTGGGGCAAAGGAAACGCTATAATTACACTGAAGCAAAATTCCAGGGAATAACCTGCCTCGAGACAGCCGGGATTTTAGATCTTTTTCCGATGAGAAACCGAACTCAAAAAATCCAGGTTTTACCTTCACCGGAAATCGAACCTCAACCCCTAGAACGGTGTTGTCTTTGTGCCTAGCATACTAACCGCACAATCAACACCGCTCTCCTATACAAATATATATAGTTAATTATGTAAATATTTTTTATAAATTTATATTCGTACTTATCCAATATTATTCTATTCAAATTCGTGTACATTTACATGCAGATATTCCTTATATAAATTCCTACATAATTCCTTTTATACTTCATACAACATTTTCTGCACATTTTTTCCATAAGGGAAAAGTTGTCTAAATATTCGAAACATTGCTAAAATTATTATTATTAACATTTTGTTCATTTTGGACTTAATGGTTTAAATAATGCAATATACTAATGCATGTTAATTGTAACAAAGTATTCTTAATCGCTTATAAAACAAAACCTGTCGAAAATTATGTAGGGAATACTAGATAAAATTATATAGGAAAACGTATAAGAAACTATGTATAATTTTCTGCAGGTTAACGCGCGCCCACATGTAAATAAAACTTTAATCATTTTATATGGGGAAAAGGTGGGCGAACGTTCCGTGCAAAAGCTGAGTACATCTGAAAATTTCTACGAACGTTATTTCTTATGTATTTTCATGCGTTTTACTTGTACACGCCTTAAAATTTGAAAATCTCGTAAAAAATCATAAAAATTCACTTAACCTTCTGTAAGATCATTAATTAATATAGCAATAAATTTTGTGTGAACGTATGATGCATAATTTTTGTATATTTTGATACTCTGAACCTGAATCAAGACACAGAATTACTCCAGCGCATTCCATTTTTTTTTTTCATTTTAGAAAAACCATTCTTAAAATCGAAAAATCAATGTATAAGGTGTGATAAGCATAAACAAACTCTCTTTTTTTCAGTATCTAACAAAAATTCATCAAATTAAGGCGTATCATATATATGGCATTCTATTTCCCTCATGTCTTATTGAAATCGTTCAGCCCATTCTTCTCTATAACGGTCGAGGTTATCTAGATGCGAGTGCAGGAAATAGAATTGTAGGTATAACAAGGTAACTAAAGGATCACCTAAAAAGATTGTAAATATGATTCTTGGACTACAGTCAGGTTTTACCAAACCTGATTATGGAAACAATGGCCTCAAAGAACAGATTTCGATCCTGGAAAAATAAATATTATTTGTCGATCTCGAATCATTAGTTATTTTGCTCCTACCTCTTCACATTAACTTCATTAGGTCTCATAAAACAGTACGTAAAAGCTTTGGACAAAAGTAATATCTGATTTAATTGATTCGGAGAGAGGTTACCGAAAATAAGCAACACTAATCTGAAAGACGAAATTTTTTACAGTCTTCAAATCTGTATTTTACAATAGTAACGGCATGTTATGATACAAACGGTTAGTAATTGTATTTCCTACACTCGCGTGTTAAATATTTTTCAGAAAATCTTGCTGATTATAGCAAAGAACATGGTGAACGATTTATCAAAGACATCAAGAGATTAAAAAAAAATGAATGGTGGCAGAACAATTCTGCGTTCACATTCGGTCTCAGCATGTCAAAATATATATGAAAGATTTTTTGTATATCTACACAGTGTATATGAATTTGAGTAAAAATTCTTGTACAAACTTGTACAGAAAAATTTTCGCCGGTATTCTAATTTATTGTGTTCGAAATCTCTGCACTTATATGTACACAATCTTACATAACATTTTTATGAATATATCTTGTACGATACAATACTTTGTAATTCATCATGAATCTATGTACGTTTCTGTGCAGGCATTAATGTACGTTTACTTGCAGAAAACTGTACATACTTACTTGAAAAAGTCAACTTTCGCCCTTTGTGTAATATATAATTGCTTTAAGATTTGTAGTTTAAAAATTTGTATGAAACATTATTTGGAATTCAATTTTAGGCTGGACAGAAATGCAACAACAGCTGAAGTCACTGAAAACAACAGGGAAGTTGAATGTTTCAAAAAATAGTCGAAAGATTATTAAAAAGAAACAGAATGACTCATTTGAAAAATCTACACCGACAGAAAAGAAACGCAAGGCAAAAAATATTGCATCAAAGCAAACTCAGAGCATGGTACTTCTTGAAAGAATTGAAGACAATGTATGTTTTTCTCTAAGTAATTTATGTATCATTTTTTATTGTTAAATATAATATTTTACATAGTAGTATTATGTGATATGTCCAAATAAATCACGAAACTCTTATCAAAATAATGTGCAGATATTTATGCAGAAATTTTTGCAGAATTCTGCAGAGTAATCTGCAGGGTTCCCTGCAGGAGGTCCAAATTCTCTGCAGAGGAACAATATCAATGCTTTTGCAATAATTTGTGTAGAATTTTCTACAGAGCTTACTGCACAGATTACTGCAGAGATTTCTGCATTGTAATTGCCTCTGCAGAAAATTTGGACCTCCTACAGCGAACCCTGCAGATTGCTCTGCAGAGCCCTGCAGAGAATTCTGCAGAGTTATCTGCATAAATATCTGCACATTATTTTGATAAGGATATATAATATGATTTTTCAATGTAATACAATTATGTAATATACAATTATTCTATATTATACAATCATTCTATTACTTGATACGAACATGTCAAAATTTTATCATATGATCTTATTTGGATAAAAACAAAATTTTACTATTGTATCTTAACATGCTATTTTAAGTAATTTTATACCACTTTAAATTAAAAATCGCAACTTCGTTACTTGTTTTTAAATGCTCGGGATCTAAAATATCGTATGCAATTGATATGTAAAGGGTTTATTCACAAAACTCGTTACAGTACTCGCTTTTGGTTCATGCCATAATTTCTCGTATCGTATAAATATTTTCCGTACCCGTTGCATAATATACTATAATGTTATTTTATTTAACAAATACTTGACATAAGCATAGAACCTATTTTTGGATGTATCATATGCCAAGTAGTTTTGGACAGGTAAAATATAAAATTTTTAATATTAATTATAATAAAAAAATATATTTTTTAAAACAGACCGATTATAATGAGTTAGCATCCCATGAAGAGGTAGAAAATAACATTGATCCATTGCTCAATAGCATGGATGACAATTTACAAAATGATCAAGAAGATGAACGGGCAGATGATTTTATTCTAGAATTAGAAGACGATAAGAAACTAACGACTGAACAAGCGGATATGAAAGCAAGGAACTCTTTCTCTGATGATTTAGAACCAAATGATGATGAACAACTTGTTATAAGCCCAATAATTTCTGGCAGTGTGAAATCAAAATCCAAATGCAAAAAAGGAGCAGAAAAGCTTGAAAAAAATGCTTCATTATTATCAAACGTATCTAATAATAGTGAAACGGATTTCTTATTGGTGAGTTGATTTATTTATAAGTATACACTCCTCTCATGTCCTCACTGTAGATCTTATTTCCAATTGTTTGTTTAAATTATAAATCAATCGGTAAAATTTACATTATACAATCTGTAATAACTTACAATAATAATAATACAGGATACTGGTAATTAGGTATAATGCTTTATTAAGGGGTCTACCCTAATTAGACACGCTAAAAATAACCAATTTTTCAAATTTTTTACAATAGTTTTATATTAGAAATAATAATATGTAAGTTATTAAACTCACTTAATAGATTTTTTAAAAACTTAAAAAGAAATTTTTTCTGTGCATTTAAGTGTGGTTCTATATATCGAAATAGTACTTGAATAACATTCCTTCAAAAAAAAATGTGTTCGCGCTGTTGATGAAAACTCTGGGATGGTTAGTCTGAATCAAGAAAATGAAACGGCATTAGATTCAGTATTTTTAGGGCTATAGCGCATATCATACGATTTTTGATTTTCAAAAAATTGACAAAATGGCGTCCAATTTTCGAAAAAACTAAGAAAAAACCGAAAGAAGAACCCCCCACAGGGCGTGCAGTTCGCACTATACGCGGCATGTATATATAATTCTTTTCGATAAAAATATGTAAAAAATTACGAATACGTTGATAAACATAGTACTTTTCAAATAATTAAATGAATAATATTACAACTGAAGTATACAAGAGTTTAAAGAATTTCTATAGGTATAAAAACATTTTGAGATGCAGCGATTAACGACTCAGAATTCTAATCAGAAATATGTAAATGTTGAAACAAAAACTGATTAGGAGGAAGCTAAGTGCTAGATACTTGGTAGCGTTTGATTTTATCTGATTTTCATTGTTTTAGTAAATATGCTCATCGTAATATTATCACCAATAATATTTTAATAATAAACGTAAGACTAGGGAAAATTCTGAGAGTAAAAATCTGCAAAAAAATTTACAAAAATCTGTGCAAAGAACTCTGCAGAGATCTATGACGGATTGTCTGGAAAAAAAAATTTGTTAAACATGGTGTGTGACTCTGTCACTCAAAAAGTACAGTGTATAGAATAGAAAAACTATCGATTTACTCGAGTAAAAAAAACTAATTTTTGATTGTAGGCTCCGCATTGCATATTCTCACATTGGAGATCTGTATGCAGGCAGGCCTCGCAAAAATTTGTTGCAGAGCCTATAATCAAAAATTAATTTTTTGTACTCGAGTAGAGCAATAGAATCTTTTATTCTATATACTGCAATTTTCGAATGATAGAGTCACACACTATTTAAAACTTTGACACTGGTTCTATAAGTATCCGCTGGTTGGCGCCCATACAGATCTCCAATGTGAGAATATGCAGAGCCTATAATCAAAAATTAATTTTTTGTACTCGAGTAGAGCGATGGAGTCTTTCATTCTAAATTTTTTTAAAGTTCCCAATTCTCTACAAATATTTCAATACATTATATTACTATTATTTTTATATATTATTATAGAATTTATTTAATACTGGTACTAATTTTATGCTATTATTACACAGCCGGAAGGCGTTAAGAGAAGATTTCCTCTGCCAAGAACTGTGCTAAGTGTCCTGCCGAATAAAAGCATTTAGTCATATGTATCCGGTATGGTGAATAATTTTTTTGAACGGTCATATTTACAAACACATTCAGCAACTGGAATCTCACCGAACTGCAGTAAAAATGTACCAGTGGCACCACCTTTACACCCCCCGACAGTGGCGTACATCCGTAGTAAGAATTTAAAAATAAAAACTTCAGTTAACAGCTGTATTGTCGGAATGCTTTCTCAAAGAGAAAAATTGAATTTTACTTATCAAAAAACAAGAAAATAATTAGCAACAGAAAATCGAATATGGAATTTTTTTAATTTTCAAAATTCGAACATTAACCCATTATCGCCTAAAGGAAAAAATTTTAATGTTGACTTCGACGGCTCATCATTTTAAATCAGACAAGGAACTTTTAACTTAAGGTACATATATTACTGTTTTCGAGGTCGCTCTTCCAATTGGCGGTATACAAAAATACGAAACGTAACGTTTAACCTATTTTTTAAAAAATATAAAAAAAATGCACTTTTTGCCGTTGGATTTTTTTCAAACCTAATTTTAACAGTGTTCCGAATGTCTAGGCAACTTTTAAGCCATAAAAAGACCATCTCGATACTTGAACTTCAAAAATATGCAACGGAAAATTTTGATTTTTATCGTTATTCAATTCAAAATGGCGTCCGAAACCAAAAGTTTTTTTTTAACATTCACAGATTTTGTACTCGAAACTGTGAACTTTCACGAAAATTTCCTATGAATAAAAATATCTTAGAATTAGTCAAAGAATGCTCTCAAATTTTTTTAGATTGATCTTATGCAATTTTTGAATTTTCTAATAGTACATTAAGATACAAGTGGCCTAAGTAGTCCTTTACGGCACGACGTGTATAAGCGCACGATCGTAGCGAGTGAAGTTAGAGTCGTGCCATGAAGGACAACTTTGGACACGTGTGCCGTATACTATTTTATAGCATCTGTCCGCCTTAAGTCCGCTGCCACGCTTATTGTGTCATAAGCAGTCCATTCCGGTACCGTGAGTTTATCGCCCGAGTGTAGCGAGGGTGATTAACACGGTGCCATAATGGACTACTTAGGACACTGATAAGCGTGGCATAGGTGCGGACTTAGATCACACAGTGCTATAAAAAACAAAAAAATATACAAATCTTTTTACAGAATATACAGTAAAAAAAATGTATATTTTTCTTTTTGAATTTTTCATCAAACTTTTTAAAAAATTTTTAAAAAATTTTCAAAAGATCAAAAATATCTCAGAATTTATCAAAGAATGCTATGAAATTTTTCAGATTTTTTAAGAAGAACGTTTTTCGAAATTTCGATTTTTTTGTTTTTTTGAAAATTCAAAAAATGCATAAGGTCAATCTGAAAAAATTTGAGACCATTCTTTGACTAATTCTAAGATATTTTTATTCATAGGAAATTTTTATGAAAGTCCATACTATTCGAGTACAAAACCTGTGAATGTTAAAAAAAACTTTCGACCAGACACCATTTTGAATTGGATAACGATAAAAATCAAAATTTTCCGTTGCATATTTTTGAAGTTCTAGTATCGGGATGGCCTTTTTATGGCATTACAAGTTGCCTAGACATTCGGAACACTGTTGAAATTAGGTTTGAAAAAAAAATCAAACGGCAAAAAGTGCATTTTTTTATACATTTAAAAAATAATAGGTTAAACGTTACTTTTCGTAATTTTTGATAGCGCCAATCGAAAGAGCGATCGCGAAAACAGTAATATATGTACTTTAAGTTAAAATTTCCTTGTCTGTTTTAAAATGATGGGCCGTCGAAGTCAACATTAAAATTTTGTTCGTTTGGGCGGTAACGGGTTAATGAGAATCATTTAACTCGAAAATTAAGATAATTCAAGTTTTTGAAATTCTTCAACTAATCTAGTTCATCATTTGTTGTTGAAGTCTTACGATGGAGAAAAATTATTAATCATGTACATATACGAGTACAGCGAAAATCGCATAGTAACAATAAGTCAGTTTAGTAAAGTAAAAATAGCAGATTTCCCTTTGAGTAAAATTTAGTTGACACTTGAACATTGCTCACTTAAGCGATAATTATTTAACTAGTTGCAAAAATGTTGCTTTACTGGTTCATTTCAAATAACTCATCTATCTCAGCTACACTTAAAGTAAATGTTACTTGACATTTCTCTTTGAGAAAGCAAAAATGAATACAATTTAAAAAAATAATTAATTTATAAACTTTTTTATACAGGTTGTGTAGAGAAAGTTTTTGGATCTGGAAGTGGAATCCAAGCAAAAGTATCAAAAACCCTATCGGACAGAATTTCATCTGCAAGGGCTAGCATTAAAAAGGCACAGAAACCTTCTGAATAAAAAAATGGTTATACATTAGTTTAATCTACGAAGTTTTATTTTTTTAGACAGAGATTACTTCTTGAATGAAGATTTTCGTACCTGTGATCAATCAATATAAAAGAATAATTTCTTTTGTTTTAAGCTGGTTAAAGCTTTATTACTATTATTATTATGTTTACGTACTTCAGTACATGTGCTACAATCATTGAAAATAAGTATTGATTTTGTGTTCGGCAGTTTAAAGCTGCAGTAATTATGAGACTTAACATTTGAATAAGATTAAAATAAGTTTATCTTTATAGAAAAATAAATATTTTTATTTTTATAATATTTTTAATAAATAAACAAGATTTTATTTTCATGATGTAATATGTTGTATATTCAATATGTCATCTGCGGTATTTTAAAATTTATCTTATAAGATACGTAGAGCATCTTAGTTTGCAACAAATATTGCATTTCGTTGTAGGTTAGGATTGCATTGTTTGCTCATTTGCCATACTATCCAATCGGCCGAAGCTACACCAGCAATAAGACGAATTGAATACTATTAGGAATATATATTTCATTAAATATTGGGTTTTTCAACGAGGTGTTTCAGCGCTGACTGAGCCGAAAGGCTGTGGCGATTAACGAATGATAATAAATTAAAAAAACTATACAATAATATCTGTTAATGTTAGAAAATGATCAGATAGCATTACACGTATTTTTGTATAACAGAAGAGCCTTTTCTATATAAAAAGCTATACGGAACTGCACAAAAACTAATAGCACTCTCTTCAAATACATATGAAAAAATATATATAAAATTTGTTATTTCTATGGAGATGTAGACAATTGGAAAAAATTAATCAATAAATGTTGCAGAATTTATTGCAACTAATTCTACAATCATTTCCATTAATCAATCTACAAAGATATCTCTGCATATCACAAAATTTACGATAGTTCCATAGTGATTTATACTAATATCTCTACAGGAATCTCTGCTTTAGGTAAGAGATAATTCTAAAAACACATTTTCCTACTTATTTCGTGTAGCAAAACAATAATGATAATAGACATGCAGAATAATCTAATGAATGTTATGTTTTATTATAATTGATTCCTCAGTAACAACTACAAATTTGTCTAGGACTGTCGCAGGAAGATCTAGAAATCTTTATTCTGAAGCAGAAAATTCAAAAAATTTCGATTCCGTATAAAAAACGATCATTACCAAAAATACTCAGATAATGCATGAACAAATGGATAATATGTGTAGAAAACATATATAGAGACTTCCACATTCGATTATAGCTTGTAAAGCCACAGAATTGTACATATTTTTATGTGTAGAACATTCCTTTCTCAGAATAATTTGTAGATATTTATGCAGAAATCTCTGCATAGACGTCTGCAGGGTTCGCTGTAGGAGGTCCAATTCTCTGCAGAAGCAATTACAATACAGGAATCTCTGCAGTAATCTGAGCAGTAAGCTGTACAGAGAATTCTACACAAATTACTGCAGAAGCATTGATTGTTCCTCTGCAGAGAACTCGGACCTCCTGCAGGGAACTCTGCAGAGAATTCTACATTGTTTTGATAAGGGTTATTCTCTTTATTTGGTATAAACCCTTATCAAAATAATGTGCAGATATTTATGCAGAGATGTCTGCAGAACTCTCTGTAGAGCTCTGCAGAGCAATCTGCAGGGTTCCCTGCAGATGGTCCAAATTCTCTGCAGAGGAACTATGTCAATGCTTTTGAAGTAATTTGTGTAGAATTTTCTGCAGAAATTACTGCACAGATTACTGCAGAGATTTCTGCATTGTCATTACTTCTGCAGAGAATTTGGACCTCCTGCAGAGAACCCTGCAGATTGCTCTGCAGAGCCCTGTAGAGAATTCTGCAGAGATCTCTGTATAAATATCTGCACATTATTTTGATAAGGGAAGAGTTATGATCAGAGGGTTTATGTAGGTTTTATAACAGAAGTATGCATAATATCAGATAATCATTTCTGCACATAATTATACCCTTATCAAAATAATTTGCAGATATTTATGCAGAGATTTCTGCAGAGCTCTGCAGAGCAATCTGCAAAGTTCCGTACAGGTGGTCCAAATTCTCTGCAGAGCTTACTGCACAGATTATTGCAGAGATTTCTGCATTGTAATTTCTTCTGTAGAGAATTTGGACCTTCTACAGAGAATCCTGCAGATTGCTCTGCAGAGCAATTTGCAGGGTTCCCTGCAGGTGGTCTAAATTCTCTTCAGAGCTTACTGCACAGATTATTGCAGAGATTTCTGCATAGTAATTGCTTCTGCAGAGAATTTGGACCTTCTACAGAGAACCCTGCATATTGTTCTGCAGAGCCCTGCAGAGAATTCTGCAGAGATCTCTGCATACATTTCTGCACATTATTTTGATAAGGGTACATAACTGAAATTCTTATTCGCCATAAAAATATCTACAGAAATCTATTCCTGTAGGTTAATTCGTAGAGAATACTTCACAAAAATTGTAAGGACTCTGCAGAGATAAATTTTTTTTGTCATCTAACTAGTAATATTTCAACAGGAATATGTGTAGAATTTGGTCAGAGGAAATTCTTGTCATTCATTTACTTTTGATTATCCGTAGAAAATTTTATACAAAATTTTCACGTTTTCCTGTAGATTTTCATCACGTTTTTATGTAGAAATCTATGTACAACTAAAAAATTTCATTCACCCTTACGAAAAGCTTTGTATAGATTTCTACATAGAAACTTGCAGATATTGTGCAAAGAACCCTTATCAAAATAATGTGCAGATATTTATACAGAGATCACTGCAGAATTCTCTGCAGCGCTCTGCAGAGCAATCTGCAGGGTTCTCTGTAAGAGGTCCAAATTCTCTGCAGAAGTATTTACAATGCAGAAATCTCTGCAGTAATCTCTGCAGAAAATTCTACACAAATTACTTCAAAAGCATTGACATAGTTCCTCTGCAGAGAATTTGGACCATCTGCAGGGAACCCTGCAGATTGCTCTGCAGAGCTCTACAGAGAGTTCTGCAGACATCTCTGCATAAATATCTGCACATTATTTTGATAAGGGAAGTATTTTCGAATATTCTGTAGAAAGCTGTATAAACGTTTCTTAAATTAATTATGCACTAATTTTTATACATTTATCAATAGAGTTTTTGCATGTGTCGTGCAGTCATGATTTCCTGTAGCAATCTCTGACGTTTCTGTGTAGAAATCTCTGTTGATACCAGTACAGAAATCTGTATACTATAGAAACACATTTTCCTCCTGATTTATTTGTAGCGCAACGTACAAATTTTCATACAATTCTTTACGAAAAATGTGTGTACAAATTTCTACAAGAATGTTAGTAGTTGCATTTACAGAAATACCTAGAGATTTATGTCGTTAGTCTAAATTATCATAAAACATGCAGGGGCATCCGCAAAAAACTCTACAGCGAACTCTATAGATTATGTACGAAATCTCTGTTGAAATTTATACAGATAATTCTGTACAGAATCTTTACGAATATATGTAGGAAATGTACACTATCAATTCTATAGGTTTACCTACAGAGAGTCATATACACTGTTTTGTAGAACATTGTATAGCATTTTTATAAATTTCTATACGTTTACGTACAGATATTTATACAGGCTTATTTGTAGAAAACTCTACAGAATTCTCTATAGGATTCCCTACACAATATGCTGTATGATTCTCTGCAAGTTTTTCTATAGGTTATTTTCATAAGGGCTATTTCTGCTCGAACCAGCTTTCTCGCAGCGAATCGGGAGAAACATATTTGAAAAGCTGAGATCGAGAGTATTCCAGAAACAACATATTGAATGCCTATATTTGGATCAACCGTTCCGAAGATATGGAGTCCGGAGGAAAACTAGGCAATTTCGGAAAATTTACCAAAAATTGCATATCAACCTTTTTTCGATTTCTGCTCGAACCAGCTTCCTCGCAGCGAATCGGGAGACACATATTTGAAATGCTGAGATCGAGAGCTTTCCAAAAACATATTGAACGGCTATATATGGATGAACCGTTCTGAAGATATGGAGTCATGAAATATCACTAGCCAAAATCGGAAAATTACCAAGAATTGCATATCAACCTTTTTTCGATTTCTGCTCGAACCAGCTTCCTCGCAGCGAATCGGGAGACACATATTTGAAAAGCTGAGATCGAGAGCTTTCCAAAAACATATTGAACGGCTATATTTGGATGAACCGTTCCGAAGATATGGAGTCCGGAAAAAAACTAGCCAATTTCGGAAAATTTCCCAGAAATTGCACATCAACCTTTTTTCGATTTCTGCTCGAACCAGCTTCCTCGCAGCGAATCGGGAGACACATATTTGAAAAGCTGAGATCGAGAGCTTTCCAAAAACATATTGAACGGCTATATTTGGATGAACCGTTCCGAAGATATGGAGTCCGGAAAAAACTAGCTAAAATCGTAAAATTACCAAAAATTGCATATCAACCTTTTTTCGATTTCTGCTCGAACCAGCTTCCTCGCAGCGAATCGGGAGACACATATTTGAAAAGCTGAGATCGAGAGCTTTCCAGAAACATATTGAATGGCTATATTTGGATCAACCGTTCCGAAGATATGGAGTCCGGAGGAAAACTAGGCAATTTCGGAAAATTTACCAAAAATTGCATATCAACCTTTTTTCGATTTCTGCTCGAACCAGCTTCCTCGCAGCGAATCGGGAGACACATATTTGAAAAGCTGAGATCGAGAGCTTTCCAAAAACATATTGAACGCCTATATTTGGATGAACCGTTCCGAAGATATGGAGTCCGGAGGAAAACTAGGCAATTTCGGAAAATTTACCAAAAATTGCATATCAACCTTTTTTCGATTTCTGCTCGAACCAGCTTCCTCGCAGCGAATCGGGAGACACATATTTGAAAAGCTGAGATCGAGAGCTTTCCAAAAACATATTGAACGGCTATATTTGGATGAACCGTTCCGAAGATATGGAGTCCGGAAAAAAACTAGCCAATTTCGGAAAATTTCCCAGAAATTGCACATCAACCTTTTTTCGATTTCTGCTCGAACCAGCTTCCTCGCAGCGAATCGGGAGACACATATTTGAAAAGCTGAGATCGAGAGCTTTCCAAAAACATATTGAACGGCTATATTTGGATGAACCGTTCCGAAGATATGGAGTCCGGAAAAAAACTAGCTAAAATCGTAAAATTTACCAAAAATTGCATATCAACCTTTTTTCGATTTCTGCTCGAACCAGCTTCCTCGCAGCGAATCGGGAGACACATATTTGAAAAGCTGAGATCGAGAGCTTTCCAAAAACATATTGAACGCCTATATTTGGATGAACCGTTCGAAGATATGGAGTCCGGAAAAAAACTAGCTAAAATCGTAAAATTTACCAAAAATTGCATATCAACCTTTTTTCGATTTCTGCTCGAACCAACTTCCTCGCAGCGAATCGGGAGACACATATTTGAAAAGCTGAGATCGAGAGCTTTCCAAAAACATATTGAACGGCTATATTTGGATGAACCGTTCCGAAGATATGGAGTCCGGAAAAAAACTAGCCAATTTCGGAAAATTTCCCAGAAATTGCACATCAACCTTTTTCGATTTCTGCTCGAACCAGCTTCCTCGCAGCGAATCGGGAGACACATATTTGAAAAGCTGAGATCGAGAGCTTTCCAAAAACATATTGAACGGCTATATTTGGATGAACCGTTCCGAAGATATGGAGTCCGGAAAAAAACTAGCCAATTTCGGAAAATTTCCCAGAAATTGCACATCAACCTTTTTTCGATTTCTGCTCGAACCAGCTTCCTCGCAGCGAATCGGGAGACACATATTTGAAAAGCTGAGATCGAGAGCTTTCCAAAAACATATTGAACGGCTATATTTGGATGAACCGTTCCGAAGATATGGAGTCCGGAAAAAAACTAGCCAATTTCGGAAAATTTCCCAGAAATTGCACATCAACCTTTTTTCGATTTCTGCTCGAACCAGCTTCCTCGCAGCGAATCGGGAGACACATATTTGAAAGCTGAGATCGAGAGCTTTCCAAAAACATATTGAACGGCTATATTTGGATGAACCGTTCCGAAGATATGGAGTCCGGAAAAAAACTAGCTAAATTCGTAAAATTTACCAAAATTGCATATCAACCTTTTTTCGATTTCTGCTCGAACCAGCTTCCTCGCAGCGAATCGGGAGACACATATTTGAAAAGCTGAGATCGAGAGCTTTCCAAAAACATATTGAACGGCTATATTTGGATGAACCGTTCCGAAGATATGGAGTCCGGAAAAAAACTAGCCAATTTCGGAAAATTTACCAAAAATTGCATATCAACCTTTTTTCGATTTCTGCTCGAACCAGCTTCCTCGCAGCGAATCGGGAGACACATATTTGAAAAGCTGAGATCGAGAGCTTTCCAAAAACATATTGAACGGCCTATATTTGGATGAACCGTTCCGAAGATATGGAGTCCGGAAAAAAACTAGCTAAAATTCGGAAAATTTACCAAGAATTGCATATCAACCTTTTTCGATTTCTGCTCGAACCAGCTTCCTCGCAGCGAATCGGGAGACACATATTTGAAAGCTGAGATCGAGAGCTTTCCAAAAACATATTGAACGCCTATATTTGGATGAACCGTTCCGAAGATATGGAGTCATGAAAACACTAGCCAAATCGGAAAATTTACCAAAAATTGCATATCAACCTTTTTTCGATTTCTGCTCGAACCAGCTTCCTCGCAGCGAATCGGGAGACACATATTTGAAAAGCTGAGATCGAGAGCTTTCCAGAAACATATTGAATGGCTATATTTGGATCGAACCGTTCCGAAGATATGGAGTCCGGAGGAAAACTAGGCAATTTCGGAAAATTTACCAAAAATTGCATATCAACCTTTTTTCGATTTCTGCTCGAACCAGCTTCCTCGCAGCGAATCGGGAGACACATATTTGAAAAGCTGAGATCGAGAGCTTTCCAAAAACATATTGAACGGCTATATTTGGATGAACCGTTCCGAAGATATGGAGTCCGGAAAAAAACTAGCCAATTTCGGAAAATTTCCCAGAAATTGCACATCAACCTTTTTTCGATTTCTGCTCGAACCAGCTTCCTCGCAGCGAATCGGGAGACACATATTTGAAAAGCTGAGATCGAGAGCTTTCCAAAAACATATTGAACGCCTATATTTGGATGAACCGTTCCGAAGATATGGAGTCATGAAATATCACTAGCCAAAATCGGAAAATTTACCAAAAATTGCATATCAACCTTGTTTCGTTTTCTGCTCGAACCAGCTTCCTCGCAGCGAATCGAGAGAAACATATTTGAAGAGCTGAGATCGAGAGCTTTCCAAAAACATATTGAACGGCTATATTTGGATGAACCGTTCCGAAGATATGGAGTCATGAAAAACACTAGCTAAAATCGGAAAATTTACCAAGAATTGCATATCAACCTTTTTCCTCCCTTATGAAAATCACCTATAGAAAAACTTGCAGAGAATCATACAGCATATTGTGTAGGGAATCCTATAGAGAATTCTGTAGAGTCTTCTACAAATAAGCCTGTATAAATATCTGTACGTAAACGTATAGAAATTTATAAAAATGCTGTACAATGTTCTACAAAACAGTGTATATGACTCTCTGTAGGTAAACCTATAGAATTGATAGTTTACATTTCCTACATATATTCGTAAAGATTCTGTACAGAATTATCTGTATAAATTTCAACAGAGATTTCGTACATAATCTATAGAGTTCGCTGTAGAGTTTTTTGCGGATGCCCCTGCATCTTTTATATTAATTTAGACTAACGACATAAATCTCTGTAGGTTTTTCTGTGAATGCAACTACTAACATTCTTGCAGAAATTTGTACACACATTTTTCCTAAAGAATTGTATGAAAATTTGTACGTTGCGCTACACAAAATCAGGAGGAAAAGGTGTTTCTATGGTATACAGATTTCTACACTGGGATCGATAGAGATTTCTACATAGAAACTTCAGAAATTTCTGCAGAAAATCATGACTGCACGACACATGCAAAATCTGTATAGATAAATGTATAGAAATTAGTGTGTAATTAATTAGGAAAACGTTAATACAGCTTTCTACAGAATATTTTAAAATACTTCTTCGTCTAAAATCTATAGATTTCTATGCAGAAATCTATACAGAGTTTTCAATAAGAGTGAATTAAATTTTAGTTGTGCATAGATTTCTGCTAAAGTTTTGGTTCTTTCATTGCCTAAAATCTACAGGAAAATGTGATTCTTTTGTACAGAGTTCTTTACAGATAATGAAAATAAAATGAAGCTGTATGCGTATAAATCCAGACAAATCCTCTTACAAAAATATTCATATATTCCCGTAGAAATATTAGTAGATAAAAGTACAAAAAATTTATAGAGATCTCTGCAAATAATCCTTATGATTTTTACAAGTGATCCTTATTAATTAACTTACAGAAATAAGGAGAGTTGCACATAAATCTGTACACGGACCATTCTATCCCTTATCAGAATAATGTACAGATATTTATACAGAGATCTCCGCAGGGCTCTGCAGGGAAATTTGCAGGATTCTCTGTAGGATTTCCAAATTCTCTGCAGCAGTAATTACAATGCGCAAATCTCTGCAGTAATCTGTGCAGTAAGCTCTGCAAAAAATTCTACATAAATTACTGCAGAAACATTGACATTGTTTCTCTGCAGGGAACCCTGCAGATTACTCTGCAGAACCCTGCATAGAGTAAATCTCTGCATAAATATCTGCACATTATTTTGATAAGGGTAGCATTTGAAATTTATCAAATGAAACATGTATATTTAGATATTCCTGCAGAGATTAGAAGTAATATTTATAATTCTTACCAGAGAAGTCTGCAGAAATTACTACTAAATTGGTAACAATAAAATCTATAGAATTCAATGTAGAATTTTTTGCATAAGTTGCTAAAGTTATTTTGTATCCTAATGTAAAAATACCTGCATATTTCTATGTAGAAATGTAAATAGAGCTTTCTGTATGGGTGAATTAAATTTTTTAGTTGTGCATAGATTTCTGCTGATATTGGAGACATTTTTACGCAAAAAAATCTACAGAAAAATGTGATGCTTTTGTACAGAGTTGTCTTCAGTTAATGAAAAGTAGATGAATGAAAAGAATTTTCTCTGACGAAAATTTACACTTTTCTGCAGAAATATTAGTAGATAAATGCGAAAAAAATGTGTAGAAATCTCTGCAGAGAGTCTTTACCATTTTTAAAAGTAATTTCTACTAATTAATCTACAGGAATAGAACATTCCCTTATCTAAATTATGTGAAGATATTTATGCAGAAATTTCTGCACAGAAGTCTGCAGGGTTCTCTGTAGGAGGTCCAATTCTCTGCTGAAGCAATTACAATGCAATAATCTCTGCAGTAATCTGTGCTGTAAGCTGTACAGAGAATTCTATACAAATAACTGTAGAAGCATTTACATTGTTCCTCTACAGAGAATTTGAACCTCCTGCAAGGAACCCTGCTGTTTGTTCTGCAGTGCTCAGCAGAACACTGCAGAGTATTCTGCAGATATCACTGCATTAACATATCCACATTGTTTTGATAAGCGTAATGTGAATCACTTTATACATTTGTATTAATAAATTTTAAATTTAATTTCATAACCTTTTTAAATTCAATATCCGCAGTTTAAGCATTGATTTATTTATCATAGCTACAAAATAGTGAAGTAAAATATACATATAGTAAAGACGAAATGCAAAACAATAATTGACAAAAGCAAATAATAAAACTATCAAGAATTGAGCACTGATAGAATATTTAATAAATAATCATTTATTACCTACCGCAATAAAATTGGCGGTTACAAATTAACTATTTTTTTAAAATAAGTACAATCAGTTCATCTGGCATTTATTTATAAAGAAGAATACATATATATTTTTATAAATTAGCAAAGATCACTAATTATGTCAATTCAAATTTGAAATGTTAAATTTTTCTATCGAAGTCTCAACAGATTTCTATGAAATACTTCTTTCCAAACTTTTTTCGTAAGATATAGCTATAAGTTGGATTATCACAAGTAAAATATGTATTATATATACAAATACAATATGTAAATGAATCCAATCAGTCCGTTTCTAATTTATTTATTAAAGGAAACACGCATATCTTTCCAGAAGTGACAGGTACATTAACACATTTCGTTAAAATGGAACTAATTTTTATGCATTTAATCCTCTTCTTTTGTTCAGCAATGAAACAATACTTTTTCGAATTAATATTGGTAATATTACTACGGCACAAAATTTCATCTTGAATTTTTAATATTTCACCTATGATAACATATTCCTTATTTTTAGTAACGTTATCAGTGACTATAAGTACGTGTGAAATGCTCATTATTGATCCATCTGTTGTAATGATAGTATAGTTATTTCTTTTCTCGGCTCTATTATAATTATTTGAATAAAAAAGTATGTGTTTATATATAAATCTATCATAACAAAGACAGGTATCTTCAATTTTATATCCAAGGCATTGCTCAATACTATTTATTTCGATAAATGATAACTTCAGACGTCTTGATTTGCCGAATGCTCGTAAGTTATCACCATATTCAATGCAATTTTTCACATTGCATTGATTCATTAGCTTCAAAAATAAATTAAGTACATCTGGATCTATATCATCGCTGCTGAATATGAACGAATTATTTTTTACCCATCGGAGTCTACTGTACAATTTACCGATTTGTAGAGGTACGTACTGGGTCCCAAAATATAAATGTCTTATTACGCCATTAAAACCTTCGAATGGAAATGCGGACCAAGCCCACAACGCCCCATATAATGCAACATATTTAGGCAAATGTAATAACAAATGTACATTAAATCTCATAAATTGCCGTAAATATAATACTTCAATGTCTTGTACGAATGCATGTAGCGCACGTTCAGCTGACTTTAATTCCTGTTTTGAAATTTTTTCCTGGAGTAAAACACTTAATCCAAATACAAA
Organism: Philotrypesis tridentata; assembly: GCA_018906965.1. Classification (NCBI taxonomy): domain Eukaryota; kingdom Metazoa; phylum Arthropoda; class Insecta; order Hymenoptera; family Pteromalidae; genus Philotrypesis; species Philotrypesis tridentata. The sequence goes on from JACCIB010001153.1 coordinate 25,279, forward strand.
TAAACTCCAGTGTTTTAAATATTTTCGTTTCATTATTCCTTGCAAGCATGGAATAGAATAATACAAAACAAAGTTTTTCCATTCATTAGCTTTATAGCCGTCAATAATTGGACGAGGTGTACGGGTGATTTCGGAAGGAGGTTTCACTTGTAGCAATCTTTTATTAACTTCCTTCAAATTTGGTCCAAGATAAAATGGCTTCTTTTTAAATTTAGAATTAAACCATGACGTCACAAACAGTTTAGCGACTCCCAGCAAGCAACTGTGCATGTAATCTGGTGGACAGGAATTTACAATGCTCATGCACGGGATAAGAGAAAGAACTGAAGGACCTTTTATACCTTTTATTACTTTCCCTGTGTGAGTAGCCATTTTCACGTGTTTATGATACTGCTTGTCTGTACGATCTCTTGTATTTATATAAGGATAGATACGGGAAAATCCTTTTCCTACAATTATTTTTTCACCTTGGTGTAAACAATAGGGACATCCATAGGATCCGTTGAATTGTTTGCAATTCTGTATCATAGGCCTTGCGACTGAATCAACTGTTGTGAATAGGGTATGAACTTTAATAGTAATAAATTCATTATCTATTTGTGGTACTTCGTATCGTTTAATACCTTCTTTGTGCAGTGCTATTAATTCATTTATAAAAGGTTCTAAATACATATTCATATCCGGCTTTTTTTCTCCGTACCACAAACCACATAATAAAACGTTATTTTTACGGATTCGATAGGGTAATTCGTTAATCATTACCAATATAGGCCACAGACTTGCTTTCGATGATTTTGATAAGCTTACACCGTCAACGTTCCACTGTAACGTTATATCACTTGGAGAAATTATTTTTCTTTTTTTAAGTTGTCTGTACATTGATCCGTTAAGGACATCGCTATCTTCACATGAACTTCTAAGTAGACTATAAAAATCACTATTAACTATTTCTTCGATTTGGTTTTTTAGTGAAATATGTATAAAGTATTTACCATCTTTCAGCAGTCTTTTTCTATCATATTTTTGTTTACAATATTTACACGTAGTACATTGTAACTTACCAAATAATAATATGACATCACAAGCATCGCAGTAAAAATATTCCGTTATAATTTGACTAGAAAGATTTTTGACCAAATGGTATTTAGACTTCCACTCATTTTGCGGCATATGACAGTCAATTGCTGATATAAAATTTTGTAATCCGACGTCAGGCAGATTATGTCTAAGAGAAAATGCTACTAATATTATTTGACTTTGCAGTCTAGTAATTCTAGAACTGTCATATAAAACTGAATGGTCCTAAAATAAATAATATATTTTAGAACTTATTTCTTATGAAAGTAGGCGTTAGAAATTCTTGTAGAATAAGTATTAGAAAACTACAAAGAAAAATTTATACATTTCTCAGAAACAAATTTAGAGTACCCGTATGGAAAAATCTGTAGCAATTTGTGCATAGATTTTTGCAGAGATCTATGAAGCAATCTATGCAGAATACTTTGTACAGATCTGTACAAACATCTCTGCAGCATTCTTTGCAGCAATTCTTGCAGGGAATTTTTACCTTTTAGAAATGTCTTTTATTAATATACTGCAGAGATTTCTGCAGAGAACACTGCAGAGTTTTCAAACAAGATTTAAACAGAGTTATCTGCAGAGTTCTCTTAGTAGATAACTCTGTAGAAAAATTCAAAAAAGTTGATGAAATAAATGTATAGAATTTCGCAAAACGCAAATACAAGGTGCAATATTTGAATTGGGTTGGATTTCGAACACGGAAAGCCGGTCAAAATTCGAGTCAAAATTATTTATAGTCGTAAAAAATTCTTGAAATTTTTCTGAGCAGAGTTAGCATAGGAACCTTTGGTTAAAAACTTTTTCATCAGTGTTAAAATTTAGTTTGAAGATTCAAAGCTTTCAAAATTTAACGAAAATCTATATATTTTACAACTCCACCTGTTTTCCGATTTTCTCAAATTCTATTTTGACCCTGAAGGAAACGATTTTGACCAAAGGATCCTGTATCTACTTTGCTCAGAAAAATCTTCAGAATTTTTTAGGGCTATAAGAATGAAAAACTCAAAATTTGACCCACTTCCTATGTTCGAATCCGAAATAAAGCACCGGATCTTTGCATTTCATGAAATTCTCTACGTTTTATACCCATTTATTTTAATTTTTATGCTGAGAGAACTCTGCAGAAAACTCTATTTAAATCTCGTTTTGAAACATTGCAGAGTTCTATACAGAAATCTCTGCATCATATTAATGAAAAACATTTTTGAAAGGATTTAATCCCTGCAGAGAACGCTACAGAGATTTTTGTATGGATCTGTACAGAGTATTCTCCATATTCTGATGCAGAGAGCCCTGCAAAAATCTTTGTAGAAATTGCTTCAGTTGTAGCATTTTCAGAAGTGTTGACAGAGATATTTCCAAAAATTATTGTAGAAAGATGCAAAAGAAATATCCAATGTTCCCTTACAGAAAACTCTACAGAATTCCACGTGGAAAAAATGTATAGTACACAGATTTATCTTCATATTTTATATAAGTGTAGCAGTACGTTATTATTATGTTACTAATAATGGAAGTACAATTCGAATTATAGATTACTGATAACTTACGTACCATATTTGTATTTTACTCAATTCATTTTTTTAATAACCTATATTTTTTGTAATTCAAATTACAAATAAGATGTAAAATAACAAATAACATTGGCGTGTGGCCTATCGTTAATCTTTTCATCCGGATGATACTTCCATTATTATGGTAACAAAAATAAGAATATTATTACATATTTTTATATTTTTATATTTATATTAAATAAAATGTTTAACATTTTCCTGTAAATTTTTACTGTAGGGTATTCTGTACAAGATTTTTCCATTAGGGTATATGGGTGATTCTCTGTGAGATCAACCGGCCGAAAAATAGATGTAGCTATAACTCTGGCAATTTGTTCTGGAGGTTGCCTCTGATTACTCTGAATTTTTCCAGATTTTTTGCATTGATTATCTTAGAGTTACAGGAAGGCAAAGTTGGTAAAAACAGTTTTTTTTTTCATTTTTTGCTGATTTTCAAAAATTCATAGCTCCTCAGCGAAACATTTTTTACTACTGGGACATATAACATTAATGTCTTGAAATTTTCTCAATTTTTCAAAAAAAAAAAAAACTTTTAAAGTCATATCTATAGGTTATAACCAACCTACCAATGATTTAATGTTTAAAATCAAGTTTTGAAAAGGTTCGCTCACTGGGATCGAAACCCAAAATATGTGAAAAGGTACCTTAAAACAATACAAAAACATGTGCTAAAGCCCAGAATTTCTGAATTTTTTTTACTAGTCCATTCCTGTTTATACAAATAATTATATATGCCAAAATAGCTGAAAATCAATGAAAATCCCTTGTGGCGTCTATTATTATAATAGGCGTATGGACTCAATTCATCATAAACATTTGTTTAGGCTAAATTCTCTTATAATTCAAGCTACCTTTTCACATATTTTGAGTTTCGATCCAAACGAGCGAACCTTTTCAAAACTTGATTTTAAACATTAAATCATTGGTAGGACGGTTATAACCTATAGATATGACTTTAAAAGTTTTTTTTTTAAATTTAGAAAATTTCAAGACATTAATGTTATATGTCCCAGTAGTAAAAAATGTTTCGTTGAGGAGCTATGAATTTTTGAAAATCAGCAAAAAATGAAAAAAAAACTGTTTTTACCAACTTTGCCTTCCTGTAACTCTAAGATAATCAATGCAAAAAATCTGAAAAAATTCAGAGTAATCAGAGGCAACCTCCAGAACAAATTGCCAGAGTTATAGCTACATCTATTTTTCGGCCGGTCGATCTCACAGAGAATCACCCATATATTAAAAATATATAACATATTTTAATGTTTTAATAATTTTTGTAATATATTTTCTACAAAGGGTACATATTTATTTCAGAGATGGTTAGCTGGAAATTTCCAAAATATGTACAGATTTCAAAAGATTTTTAGTGGAATTTCTGTGTAAAACTCTTCTTTGATGAAAAATATGACAGAATTTCTATATCCCACAAATTTTTATATAAAAAGGATAATAATATATGTTAATAGTATAAAATACCTCATCGTCATTTAAGATTGACTCTCTGTCACCAAAGTAGATCAACTCTTCTTCATCACACAGATGGTTTTCATTCAGTAGCTCATCTGTACTGTTTTCTCCATCCGTACCAGAACAATCCCTTCTTTCATCGCCGAGAATACTCAAATCAGTATCAGATTCAGAACTATATTCTGAACTATTGTCATTTTCTAACAAATCATTATTACATTCATAACCATTTATATTGTATTTATTTTCATCATCATCATCATCATCATCATCAGAATTAACTAAATTAATATTTGATAAATATTGTGATGGACTTTCATTGTCATTTTCTTGGCAATTATTGTCCATTTTTATCTTGTCAGACATTTCAATATCACTGCTGCTACGTGTAGGTGATAAATTCTGATGTGAAGCCTCATTATTGCATTGATTTGGTAAGCTCTTTAAAGAATGTGGTTTATTTTGTAACTTCCTCTTTTTATATACTTTTTTTGGAATATTTTCAGTTGTGTCATCAGAAATACCGTATTCACTTTCAGCTTCACTTTCAGCTTCACTTTGAGAAACATTCGCCTAAAGTATATAATATTTATCGTAAATAGACTCATGTAAATGATTATATTTAAAAATTTGAATTATAGTTTCATGAAAATGATGGTCTTGTTACTTCCCTTTAAATACTGTGAATGAAGTTTTTAAATTTTTCAATATAAAAGCTACTTCTACCAAACAAATTTCCGTAGCATAGTCTACAAAATAAATCTTGTTATTTAAGGTGTAGCCATTTAAAAACTACATAATATTGCACTATTAATACATTCAAGAAAGCATTTTAAGCGGTTATGCCTGAGTTAAAATCCAAAAAAATCGATTTTTGTTATTGAATTTTTTTATAGGAAAGTACTGGGCAGTGTGACATTACTGAGAACAGGTTATTTATCCAGATCCCTATTTTATCCTAAAACTTAGAATTGAAGAGCAGCAGCATTTATTTTGATTTTTTATTTAACCTTTGATTCTGCATTTGCTCAATATTATCAAATAATTAATTTTATGGCATTGATAGTATTGCTTGTTACGAAGTACAGTGGATAAGTGCAAAATTTGTGATCAAGATAAGCCTAAACTCAAGAAATAGAGCACCAACATCACTACATAAAAAAAGAAGATAAAGAAGAAGGAAAAAAATTAAACACTTTCTACCAAAAACGACAAGTGGAAGTTGTAGAATCAACATCATTAATAAAAAAATCAGCAGTCACTTCAAGCCATACGCATATTAAACTTCCCAATATCCTTCCACATCCAAGGTACAGAGTCCAAGATGTGTTATGCAAACTTCATCTTGTAATTCAGTACAATTTATACAGCCAGAAATTCTTGTGCTAACCCTTTTGGAAAAAATGTGTAGAAAATTTTGTAATGTATAAGTATATGCCGACAATTACCTGCAGATAAGTATATACGAATATCTGCACTGAAAAGTAGATGACTTTTAATAAAATACAAGGTAAAAGTATCGTATATAAATTCGTAGAAAATCTTTGCACAATAATCTATAGTTATCGGCATAAATTTTTTGAACACAATTTACACATTTTTTTCAGCCCAAACCTGTATAAACTTGATCAAATCTGTTATGGAAGAAATAAACACATTTTTCTGGAGATTCTTGTGCTTAGATTTCTACATAAATATATGTACAAATTTTTACAGAAATATATACATGCTACTTACACTTTTCATGTACATAGATTTCGACTATATAGAGATGTACATAAATGTATGGAGAACTTTGTGCGTAAAATTTTCAACTAAATAATTACTAATAATATCGTGGAAAAGACTCTTGAGAATTCATTGCACAATGAATAAGTATTAATTTAATCATCAGTATTCGTATGAAAATCAGAAAAGAATTTTTTTCGCGTCATTTTTGTGAATTTTCATTGTGGTCACCCATCCAAGTATGAACCACATATTCTACTGTTTGACTTTCATGATAGGAAGTTGTGCGATGTGTTTGGCCGAAACACATCACGGTATAAGTGAACTCAAATATTAATATCTAAAAGGTTCGTTCAGCTGATTAAGTATTTTTTCGCAAAATTGTTGATATTCATGGTTTTAAAACAATTTCATAAAATGTTTAATCCAAGAAATGAATATTTCACATTCATTTAAGACAATGGAAATTCTTTGAATCGTTCATACGAACTATTGTACTATTGAACTGTAAATAACAAATGAATTAATGAAAAAGTCGCATTTAACGATTTTATAGAATTAAAAGTTTTTCATAACTTTCAAACAGTAGAATCCAAATTAATGTCACTATTATGCTTTTCTATAATTTTTATGTACTTTAACCTCCTGAATTTGAATTCATTGTGTACTCTGCTTAAAAATACATCAAACTAAAGTAACATAGTATACATTACGATACAGGTGGCCTAAATAGTCCTTTACATCACGGCGGGTATATTTGCCCGGTGAAGCGAGGGTGCTTACGCCATGCCATGAAGGACAACTCATGAACATTTTATGAATGTAATTCTAAAATTATGAACATCAATAATTTTACGAATAAATACTTAATTTGTCCGATCGAAGCTCTTAGACATATTAATTGAGTTTACATATACCGTGATGAGTTCTGGACAAACACATCGCACCATGAACTTTCAATCCTGAAAGTTAAATTAATCATAAAATACACAGTTTATACTCGGATGGGTGACTGCAACGAAGTAAATCTCTTACATTTGAAAAACTTGTTTTAATTTTTATTCGAATACTCATGAATAAACTGATACTAATCCATTGACCGCAGTTTTCCAGATCACTTTCCGCGACATAAATTGTGGTAATTTAATTCAAAATTTTATGTATATAACTTTATACACATCGTTCCGTATATATTCCTGCACATTTCTATAAATCAAAATCTATGTACAAGAAAGGTGCAAGCAGAATTTGTGCGAATTTGTGCAGATGTGTATTCCGAAATTTAAGCACAAAATATGCATACAAATGTACTTAATTTATTCAGAAGGGTTTACTGCATAAAAGAATGCACATAATTTGCTTCAGAGATGTTTGTACAAGTTTGTGTAGAACAAAATTGGAATACTGAAAAATTGTGTTCCAAAAACCTACGAAATATCTATAGATAGTATGTAAATATTTTTTATAAATTTATATACAGATATGATTCTCTGTAAGATAGTCTGGTCGAAAATTTTTGTTCATCTAAGATATCCATTAATTTTCTATTAATTTTCGAGCTACAGATGGTCAAAGTTGGGATTTTAAGCATTTTTGTTCATTTTCAAAAATTCATAGATCCTAAAGGAAGTGTTTTTTGTCGAGAATGCACAAAATATTTTATCAAGGAAATTTTCTCTAGTTTCTAGTAAAAATACTTCTAATATGGTATATCCACAAAATAGTCGAAACAACTCGGCCATAAAACTTGCAAAAATTTTCGTTGATGGCACACCTATCAGACCTATTTTTTCTCGTTCCTTAGGTCATTCTGAAAAATAAAATACTCGCGTAAATGGCCAATAGTAAATTATACTTTTTCCCAGAGCAAAAACGTATTATATGCATTTTCCATTAGTACCCCCTTATCAAAATAATGTGCAGATATTTATACACAGATCTCTGCAGAATTCTCTGCAGGGCTCTGCAGAGCAATCTGCAGGGTTCTCTGTAAGAGGTCCAAATTCTCTGCAGAAGTAATTACAATGCAGAAATCTCTGCAGTAATCTGTGCAGTAATCTCTGCAGAAAATTCTACACAAATTACTTCAAAAGCATTGACATAGTTCCTCTGCAGAGAATTTGGACCATCTGCAGGAAACCCTGCAGATTGCTCTGCAGAGCTCTACAGAGAGTTCTGCAGAAATCTCTGCATAAATATCTGCACATTATTTTGATAAGGGCCCAGAAGGACAGATTTCGACACCAAAGTTTAAGCCATCACCATGTAATGAATTGCGTAGGAAAAATTTGGGAACCATTGTTTTCGATGCACTAAAGGCTTTTCTTTCTAATGGTAAGGACTAAAATATTCTTAAATTTACTTTCATTATACAAAAATCAAAAATAATAAAAAAATGCAACTTTTTGAAAATTTTCTGGTTGAAATCGATTTTTCGTCCTCTTTACATTTTTCTATACACAAAAGACCGATTCTAAAAATGGTCTTGAGGTCTTCGTTCAAACAATCCTTGGTGCGTTTAACCCGAACATTTTTTTTACGTCAAATGGCGGCCTATATGATTATATTTTGGTTTTATTTTCCCAGATTTTTTTCTCGAAAACCATGAACTTTTACAAAAATTTCATAAAAACAAAAATGTCTTAAAATTCATCAAAGAATACTCTGAATTTTTCTTTGGCTTTTTTATGGACGTTTTTCGAAATTTCGATTTTTTTACTTTTTTTAAAATCTGAAATTGTATCGGATCTATCTAAAAAAATTTGAGAGCATTCTTTGATGAATTCTAAGATATTTTTGTTGTTATGAAATTTTATAAAAGTCCATGGATTTCGAGAAAAAAATCTATGAATTCCATTTTTTGTTAATTATTTCACGTTTTTGCTCCAGAAAAAGGTATACCCTACGATTGGCCATGTACGCGAGTATTTTCATTCAGAATGACTTAAGTAATGAGAAAAAACAGGTCTGGTATGCCATCAACAAAAATTATTGCAATTTTTCCGGCTGAGTTTTTTCCACTATTTCGTGGATTTGTACATTACGATTCAGAAGCTTTATATGCAATATAAACATTTAAATTCAAAATTTTCAAGGTTTGATCCTTTGGATTCACACTAAAAAATTCAGAAAGATTGCTTCTTTTAGTACAAAAGTTTCTACGTAAGTGACAATACATCAATCCGGCTCTATTTCCAGTCATAACTCAAAATATGATATTTGAAAAAAAATTGCATTTAAATTGTAAAAAAAATTTTAGAAAAAGAGTACTCTTGACATTTTTCATAATTTCAATTCGCGTTGAAGCGAAAAACCCATAAAAATGCTAAATTTGAACATTAAAAATTTAACAGCTGGAGAAAATTGCCTTGAAAAAGTATTGTATGCATTATCGATAAAAAACGCTTCCCTCAGGAGCTATGCATTTTTTTAAACTTTGCAAAAAATGAAAAAAATGCTTAAAATCCCAACTTTGACCATCTGTAGTTTGAAAATTAATGGAGAAAAAATACTGAAAAAAATGGAGGATCCTGTATGACATAGAATAGAAGAAATTTATCATATTTTAGATGAATACAAATAAATGACACTCTATTCAAATTTATGAAGGTTTTCAATATTTCTATACACTATTCTGCAGATAACTCTGCACATATTCTTATATAATTACCTACATAATTCTCTATATACTTCACGATAAAATTTTCTGTACATTTTTCCATTTGGGCATGAACTTTCTGAATGTCACGAAAGTCGAACAGCAAAATGCGTCGTATTTTATTTCATTTTTATCCAAATAATGATGACTAAATTGATATTAGCCCACTGTTCAACGAATTTTCCAGAGTTTTTTCCGCGATTTTGTATAGACAAAGTCCATGTATAGGAACGGTGCACGTAATGATATATTTCTGCACGAAATTGTGTACAAATCTATGCAGAAGTCTTAGCATAAAAATATGCATAAAAATGTGTTTACATTCTTGCCCATTTCGTTCATAACATATTTAAGACCATCTTTAATCCATTACGAAATCGACTATTTACGAAATCGAAAAATACAAACTTGGAAAAATATTCAAAAATCTGAACTTAAAATTTTCACGAATTTCGGACTTGGATAATTATGATACAATTTTTAAAAATTTTACTAAGTTCGAATTTTTTCAAAATAATCACCAATTGATTAAGAGTGGTCTTAAATATACGATGAATGAAAAATCGGTGTGAATTTTGAATAAGTTAGATGAGATTTTGACGTGAGATTCTAGGTGAGTGTCACTTGAAATATCATCTGAGATTTTATAATAGGGTATACATTGTTATATGCAACTGTACAGATATATTTATAAATATATTTATAAATATATTTATAAATATATGTATAAGTGATGAATGACTTGTTACCAAGACCTCGTACATCATCCTCATCAAATTCGACACTTCCATCACAAGCTTTACAAGCCAGAAATGACTAAAATCCTGGCAGAAGCAAAGAAATATCAAAAATTCGGTTTTATATAAAACAGAGGTTCTAAAAAATGTGATTTTCATTTTTGTAGACCCTCCTTTCTGGAAAAATTTGTAGAAAATTTTGTAGCACAAGGTACAGAGAATTTTTTTCCAGAAAGGAGGGTCTACAAAAATGAAAATCACATTTTTTAGAACCTTTTTTTTAAATAAAACCGAATTTTTAATATTTCTTTGCTTCTGCCAAGATTATAGCCATTTCTGGCTTGTAAAGTTTGTGATGGAAGTGTCGAATTTGATGAAGATGATGTACGAGGTCTTGGTAGCAAGTAGCGGTCTTAGTATCCATCACTTATTCCATTTGTAATAAAACTGCTTTCATTGACTCAGGAAAAACTGTTAGCAATTTTTGCAATTTGAGCAGTTTTGGCAATGAGAATTCTTGGTCTTGGACACACTAGTTTGAGCACATTGAATAGAGTAATAATTTTCCTATTCCAGTCTCTCATAGTAACTTTGACAAAATTAATCAGGACTTGAAAGATGCATGTAAAAGTATAACTAAGAAGCCAATTGCAGTAGCTGTAAGAATTATTGTAGTAGTGAAAAGGTCAAGAGGACGATTATAAAACTGTATCAGGCGATGGTAGTTGGATGAAACGAAGATATTCTTTTCTTCAAAGTGTTTCAATATTGATACGCAACCCTATTGAAAATAACCAGCTGGTATTATCTTATGGTATCACCGTATGGTAAAACCATCTGGTAATTACCATGAAATATTACCATATGGTTTTTTGTCTCAGTATACAGTGTGGTGAAACCATATGGTAAACCTATGTGGTAATTAATATATTTACAATAATGTCAATTTTTATTGCAAGTAGTGAAATTATACAATGAAATTCACTACTTGCAATAAAAATTAACATTAGTAAACATATTAATTAGCACATGGTTTTACCATATGGTTTCACCATACTGTAAACCGAGACAAAAAACCATTTGGTAATATTTCATGGTAATTATCAGATGGTTTTACCTTACGGTACCAATACCACCTGGTTATTTTCAATAGGAAGTTTCAATGTAAAGGTGATAGATGTTAGTCCGAAGCAATCATTCTGACTAATTGCGAAAAACATCCAGAAGAGATACTGCAGAATACAAGGAATGATATGAAGCGAAATATTCAGTTAATCGACATGGAGGAAAATATAAGAATTACGTTAGAGACAGAAATTCTAGAGTCTTCAAAGCACTTTCTAAGTCACCAAATGCGAAGAAGATTTTATCATCAAGAAAAATAAATGTGTAGAACATGTTCAGAAGAGAATGGGATGAAACTCAAAAATTTGAAGAAAAGTTTATCTGCAAAAAAATTATCTGATAGCATTCCTGAATAAATAAAAGATAGTATTCAAACTGCAATTGGACCAATTTACCAGGACTCGACACAATAAAACTTACTTGAGAAATGCATTGGAGATTTTACGTAAAACATTAATGAAGGTTTCAATCAATCTGTTTAGAAGTTCCTTTCCAAGCAGAGGTTCAGTGGTCTTACATCTTGAAATTGGTGTGTATACTGTAATCACTTGTTTCGACGATGGCAAAGCAGGAGTGCTTAAAGTCATGAAGCAGTTAAACGCTAAACTTGGATCCTATGTAGTGAACTAGACCAAAGATATTGCAGAAGAGCGGCTTCTCTTGTCAGATAAAAGAGAATTTGAGTCCACGCAAGAGAATGTTATGCAAAAAGAAAGATAATCTATAATGCAGACAACTTTTAAAAAGCTGAAGCATACTAAAACGCTTCATACCTCATGACTTATTGAACACAAAAATACTAATATATAACCATACATGTCAACACTGAAACACAAAATAATCGATAACACAAACACTGCTGATTAAAAAACATAAATTGCTAAAAGGTGCTGAAAATTGGTAATTCACGCATGGAATTTTTTACATTTTAAGTGCAAATATACAATTGTTTTTTAATATGTAAAATTACTACAAGCATAACCCCTTGAGGTCGATTAAAAAAATGATATTGAAAAATAAAATTTTAATTTTACCATTTTACTTTTGAAGTAAATGTAATCCAAAACTGGTGGATAAAAATGCATGTAATTTTATTGCACAAAATAAATGTTAAAAATACTTATGTACTTGCAGCAATGAAAGACTATACCATAGCTGCTTCTAAATAAATAACTTTTGTTATGCGGTCATGAATGTATTTATATTCTTTATTGACTTTAATATATTAATGACATTCATAACGATACCATCATTTTCATGACAACTCTATCATTTATAGACTGAACTTATCCTATAGACTGAACTTGAATTCTCAATCTGATAATTGAAACTCTGATCCCCATCACTGGACCACAAAGAGCTTTTATGACATAAAAATCTTTTCCATTGTTATATTGTTCATACATAAATGTTTATACAAAGACCCATATAAGCGTTGTTATAGTATGTAAAATTGTTTATTATAATATAAATCTTAAGGAGTGCAATAATTATTGATGTTTATCAATGTTTATATGAACCACATAAAACTGATAAAAATATTAATGCATATAGTATTCGTGGTCCAGAAATTAAAGTATTAGAATATAAATTATAAAGTTACGTGCAGTTCGTAGGAATAAATATATTAACATCTCACTCTGGACGTTTTGCATTTTTTAATTATTTTACAGCTAAATGATGAAGGGGATTATAATAGTTAAATTACTCACATTAATAAGCAGTAATTTTTAATCAACTAACAACTTTATATTTTTAATCAACTAGCAACTTAATATTTTTAATCAACTATATTACAATTATTTATTTTTAATCAACTATTACAATTATTTATTTTTGACCGGAGTCATCTTTTTAGCAATAACGAATTTGTGTAAAATCTATATAATCTATATAACTTTTTATTTAATAAGGTATGTGAAAAACTAAAATTTTTTAAATGCGTAAATTTAATAAAATTAGTGAATAAATAATATTGAGCACTGACCTCTTTTTCTTTTAAAGAATTTCGAAAACTGGCTAAAGTACTACGTGGTACTGAAATTGACGGATTTATGTGATATTGCTTGTACGGTCCTCTTTTGCTTTTTAATTTGTTATTTTCGTATGAATTTTCATCTCTCCTTGAGTTTTCGTTCATTTTTAAAAATTTCCTTATTACATAATCTTTATTTCAATATATATATTCTTTTACACCTTTTTAGAATCCTTGTATGATTGAAAGAATATTTAAATGGAACAACTCGTTCGTTTAAAATTTTGAATTGGTATGTTTACCCAGTGTTCACCATTTTTATACAGTGTACATAGACGACTCACGGCTATAACCAGATATAAGATACTCATCTCTGCTATAATAGCAGTATATACATAACACCTTCAACCTACTGGACGGGATGTAAAGAAAATTCAGAAGCGCCCTCTATCGTGCAAGAGTACAAACACGAGGAAATATAGTCAATTAATGTGCAAATAATTTTAAGATGTCCAACAAAATTTACTATTAATCCAAACTTAACAAAATTTGTATGAAAATCCATGGTGTTTTACGTACTTCGTGATGATAAGATGCATTTAGTCACGATCTGTAATTAAAAAATGTACTGATTTTCGACTCCAACAACGGATGTTTATTGCTGAAAATATTGTTAAATATTTATTTCAAAAAATCCTTTTGAGCGTTTGTTAAGTAAGCCATAAGTTGCAATTACTGGTCTATTAATTATTGTAATCTGCATCAAATAAATTGAAAATAATAGATTACCAATTTTGCAATAAGTCTCATCTTCAGTCATCTTGATATGGCGGCGATCAAGATCGAGTTTGAATTTTTATATTGTATATGACTAATAACATTTTTGAGAAAAAGTCCGATAAAAAACAGTTGGGTCTATACAAATTACGTCAACATATGAAAATAAATTTCTTTTTTCATTTACAACAATTTAGAGACGAATTTTCATGCTCAATTTTTCCACGTAAACATAATAATAAAAAAGCTATCAGGGATAAACAAAAATAAGTGTATTTTTGAATTTTATTTAGCAACAATAACAATGTTCTGGGGCAATATAGAGAATTTAAGGTCATTATCAGTATTCTAATATCTATTAATTTTAATAATGGAATTGTGACAATGTATAATACGTATATTTTAATTATTACTAGGGGGTTTTGTGGTATATGAACTTTAAATGTATTATGTGTAGTAGGTTAATGTATATTAATTTATTAATATTATTCTTTAAATAATTATTTCGTACAAATTAAACATATTAAATATATTTTTATTAAATTGATAGTTATTAAATAAAACTGATAATTTAAGAAATTTTACTGTATCAGACGTTGCAAGTATAGAAGCACTGCGCATATGCTCGACGACACAATAATCACTCTACAGTTCTTATATCACTAAAAACTTTGTATTAACTCTTTATTTATTTTTCAAAAATTCGATTAAAATAAAACTAAAAATTTTTTAACTATAAATTAATTAACAGCTGTTCTCTTATACATGGATTTAGATAGGCCAATGGCGGCTTTCAAATTCAATATGGCGTTGCCCACGGGTCCACGATAAACGTTCCCCCGATGTGATATTTCGATCCGGTAGATGGCGTATTCCAGCTCTCACACAGAAATACAAGCTATAAAAAAAATCAGTTGGTTTGATATTATAAACATATTTGGTGTAAGCATCTACAATCTCTACCTACAACCTACCTATACAACCTACAATGCATTTCCTCCTGTTGTTCGAAACAATTATTCGGAAAAACAACGGAACGGAACGCGATAAAACCGTGGAAATTACAATTGTAGATGTATACGAAAGTACTTTACTACTACGAAAATACTTTACGTGCATGCGTTATAAACGAACAGACCTTGTTATATATACATATACGTATGTATTAAATGTAACTACTTTCAAGCAGAATAAGTACCCGCCTTTTTTGGTACACAGTTGTCGGTTTCCTGATATGCACGAATGATATATACGCTTGTTTCAAAATATAAAGTTGTCTTAAAGTATAAATTATTATTTAACAGTTTATTTATAAAATTAAATTATATAGTATATGGGATATATATATATGCATAGTTTTGAAAATTGTTGGGAAAAACTCAAATTTATTTTATAAGCATAAAATCATGGCATCCCCACGTGGGAAAAAAACTAGTCTACTTTCTGCAACTAAAATTTTAGCAAAAAGGTTGCATAGAATTAGTGATGATAGCTGTATGATTGTTGAATTGATTAACAATGAAGGAGACCTGAAAACAGGATTTATGTCATGGCTAAAAATAACAGATGAATTAGTTATTGACAAAATTATTGCAGAAGAAAAACAAGTAGAAATATTTTGGCCTACGAACTCCAGCATTCGACCAGCTAAAAAAATGTTAAAAACAATAAAAGATATAAATTTTTCAAAGGAAGTGGCTATTGTTAAATCACATGGAAGTAAGTCTTTTTGTTTATAAATTGTCGTTTTATATATTTATATATATATATATATTATTTTTAAGGTGGTAAAAATTTTATATTTTTTGCGAAGTTAAAATTTAAATTTTGGGAATATATTTTCTCATTACATTTTCAAATCTTTTGTGTGAATTTTGACGTGATTTGTAGTTTAGTACGCAGATTCTTCATAAATTATTTATAATTTTTTAATAGAAGCAACCTATCGGCAGTTGGTCCTTGCGCTAAATATAAGACTTAATAAATTTGTTTTTCAGATTTTCAAAAAATTAATTAACCAGTTTTAAAAAGATATCTAGGCATTTGTTTGTATGTAAATCCTTAAAATAGTCTTATCTTTTCATGTTAAGAATTATTAAACTCAAGATTCCTTTTTCGAAAATTTATTTTAAATCAGTGAAAAAGCAGTTTTTTATTTAGTCTAAAATTATTAAAATATAATTAGAATTTAACCTTCAAATTTATGTCCTTTTGCTGTAACTGTCTTGTCAGTTTTTGCTTCATAAACTTTTTAGATGTACGTTTCTTATCGACAAAATATATTAGTGTTCCTCTAAATATGCTAGTGCACAGTTTTATTTGCATTTTGATTTAGGCCTCTGATACACCGCTGCAGCAATTCAATTCAACTTTGAGGTATCTTTTAGAGTGCTATTTTAAAAGTCTTATTGTCGAAACACTAACAATTTCTACTGTTTATACAATCACTGTGATTAGGTTTTTCATTTGTAGAACTGCAGTGAATTAGTGTAGCAAAAATATTTTTTTTCATTCACGAACATCATTTTCATTTTGAAGAACTGCACTGCAGTAGCATAACAATAAATTAGCTTATTAGTAAGAACTCTACGTTTTTTACCTCCAAGTATATTTTCTTGGCATTACACATTTTTATTAACAGCCCCAAAGCAGAATAAATTCTATTGATAGCAAATTTAAGTTTCCACTTTTTAGCATGGACTTTTTCTGAAAAAGAAATTTCAGCTATAAATTTATGTTGTTTATAATGGGCCATAGTCAATTCGAATTTTGTATTATAATTTTGTTTATTCATTAACAACCTAATTTCATTTTGTTTGTACCGAATGACTGAGAAACTATACTCAAAGTGACTTACAGAAAAAAATTTCCTTTTATCTTAACCTACAAAAAATTCGCCAAATAAATGCTTGGAAAATGGTGAATAATAATTGGTACAGCAATGTATTAAAATCAGTTTGGATTATTGTGTAAAGTTTTGCAGAATTTCTACATAGGTTCAGCCTGATAAAATGTAAGGTATTTTTTATAATAATATTAAATATTACATTGTAAGTTAATTCCAGAAAAATTAACTTACCAATTTTTTGATTATTAAAAATCCATTAACTTTTTATAAAAGTCTGAAACTTGTTGACGAGTTTAGTACGTAAGGACTTAGGGTAAAAAAAAATTAAGGAGATGCAACATCCTTGCAATATCTAAAGTCATAAATAAAATTAGAATTATTCTTTAGAGGTAAAGATCATTTATTTATTGATAATTTACCTTTAATTTAATTTGCCTTTAATTTGCTGCTTTGAAAATAGAATTTCTATCCGGACCATAGTGACACTGTGATGAATTTGACATTAAATTTTTTACTTACCATAAGATTTCAGGCCAACAAATGGATTTGAACTTGGAACCAAATGTAAAGTGCTTCAAAAAGTTTTTATGCTCGTATGAATGTATAAATTTTCAATTGAAAGCTTTCAACATTTTTTACATAAAAACAACTAAATTTTATAATTTATACTGGTTAATTTTCACACATTATTTCTTCAGTAAAAATTTTTTTCTAACCTTGCAACATATAGATATGCCAACTGTTTTGGTTAGTCAAAATCTAGATTTTGTTTTCGTTTCAAATGTATCATAGCTAGAAGGCTGAAATTTGACTTTCAAATTTATATAAAGGTATTAAAGCAAACTATTTAATTGATTTGATTCTGAGGTACGTAATTTTGATTATCATACTTTTTTTCTTACAACTTTTGTTCTATAACTGGATTTAAAAACTGTAGTTCGTAATTCTTTTCATCTTAAATTGATAGAACTATAAATAACTGTTTAGTCGCTTAAGTCAAAATCCAATGCGCAGAGGACTTTTCAAGTATTCAGAAAAGGAATCTTGAGAAAAACACAATTTAAAAAAAAACATGTTAAATCCATATATAGGCACTTTAAAATATTACTATTAATTATTTATCACATTTTATTTTTTATCAGAACATTTCATATCATTAATTGATCACTAAGTATAAAAAAGTTAATCGAATAGTAATATGTGAAGGTGCCTATAAATGGATTTAATATGTTTTTTCTTAAATTTTGTTTTTCTCAAGATTCCTTTTCCGAATACTTGAAAAATCCCCTGCGCACTGGATTTTGACTTAAGCGACTAAGCAGTTTTTTATAGTTCTATCAATTCAAGATGAAAAGAGCTACGAACTCCAATTTTTAAATCCAGCTATAGGAAAAAAGTTTTATGTATTACCATTATAAAAAAAAGTGTTTTTTGTTAAATTCAAGTTATTATAAATTATGTATTTATTAAGAATTCATATTTAGGATTAAAAAAATTGAAGTTTGTAACTTTTTTCACCTTTAATTGATTGAAACATAAAAATTCTTTTAGTTGCTTAAGTCAAAATCCAGTGCGCAGGGGTCATTTGGAATATTAACTTATTTTCTTAAATATTTATGCATTTTATGCAATAACTTTTAATGTAAACAGTATAAATAGTCCAAAATTTGCAAAATATTTTCTTTGTATATTTTAATTATGCTCAGCAATATTGAATGTCTCAAGTGCTATTGAAAAAAATGTTGTATTTTGGTAGAGCTCCACCTTGAAGCTTTGACAATAATTAAAGCTTTTTATAGCTGCTTTTATTTTGACTAGCCTGAGCACCAGCATTCGGTTAATGGCACCATCGTTTGTCATAAGAAAATAAGCAAGATTATTGGTCAGCGCTTCCAACCAACCTTGGCCAAAATCGATTTTGGTCAGCTGATTGGTTTATATTGGTATGCATTTCTAGCAAAGAATTTCAAAGCCTAATATTCACAGAACAATAAAAACTTTTTAAAACATTTTAGATTTGGTCTTAAGTCCCTAAAACCATTTTCTGGTTTGAAATCTTACGGTAAGTAAAAAAATCGATGTTCAAGTCAACGCAATGTCACAATGGTTTGGATGGTCCAAATTCAATTTTCAAAGCAGCATTATTATTAAAGCCAATATTATCTACTTTTAATATTAAAATTATCTATTATCTCTTCAGAGTAATTATAATTTTATTTTTTTGGCAATAGGGCTGTTTCATTCCTTTAATAAATTATTTTTGGATTACGTTGGGCTGAATCTATTAATCAAATCAATTCAGGTTTATTGTTTTATTTATAATTACGAATGAAATCGCTTAAAGTAAATCTTATATTTATCCAAAAACGTTCAAATTAAGATTTTTAAAATACAATCATAATTTTAAAAAATTATTATATTTATTAACCCTTAACCCTTATGGAAAAAATCTGCAGAAAATGCTATAGTAAAGTATACAGAGGAGTATGTAGATAATTATATAAGTATGTGCAGAGTTATCTGCAGATACGTGTACAGGAATATCTGCACGGAAACGTACACGAATTTGTATAGAATACTATATGTATACGTACATAAATAAATTTGTAAAGAATATTTACATAATAATCTATATATATTTTTATAGATTTTTCGAACACAATTTGTTAGTTTGCCAATTTTTTTCTGCACAAATTTATATAAAATTCTCTATACGAAATTTGTGCATTGTTTTATGCATTGAACCCTTCTCAAAAATTATGCATATTTGTATGCATATTTTCTGATTCCATAAACGCCCAGATCGCCGATTTTGACTATGTCTTATATACTAAAGTCTTATGCAGTATTTTTTTCTGAATTTTTTCCGAAAATCTATGATGTTTAAACAAATTTTGGGAAGAACAAAAATATCTTAGAATTGTTCAAAGAATGCTTTCAATTTATTTCATATTTTTTCAGGACGTTTTTCGAAATTTCGATTTTTCAAATTTTCGAAAAATCAAAAATTGCATCGGATCAATATGAAACAATTTGAGAGTATTCTTTAGCTAATTCAAAGGTATTTTTATTCTTATTAAGTTTTTATAATAGTTCTCAGTTTTCAAGAAAAAATCTGTGAATATAAAATCAAAAAAATTTCATGTAGGATGCTATTTCGTAAAGAAACAAAAAAATTTCGAGTTGAAACCACCGCGTAGTCTTTCGATATAGAGCTCCATGCCAGTCTACATATAACTCTTATATACATAAAAACATTTAAATGGGTCAAAAAATCTTTTTTTACAAAAGACATAGTGGTTACTGACGCAAATTTATTACATGGTGACGATTCAAACTTTAATGTCAAAATCGGCCGTTCTGGGCGTTAATGAGTTGAAATTTAGAATAAAAATCTGCATAAATTTATGTAGAAATATATAAAATCTGCTTGCACCTTTCTTGTACATAAATTTCGCTTGAATACAAATGGACAACCCTATTACAAAATCTCAGGCGAGATCTCAGATGATATCTCAGGTGACATCTCAGGTGACATCTCACGCCAAAATCTCATCTAATCGTTTTTTACTGACTTTTCGTTCACAATATATTTAAGACCATTGTTAATCAATTTTTGACTATTTTTGAAAAATACAAACTTGGAAAAATATTCAAAAATTTGAACTTAAAATTTTCACGAATTTCGGACTAATTATGACACGATTTCTTTTTCATTTAACTAAGTTCGAATTTTTCGAAAATAGTCACAAATTGATTAAGAATAGTCTTAAATATATATAAAAGAAAAATCGGTAAAAATGAGTTAGATAAAGTTTAGACGTGAGATCCAAGGTATCACCGGATGACTCGAGATATCACCTGATGCAGAGCATTGTACATAACATTATGGATAACATTTTCATCTAAATCATGATTATTAATATCGCAGAAAATATTCTGGAAAATTCGTTGGACAGTGGATTAATATCAATTTATTCATCAGCAGTTGGATAAAAATGAAAACAAAGAGATTTACTTCATTGCGGTCACCCATTCGAGTATGAACCATGCATTTTCTTGCTTAATTTTCAGGATAGAAAGTTCATGTTGCGATGTATTTGGCTAGAACGCATCATGTATAAAAGAACTCAAATATTAATATCTAAGAGCTTCATTCTGTCGAATTAAGTATTATTTATTTATTCGTAAAATTGTTTCATAAAATGTTCATCCAATAAATGAATATTTCAAATTTATTTAAGACAAGGGAACTTTTTGCAATCTTTCATAAATTGTATTATTAAACTGTAAATAACAATTGTACAAACGAAAAAGCAATGAAATTGAAAGCATCAGAGTATGAATTTTTTAATATTTTGTCTTAAATGAACACGGAATATTCATTCTTGAATGAGAATTTTATAAAAGTAATTCTTGAATAATGAAAAATTTTACGTATAAATACTTAAGTTGACAGAACGAAGCTCTAAGATATTAATATTTGAGTTCGCTTATAAATTATGCGTTCTGGGCGAATACATCGCAACATGAACTTTCTATCATGAAAGTTAAGCAGGAAAATGCATGGTTCATAATTGGATGGATGACCGCAATGAAGTAACTCTCTTAAATTTGAAAAATTCTTTTTTTTTATTTTTATCTAAATACTGTTGAATAAAATCATACTAATCCATTGTCCAACCAATTTTCCAGAATGTTTTGTGCGATATTAATAGTGATGATTTATTTGAAAATTTTATGCATGATTGTTAAGAAATAACTGCGTGTTTTAGCGAAGGTGTCGAAACAAATACTCACTGTCAAGACTTGACTATGATATTTATTTCGAGCTGATTTAGGTCTACTTACTCGAGGTGATATTAAAGTGTGTTTATTCAAACTAATAAACAAACAGAATATTTAAATAAATGTATCGATGAATGTCGTTGAGGCCAGCGAACAAGAGACTACTCGCTTCAACTCAACAATAATTATGTGTACAACGTTCTGCATACATTCCCGCAATTTCTATGTAGACCAAATCTACGTACAAGACAGGTGCATGCAGAAATGTAAATATTTCTGGACAAATTTGTGCAGATGTTTATTCAGATATTTAAGCATAAAATATACATGCAAATGTGCAGAATAGAATGCACAAAATTTTGAATAGAGATGTATGTCCAAGTTTGTACAGAACAAAATTAGCATACTGAAAAATTGTGTCCCAAAAACCTACACAAACATATATTAATAATTTAATAATCGTGGGTTTATATGCCTGCAACCTCATGGGCCCTTAAAGCCCAACAAAAAAGGTATACATTTTTTTCAACATACCACTTTTTTTATTTTTTCATCTTGTATCTTCTCTTTTCTTTTCTTTTTTATCCCCCGTAGTATTGCACTGGGAAGGTATTTCCTGCTAGGGCATCTTTCAATAACGCACCTTACCGGTTAAGCGGGCACTCTCTGACCCCAAAAAGCAGTCGAGTCCGCCATCCCAGGGACCTAGCTTATGCCTAGCTTATCGGAGAAGGTCTTTTTTTTAAGGCTATCTCCCCGTGGGTAAAGTCAAGGTTCCCTGCCGAGTGTATCGGAATTGGCTATCCAGCGATTTCTGCATTACCCCCTATAGGCCAGTCAAATTAAGCTAAAACTGAATTTTTTTGCAAAAATTCCAAACAGCAATTTTATTGGCTTAAACCACTCGGAAGGGTGTGTACATTAATCATCCGAGTCCGCAAACAGCTGAATTTGTACAGCAAATTTTTTGTCTAAAACTGGTTTTTCATTATATGTACATCATTACCTATCGATTGGTATGTTTGCCTACCTGCTACTTTTCATGTACAGAATTGGCTTTTTTTTGCTTTATTGCTTGGCCTAGAAGGCAACAATCGCCTTTCCGGATTTCGAATGGCGAGCTCGGCGCCAAGCGAGGCTACCCCCACTCCTCCTGCCACGGCGCCGACGGCTGAAATCTAAGGAACACTTATTTGCAGCTGCTGATTGCTTGTCAAAAAGCTTGCTTAAGAGTAAGATTAAGAGTTTTATTATAAAGTTCAAGTCTTGAACTTCAAGAATAGAGCTTCAAAACATGAAAAATTGCTTTTTGTTATAGCGTTATTGTACATTTAAAAAAAACGTATCTCGCTTCCTATTGGTCGTACCAACTCTATCAGGGGCTTATAATTTAGCTAAAAATCCCACCTTTGCAATAAAGTTACTTATAATTCGATTGCACTTAAATGTTATGTACAGCGAATTAATTAATTACAGACTTTATAAAGATTTGCTCCCGGGGACGCGCCTAATAAAAACATCGCATAGAGCGGAGACGGCTCAGTAGGCAGAGTCTCGGACTCGTAATCCAGAAGTTCTGGGTTCGATCCCGACTCTCGGCTTTTCTGTCATTGGGACACCTCTATGTTTACATACACCTGTATGTATATACTTAAGTGTCTTATAACGTCGAAGCTCCAGTGGTTTGGGACCCCCCACTGTACACAATCTATGAATGCATTGTGTAGCTAAACTGTAGGTCCAGTCGAGATGCATGCGGATTACATTCCGATGTGGTGCACATGCATCCCGACTATAGGGAACCTCACTGGCCAGTACCATAGTATGGTATCGGGCAGTGGGAAGAGCCGTATAAGACTCATAAAGAGGACTTGGGTAGGCTATAATAAAAAAAAAAAAGAAAAAATATCGCAGTATGCAAAGTAGTATAATTAAATATAATTCGTCTCGAGTATATACTTAAAAGTTGAACTATTTAAAATAATTCTTCACGTTTTGCCAGCACTTTGAAAATAACAACTTTTTCAACTTTCGATCCTTATTGCACAAAAAGTATAGTTGATAGAGAATTCGGGTTTTGCATGCTTATAGTACTTATTGTCTACTACGTTTTCCTAGAATACAGAGAATGTAAAATAACTTTTTCAATAATTACAAACAATTTTTGATTGTGGCAGAATTCGTGTTCATTGCCAATCTACAAGTAAACTATTACAGATAGACATATTCCATCGCTGATTTTTTTATGCAAAATTTCTTAAGGAATAACATTTATTTCAAACTTTTTTCTCTATGACCAGTACTTTTCAATACGCAGAGAAAAAACAAAAAAAAGTGTAAAAATCCGACTTTAATTGTTTATAGCGAATTCGCTGTATAAATTCAGCTATTTACGGACTCGGATTATTAAAGTACACACTCTTCCGAGTGGTTTAAGCCAATAAAATTTCTGTTTGGAATTTTTGCGCGGAAAAATGCTAATTTGATTGGCATACTAAGTGTCCGTAACACTGTCTCGCAATTCCGCTCATACTTTTGCCTGTGGGGCAAAGGAAACGCTATAATTACACTGAAGCAAAATTCCAGGGAATAACCTGCCTCGAGACAGCCGGGATTTTAGATCTTTTTCCGATGAGAAACCGAACTCAAAAAATCCAGGTTTTACCTTCACCGGAAATCGAACCTCAACCCCTAGAACGGTGTTGTCTTTGTGCCTAGCATACTAACCGCACAATCAACACCGCTCTCCTATACAAATATATATAGTTAATTATGTAAATATTTTTTATAAATTTATATTCGTACTTATCCAATATTATTCTATTCAAATTCGTGTACATTTACATGCAGATATTCCTTATATAATTCCTACATAATTCCTTTTATACTTCATACAACATTTTCTGCACATTTTTTCCATAAGGGAAAGTTGTCTAAATATTCGAAACATTGCTAAAATTATTATTATTAACATTTTGTTCATTTTGGACTTAATGGTTTAATAATGCAATATACTAATGCATGTTAATTGTAACAAAGTATTCTTAATCGCTTATAAAACAAAACCTGTCGAAAATTATGTAGGGAATACTAGATAAAATTATATAGGAAAAACGTATAAGAAACTATGTATAATTTTCTGCAGGTTAACGCGCGCCCACATGTAAATAAAACTTTAATCATTTTATATGGGGAAAAGGTGGGCGAACGTTCCGTGCAAAAGCTGAGTACATCTGAAAATTTCTACGAACGTTATTTCTTATGTATTTTCATGCGTTTTACTTGTACACGCCTTAAAATTTGAAAATCTCGTAAAAAATCATAAAAATTCACTTAACCTTCTGTAAGATCATTAATTAATATAGCAATAAATTTTGTGTGAACGTATGATGCATAATTTTTGTATATTTTGATACTCTGAACCTGAATCAAGACACAGAATTACTCCAGCGCATTCCATTTTTTTTCATTTTAGAAAAACCATTCTTAAATCGAAAAATCAATGTATAAGGTGTGATAAGCATAAACAAACTCTCTTTTTTTCAGTATCTAACAAAAAATTCATCAAATTAAGGCGTATCATATATATGGCATTCTATTTCCCTCATGTCTTATTGAAATCGTTCAGCCCATTCTTCTCTATAACGGTCGAGGTTATCTAGATGCGAGTGCAGGAAATAGAATTGTAGGTATAACAAGGTAACTAAAGGATCACCTAAAAAGATTGTAAATATGATTCTTGGACTACAGTCAGGTTTTACCAAACCTGATTATGGAAACAATGGCCTCAAAGAACAGATTTCGATCCTGGAAAATAAATATTATTTGTCGATCTCGAATCATTAGTTATTTTGCTCCTACCTCTTCACATTAACTTCATTAGGTCTCATAAAACAGTACGTAACAGCTTTGGACAAAAGTAATATCTGATTTAATTGATTCGGAGAGAGGTTACCGAAAATAAGCAACACTAATCTGAAAGACGAAATTTTTTACAGTCTTCAAATCTGTATTTTACAATAGTAACGGCATGTTATGATACAAACGGTTAGTAATTGTATTTCCTACACTCGCGTGTTAAATATTTTTCAGAAAATCTTGCTGATTATAGCAAAGAACATGGTGAACGATTTATCAAAGACATCAAGAGATTAAAAAAAAATGAATGGTGGCCAGAACAATTCTGCGTTCACATTCGGTCTCAGCATGTCAAAATATATATGAAAGATTTTTGTATATCTACACAGTGTATATGAATTTGAGTAAAAAATTCTTGTACAAACTTGTACAGAAAAATTTTCGCCGGTATTCTAATTTATTGTGTTCGAAATCTCTGCACGTATATGTACACAATCTTACATAACATTTTTATGAATATATCTTGTACGATACAATACTTTGTAATTCATCATGAATCTATGTACGTTTCTGTGCAGGCATTAATGTACGTTTACTTGCAGAAAACTGTACATACTTACTTGAAAAAGTCAACTTTCGCCCTTTGTGTAATATATAATTGCTTTAAGATTTGTAGTTTAAAATTTGTATGAAACATTATTTGGAATTCAATTTTAGGCTGGACAGAAATGCAACAAACAGCTGAAGGTCACTGAAAAACAACAGGGAAGTTGAATGTTTCAAAAAATAGTCGAAAGATTATTAAAAAGAAACAGAATGACTCATTTGAAAAATCTACACCGACAGAAAAGAAACGCAAGGCAAAAAATATTGCATCAAAGCAAACTCAGAGCATGGTAACTTCTTGAAAGAATTCAAGACAATGTATGTTTTTCTCTAAGTAATTTATGTATCATTTTTTATTGTAAATATAATATTTTACATAGTAGTATTATGTGATATGTCCAAATAAATCACGAAACTCTTATCAAAATAATGTGCAGATATTTATGCAGAAATTCTTTGCAGAATTCTGCAGAGTAATCTGCAGGGTTCCCTGCAGGAGGTCCAAATTCTCTGCAAAGGAACAATATCAATGCTTTTGCAATAATTTGTGTAGAATTTTCTACAGAGCTTACTGCACAGATTACTGCAGAGATTTCTGCATTGTAATTGCCTCTGCAGAAAATTTGGACCTCCTACAGCGAACCCTGCAGATTGCTCTGCAGAGCCCTGCAGAGAATTCTGCAGAGTTATCTGCATAAATATCTGCACATTATTTTGATAAGGATATATAATATGATTTTTCAATGTAATACAATTATGTAATATACAATTATTCTATATTATACAATCATTCTATTACTTGATACGAACATGTCAAAATTTTATCATATGATCTATTTGGATAAAAACAAAATTTTACTATTGTATCTTAACATGCTATTTTAAGTAATTTTATACCACTTTAAATTAAAAATCGCAACTTCGTTACTTGTTTTTAAATGCTCGGGATCTAAAATATCGTATGCAATTGATATGTAAAGGGTTTATTCACAAAACTCGTTACAGTACTCGCTTTTGGTTCATGCCATAATTTCTCGTATCGTATAAATATTTTCCGTACCCGTTGCATAATATACTATAATGTTATTTTATTTAACAAATACTTGACATAAGCATAGAACCTATTTTTGGATGTATCATATGCCAAGTAGTTTTGGACAGGTAAAATATAAAATTTTTAATATTAATTATAATAAAAAAATATATTTTTTAAAACAGACCGATTATAATGAGTTAGCATCCCATGAAGAGGTAGAAAATAACATTGATCCATTGCTCAATAGCATGGATGACAATTTACAAAATGATCAAGAAGATGAACGGGCAGATGATTTTATTCTAGAATTAGAAGACGATAAGAAACTAACGACTGAACAAGCGGATATGAAAGCAAGGAACTCTTTCTCTGATGATTTAGAACCAAATGATGATGAACAACTTGTTATAAGCCCAATAATTTCTGGCAGTGTGAAATCAAAATCCAAATGCAAAAAAGGAGCAGAAAAGCTTGAAAAAAATGCTTCATTATTATCAAACGTATCTAATAATAGTGAAACGGATTTCTTATTGGTGAGTTGATTTATTTATAAGTATACACTCCTCTCATGTCCTCACTGTAGATCTTATTTCCAATTGTTTGTTTAAATTATAAATCAATCGGTAAAATTTACATTATACAATCTGTAATAACTTACAATAATAATAATACAGGATACTGGTAATTAGGTATAATGCTTTATTAAGGGGTCTACCCTAATTAGACACGCTAAAAATAACCAATTTTTCAAATTTTTTACAATAGTTTTATATTAGAAATAATAATATGTAAGTTATTAAACTCACTTAATAGATTTTTTAAAAACTTATAAA
>JACCIB010001154.1:0-53092 GCA_018906965.1 Philotrypesis tridentata
TTTTGCGATACTTTAAGTTTATTTTAAGGGGTTATGCCTGAGTTAAAGTCGTCAAAAAATCGATTTTTTTTTTTATTGACTTTTTTCATAGGAAATTGTCTGTAGAATACGATGCTGAAGTCCCTTTTGCCCAAAAAAAATTGGGTAGAAAGCTACAGACCAAAAACTGAAGGCGTAGCGAATAGCTTATTTTTAAAAAATCGTAATTTTCGCGTTTTTATTTGTCAGTGCTGTGTTACTGAACATGATTATTTTTCGAGCTTTTAATGCTTCTCATGCATAATATTTGTATGTAAAATACAATAAAAATATCTATTATGCAATTAAAATCCGTTAAAAGATATTAATAAAATGAGCAAAATTATGCAATATTAAAATTTGCAAATTGCTTATTTCCACATTTTCCTCTTTTTGTTTATTTAAATTAATAATTTATTTTTAAAAAAGCATTTGATTATTTATTATGCTTTATAAAAAATTAATTAGACGCAAATATTCGTCAATGAATAAAATTATGCAAAAACGAATTTTGAATTTGGCGCTTACCGACGGGGCCGCGCGATATTCTTTCGAAAAGGCTATTCATCTAGTAACCTGTTTTACCGTATGATTGAGAATTCAAGAGCGCAAAAACACTTGCTTTGAATTTTCATATCAACTTTTATTCTGCATTGCTCAATATTATTAAATAATTTATTTTATAATATTGATAGCATTTGTGGTTAAAAAGTAGAGTAAGTGAGAGTGATTTGTGATCAAGATGAGTCCAGACTCAAGATATAGAGTTTCAGGATCATCTGACAGAAAAAGAAGATTTGGAAGAAGAAAGAGAAGACCCAAGATTTTTCATCAAAAACAGCAATGGGAAGTTTCGACAACAGCACCAGCACCAGCATCAGCATCAACATCTATACAAGAAGAACGAGCAACACCAATCACTTCAGCATCACCTACGCCTGATACAGTTCCTTCAACGTCCAGGGAATGGAGTTCAAGATCTGCTGCGCAAGCTTTACCAGGTACCTCAACATCAGTACCGCCAGAAATTCCTGTGTCTAGGTCTAGACAAAAATTAAAATCAATTTATGTAGAACCGAGTGGAATTCAGAATAGAATCTTTGACATTTCTTTGCTTCTGCCAGGATTACAGGAGTTTCTGGCTTGTAAAGCTTGTGGCGGATGCATCAAATTTGATGAAGTTGATGTACGAGGTCTTGGTAGCAAGCTATCCATCACCTGTACATCATGTAACGCAGTTGCTTTCATCGACTCCAGCAGAAAAGTTGGAAAACAAAGTAACGCTTATGACTACACTCAACACTTGAAGCACGACGAGCCAAAAGAAAGAGAAGTCATCAGGATGATGACTTCTACAGAGCTGGTGCTTATTAAACACACATACACACATTACACACATAACCAAATACTTATACACCATACACAACCTCACTTGTAAACAAACAACATAATTTACAACACAAACACTAAAAAACACTGAAACACATTCACAATTTTTTTCTGTTTTTTTTCACTTTTGTTTTCCTTTTTTTTTTAATTTTTTTCATTAAACACTTTTCACACACACATCACACATGTCACAGCATCAGCTCTGTAGAAAACAGTCTAGCTGAAAAGTAGGTCAGAGAGCAAGCTAAACAGCTCATTGGAGCTGTCTGCTTGCTTCTGCCTCCTTAGCTCACCTGATGGACTATTTTCTCTAACCTCTCAACTACATGAACTTGATATGATGATGATAGTTCTACTCTTCTGTTCATCACATGTAAGTATAGAAACTTATTTATTTACAATAAAAGCATTTTATAGCTTAATTATAAAAATGTTTCAAATTTAGAAAATTACCTTTTTTTAATGATTTTTCATTTTGTTTCATTTCAGAGGACTGGACACGAATAAAATTTTTGGATTACCCTCAAACTTGACAAAGATGACCAGGATACGTATATCTTTGACTTAAATAAGGTCCAGGTGTGAAGAAAAATTGTAAGTATATTTTATATCATTAAATGTCAAGTTAAACTTTAAATGCTTTTTTCTCAAGTTTTGAATTTTTCTCATCTTAGGTCAGTTACCGCATGATTTCTCAAGAACCAATGGACCAATCAACCTGAAATTTTTTGGAGAACTCCAGGAGGCCTTTCTTCACTGCTTGAACGGAACAGAATTTGCAAAGATAAGTCAAAAGTGAATGTTATGTATCTAAACATACGTAACATTCACTATAATTACATATATTATAACTTATACGTTGCTAAAATTAAAAATTTTTATTTTTCAGTAATTTCCTGCGTTCAAGCTGAGGAGAAGGCAATTTAGAAGATTTTCCATCCAGTTTGGAAATAATTCATCAACCAGAACTTGAAAATTCATGCGGCAAAGGAAAAAATATGCAGAAATTTAGTACTGCATACATGGAACTATTTACATAGTAAGTATGCATAAATAATTTTTTAAAAATATTGAAATTTACTATTAATATGTATATTTTCAGTAGGAAACAAAATTTTTTTTATATTCATTATAAATAATTTTTAATTACCTATTAATTGATAAATTGTTTTTTTCAGGTTTAACTCAGGCATAACCCCTTAAGAACATTCGATGTTATTGTGATATCACACAAATGAAACTATATAATTTAACATTTAGTTGGAACAACGTATGTTGTTGATATATTAAGAGTAAAGTACTCATGAGATTGATAGTTTGCATATGTTCCGATAATCCCTACTGATAAAATGCATTCTACTTACCTGAAGCACGTGATTGTAGCTTTGTTTAAATGTCAAATAAAAAAAAAATATTTTTTCTATTAAAACGTATTATGAGTTTGAATTATTATGATTAATCTCGCCATGATATTAATGATATTGGATATTCAAACGTGGAAGGCAGCCCTGGTAACTAATTGACCTCACTTCATCTTATGTAGGTAATATTTCATTCCTGATATGGGACCTTTTTAAGCCTTTTCATTATACACGAAAAGTTATAGGAATTTCTAAAACCAATTTCTATAACGCAAGAATAAAAATAATTGATAACAAATATTTACCAATTTTAGGCAAAACCAAAAAAAAACTAAGTTGCAAATCTTTCTTTCTTTTAATTTTGTAGCCGTGGGACCCGAATGGGACACCGATATGTGTGGGATAATAGTAGAAATCACCACGTGTCAATGACTCTTACAGCTAGTCAGTAATGTGTACGATAAGCAAAAATTAAAGTTCATGCTGGCGCGGCACGGCGTGCGCCTGGCTCTCTCCCTTTCTCTCTCTCTCTCTCTCTCTCTCTCTCTCTCTCATCGTCTGTTGGCTATAACTCCTGTAAGTAGTGCGGCATAAATAGGTGTCTGCTGCCCGTTTGGCGCGTGTTCCTCGTTCGCTACTTGCGCCTGAAAGAGAGATAGGGGTGTCGTTCGTCGAGCGCGTATGCCCTAGATCCCCTTATCCAACAGTCTTGCTGCTGCGTCCTGGGGAAGAATATAAGGAATGGTTGCACTTACCCTTACTCTGCTAGTTAGTCCTCTTCTCGGCTCGAGGGCGATCTCCGGTGCCTGGAGGTCGAAACCGAGGCTGTCCGTCGAGAAGGCCTGGCGCACGATTACCTCCTGGAGGTCCTGGGGCAGGTCTCCCACGTCCTTCATATGCAATACCTCTTAGCTGTGGATGTCGCATCGGGAGCTCTCTCCCGCGGTCCCGGGGCTTTGCGTTGGCATGCGAACACGCTCCCGGCTCCGCGCCGGTTTCGGCGCCGTTGATCCCTGTGCCGTCGTCATAGGGGCTAGCTGCAGCTGAGGGGGCGCCCGCGATCTCGGGCACGGTTCCAGCGCTTACTCCCTTAATGTAGCTAGGGTCTTCCGGCTTCCGGTGATTTTCTCCAGCTTCCTCTATCGTTTGTGCTGATAGTCAGGGAGTCCTAGAGTCCTATATTTTGATTGGCCATTTTCTTCTAGGTTTAAATTTATTGTCGAAATATGTTGGTCGTAATCTACTGACAGTAACCCTGAGTTTTCGACTTCCGTCCTGATCTGGAACATTGTTATTATTGTAAAATAAACTTCAAAAAATCACGTTTTTCCAGTTTTTCGCGTATTATACTTTTGTCACTCGTTTTGTACAAAAAAAGATAGAGATGAAAGTTGCTTAAAATTGAATTTCCAATAAGACACGTATATTCCAGAATGCAAAAATAACTTTCTTCATCGCTAAATTGTTGAACAAAAAAATTTTTTTTAATTTTTCATATTGTCACAGTTATTACAAAAAAAAGATTATTAACATTGGATAAGCTCTTAAATATGACATTTGGTATGAACAATGTAAAAATCGGTGTCCGATTTCTATATTTTCTATTGTGACGTTGTGGATTATTTCTCTCTTGGGGGATGCCGTCGAGAGATCCGCAACGTGGTCGTACCCTGTTATCGGGCTACCTGATGAACCGTATTTCATGAAATATAATATAATTATAATGCCGGCTGCTCAGCGGAGTACGGACTTGATTCTCACGGCCGCGGACGCTAGCGAAAGGATACGTAGGGTCACTCGCAAATGAATCACACTCGGAATATTCTCTGAATTATCTTGCGTTTATTAACTCCAAAAAAATAACGTATATGCCTGCTGGAGGAGCACGATCTGGCCGTTGTGTCTGGCCGACGCGGGGGAGAACGCGCACTTTTAACAAGATTTACGTCTACCTGGCTGTTGTCTTGGCTGACTGCTCGTCCTCTCGAAGTCTCGTACCCTAGAAATCGCGCGGCATAGAAAACTGTACGCGAGACGGGTCTCAACAACAAAATCTTGGTGGAGATAGAGTACAAAACGGAGGGAGAATATGGTGCTGGAGTACGTCCTATTCTGTATGCTGCCCACTGGATACTGGTCCCGGTCGCCTGCCTGTTGCTCGCGGCGTCGCTTCGGCCGCGGCGTCTCTCTCTATCTCCGTCGCACGCATGTGTTCCCTATCTATCCTTTTCTATTCACGCGATGTCACGTGTTCGCTCCATATAGCTATTCTCTCTCTTCGCGCCCTCTTACAATTTAGTTCCTTTTGCGCGCGAAATTCGAATTTCCTAATTCTGGCTGTCTCGCATCTGGCTGTGGTACGCGTATTTTTCTTACATGTTCTTTTCGCTACAAATGTCTTTCGCTCGCGCGCACGCTGTGGACAGAGCCGCAGCCCTCCACTCGTCGCCAATAACGTCCGAGGCTCGGCGCATGCCTCCACTCTCTATGCTCGCATTCGTACACTCTTGCATATCTCGCTCTCACTCGCTCTCACACTGTTTCATTGCGCCAGCCAACATGGCGGCGGTTGCTCGCGCGCGCACGCCTCGTGGTCTCTCGCTGCGCTGCCTTGCGGTGCTTCCCTCTCTCTTCCGCTCTCTCGGTGTGGCGCGCGTCGTGTTTCTCTCTCTCTCTCTTGCTCGTGCGGCGCCGCGCGCGCCTTGTGCTGTGTGTTGTTCTCTCTCAGCTGTGTCGTGCGGCGCTGCTATAGTCTCTGCTGCTCCGGCCGTAGTCTCTCTCTCTCGTTCTCATCTCTCTCTCCCGTTCTCATCCCTGCCTGGCTCTCCTGTAAACACCACCGGGTGTAAGTCTTATGCTTTTTTATTTGTACGGCTCCGGTGGTGTCCAGGCGAGCTGGGACTGATGGCAGACCGTCACAATATATAAATCGGATTCTATATTTTATTTCAAATTCATTTCCAAATTGCCCATGGAATGATAAATGGATCCAACCGCGTTTAATCGACAGCTAAGAACGTACTTAATAAACGCTAAAAAGAACTTTTTTAAAAATTAAAATTTAATGATATTTTTAACAACAAATAATTTTTATTTTCGTTAATTTGCAAGTTAGAGAAACGCGGTAAAATGCATCTTGAAATACGTAAAAAACCATGAATCCTTACATAAACTAGACTAAGAGCAGCGCGCTTCGCGCGCTCTAATTTTTTTCCCGATTTTATTATACTTAAAAATAATACTCGAAAATATTACATAGACTTAAATTAAATCTATAGACTTCAGAGTTTACAGACCTGTTCTCTGCTTGTACGCAGATCTTTTCTGCTAGTATAAATACATGAAATACATCAGTGCGCTTCGCGCGCTCTAACCTCAAACTAACTCATTCACCGGAAAGACGTCATAAGTGAACCATGAGACATAAACATAGCTCTTAACGCATGCGCACGATATAGACAGAGATGAGTAGAGAGATTGCTAGAGACGGGGGTTTTCATGCGACGAGTTTCCGATGTTATGTTTATTAAATTTGCACATTGATAAATATTTTCTATTTTTATATAAACAAAAATTTTTCAACAAATAAAATGCAATTTGAACGGTAATTTTCTGATAATTTCAACCAACAATATCTAGTTTTTACGTTCGGAATAGTTTTCCCAGCCTATTTATCGAAAATATGAACTAATTATCAGAAAATTACCATTCAAATTGCATTTTAATCGTTGAAAAGTTGCTGTTTACGTAAAAATAGAAAAAAGTTCGTAAATTGGCATATTGAATAATTTTTTAATTTCGCTTACGCGAAATCTGGAAGTCATAAATGGATTAGCTCGGAAGGGATACACGTGGTCCCCGTTTTGGCGGCGGTCAGGTACGAGCAAACCGTTCACTTGTTCAAGAAGGGCTAGAAAAAACGGCTCCGTATAAAGGTTGTGTATATAGTAAAAAAGAAATTTTTTTTAAATATCTCAATTTCGGATATTTGCATTGCACTTATGACAGTTTAATTAGCATGGCGTTAAAGCTGAGAAAAAAACACGTTAAATGGAAACAAATTTTATGGCAATAGCAGCTTTTGTTACCGAGATAATCAAATTACAACTAACGTAGACGTTAATCAAATTAAAACCACCAGCGCGTTGCGCGGTCGGAGAGCCAAGCGGCCGTGCGCTCTTAACTCGCATTGTTCATCGGTCGTTTTAGAGGAAATAAACCATCTAGAGCTGTCGAGTAAAATATCGTTATTTAAAGTACTATTTCAACAAGCACTGTACCAAATTAGAACTAAATATATCAAGTAGTTTCGGCGTAATCGCCGAATGAAAAGAATTTCGTATCTTGGCTCCTATAGGTCGGATCTTAACATAATTTGTATGAAAATTCATGTTTTTTTTACGTACTTTAAGAGGCTTTTTACCGCGTTTCTCTAACTTCAAAATTGGCGGAAATAAAAATTATTTATTGTTAAAAATGTTGTTAAATATTAATTTTTATAAAAGTTCTTATTAGCGTTGATTAAGTACATCATAAGCTATCAATTAAATGCGGTTGAATCCATTTATCCTTCCATGGGTAATTTGGCAATGAATTTGTAAATTCAGGTTATATAATTTTGCAATAAGACGCCATTTTAAAATATAGAAATTGGACACCGATTTTTACATTGTTCATAGCAAATCTCATATTTGAGAGCTTATCCGATGTCACTTATCTTTTTTTTTGGAATAATTGTGACAAAATGAAAAATTGTAAAACAATTTTTTTTGTTTAACAATTTAGCGATAAAGAAAGTTAATTTTGCATTCAGGAATAAACGTGTCTTATTGGAAATTCAATTTAAACAACTTTCATCTCTACCTTTTTCGTGAAAAACTGGAAAAAAGTGATTTTTTGAAGATTATTTTCCAATAATAAGAATGTTCCCGATCAGGCCCCAAGTCGAAAACTAAGGGTTTCTTTCAGCAGGTTACGACTAATATATTTCAACAATAAAATTAAACTTAGAAAAAAGTGGCCGATATATCTCACTATTGAACTCCAATCCAACACAACCCAACCCAACCCCTGACTCCCGGACAACCAATATTCGGCGGCTGTAAGCTTTGGGTACTCGATAGCCTTACGCAATCACGAGCACTCACTACTCACGGCGGCGTGCAGTAGTTGCAGCAATCCCTCTCCTCGGGCACTCTCGCGCTAGCCTCGGCGACTGTGGCGTCTTGACGGCAACTCATGCTGGCGCAGCACTGAGTGCGCCTAGCTCTCTCTCTCTCTCTCTCTCTCTCGATCTTAATTCGCTCTCTCTCTCTTCTCTCTCTCTCTCTCTCTCTCTCTCCTCTCTCTCTCTCTCTCTCTCTCCTCTCTCTCTCTCTCTTCTCTCTCTCTCTCTCTCTCTCTCTCTCTCTCTCTCTCTCTCTCTCTCTACAGTAGAGTGTACACGAGCTTGAAAAGAACCCGTTTTCTTTGTATTTTGCTTTGTTTCTTTTCTTCAATTACATCACTTAAATTCGACGCCCCAGATAGCGCATTACCCGGGTCGCGTATTGTGGTATTAATGGATATGCTGTGGAGTGCATATATTACAAGTTCCAGTGCCATTTGAGAGCTAACCTCTCAATCAGCACGTCGCCTATTTTCGCAAATTCTTTTGCGTGGTCGAGAGTAGCGATACCTTGTGGCAAAAGCGGATACTTGTTTTCGATCGTATCGATTAATGAGATGCCGATCAATAAACACAAAAATAAGCATTGCAAAAAGAAGAGGCGTCGCGACGGTGCTGCAGTAATAAATGAGGACTGAAAGGAAATCGAACTAAAATTTAACCGTATGAATGATGTCTGTGGGGCACTGGCGAGCAACGCGACAGCCTCCTCGGCACATTTTCCGCCACTTCGCTGTTCTTATGCGAGCGTTAGTCGCAGCCCGTGCAATAAAATCATTCTCGATCGCGGCAAGCCTATCCCGATTGCGGCCTCTAATAGTAAGTGTGTCATGGTAACTCCACGTGATGAGCAGAAGGATAATTTTCCGAATTCTGAGGCTATGCTGAGCATTGTTCGACGCAGTTGATCCGGGCGTGCTTCGTGTAAAAATTAATCGCGTCACTTTGGCTAAGACGTCTGCGTCAGTGGTAATCGCGGGCGAGTCGCTTGAGACCCTTCTCAACTCTCAAGTCCTTCGGACAGTCGGATTGGAAGTCAAAGATGAGCCCAAGCTCAACCCTGTCGAGTTGAGCTTTGAACTCGACATTCCTGTCGAGTGCAAAGAAAAGGCCATCGAGCGACTCGTTTGCCAGAACTTCTTCGATAGTCCCCCGCAGCGCTTTAAGATAGTCTATGTTAATCCAGCCGGCACCAAAAAAAGCAGATCGTGCGTTATCGAGATGGACCCAAAATCTCGCCAGTTTCTCTTTAGCAGAGGGATAATCAATCTAGGGTGGCATATCTGCGTTTTGCGGACCACATCTCCGTCCTTCAATGCTTCAAATGCATGCAGTTCGGCCATAAAGCGAAAGATTACGCGAATAGCCCTGTATGCGGAAATTTCACCCAGGCGCACGAGACCAATAAGTGCACTCGGAAAAGAGCGGATGTTGCGCGAACTGCACGCGCAGTAACCTGAGTGATTCTCAGTCGGCACTTGACAGAGCGAAATGTGCAATACTCAGGGCGAGGCTCGAACGCAAGGCTTCTCGTATCATCTACGATGGCTAGCAACGCTCCTACCGATCTTCGCCGCGTCTTGGTCAGCCACATTGCTACTGCACACTCGCTCTCTGGGCATCGTCACGTTCTTCGGAATCTTATTCTTTATAATCGCCATCTCGCATTTGGAATCAGCGCGACGTTCCTCAAGCTGAGTGATCCTTCAGCCCTTGAGCAGATCCCAGATTATACCTTTTTCCGCCACGACAAGATCGGGAAACGCTACGGCGGAGTCGCGCTCTATGTGCATAGCTCCGCTCACTGTAGGATAGTCGACTCCTCAGTTCGCCCGGATGTCTATAAAAAGACTTCTGAATTTATGCTTGCTCTTATCACGAGCAAGCACGTCAAATTTCTTTGTGTGGTGGTTTACAGCCCTCTCAAAGCGGGCTTCTGGAGGCTCGTTGAAGAAGCTATCCCCAACTGCAATACTCCTCACGATCACCTGATTTTAATGGGTGATCTCAATATGGATCTACATTAGACCGGCACCGCTCATAGCATCCTCATGCAATCTTTCGCCACTTTCGAACTCACCGCTGTCCCCTTCGCCAAAACTCATCACCTTGAGTTTTCGGTGTCGACCATCGATTACTTATGTATCCCCAGTGCTTGCTCCAATTACTCCTTTTGGTAGGATCGAGCGCCCTGGATCTCGGCCCACAACGCAATAATCGTCTCGCTTCCTATATACGTGCACCTCGAACTAGCCCCTAAATCTATCACTCGCCGCTCTTATAAAAACATGAATTTAGATCTCTCACTCTCTCTCTCTCTCTCTCTCATTCTCTCTCTAACTTTCTCTCTCTCTGTTGTCACCTGTCAGCTGTGTATCGTTCTGTAAGCAGTGCGGCGTAAGTATGCGGTTTCTTTCGCCTCCTAACTGTAGGTCCCCGCCAGGAGGAGCGCTCCCCATCACATAATGTAGTCTAGATATATAAATGTACATAAGTAATGCTGTAAATAGATATAATAAATACGTAAGCAAAGCGACCGTTACCTAACTAGGAATACTTATTATTATTTGTAATATATGACGCTCTTTTTCTTTCGATAGCTTATGTATGTATAGTGGTCATCGGGCTTTGACTCGAAATTAACGACATATTCCTCCATGGTGCCGTTTCATACTTACTTTTTCCTGTTATCAGGTCGTAAGCGGCCGTTGGTTTTTGATCATTCTTATTATGCACCAATCGTCAATGTTCGCAAAATGTCCGCCACACGCGTCCCTATCTACAACAATCGTTGTATAGCACTAGGTGGCTTGAATCTGCATTTTAGTCACACTTATCCGTTACGTAAATAGTCTTTTCTGGCACCATATCAATCACCCTTGCTATGCTTGTTCGCTTAACCTTATTGTGCCAGAAAGTGCCACTTACACCACTTGTATCGTAATAAACTAACGGACAACCTTTCCCGATTTTTTACCCTAAACCGATAACCTCCGTCGATTTCCTACGCACATCTCCAACACTCACTAACCCCAGGATTTAAAACCCCAGGATAATGTAAAAATTATAATAGTAATTACTGGCTTTTTTGAAATAAATAATAATAGTACGTGATAAAAATAATTAATTAAATACGTACAAATGACTGGTATGAAAAATTTAAATTTTTATTCTCGAACTTACCTGAAACAAAAAAATGGTAGAACGAAATTAATTAAGAAAAAATTATATTTATAGTTTATCATTTTTTCATTTGAATCTATACTTAATATTTGTAATTTATTACTGATAGAAGCACATTCATCTGTATCATTTATTTAATACCATTCCATATTTTAAAAAATTTGCCGCGAAATTACCTCATAAATCCGTTGAAAAATCAAGTGCAATATCTGTTGCAAAATCATAAAATAGATTGTGATCGCAAAATTAATAATGTTTTGGAGACTTAAGCTTTTTTCACTGAATCAAATTTTAATGTTGTTGGATTCGGGTTTGAATGAAATACACTAAAGTTCGGTTGAGGTCTATTTATTCTTTTCAAACACTCTATTTAGTAGCACTCAGAAGTCACTGCTCCGGTGGTCGTTACAGTACTGGCTGGCCTAGGCGTCGCTGGGGGCCCGAGAGGCTTTTCCGAGTGGCCTCTCGGTGGCCTAAGGGCGGTGAGGAGTCACCCGCAGTAGATGTAGTGAGGAGCCGCCCGCTGCAAAGGCGGTGAAAAGCCGCCCGCTGTAAAGGCGGTGAGGAGCCGCCCGCAGTAGATGCAGTGAGGAGCTGCCCGCAGTAGATGTAGTGAGGAGCTGCCCGCAGTAGATGTAGTGAGGAGCCGCCCGCTGCAAGAGCAGTAAGGAGTCGCCCAGTGAGAGAATGGTGAAAAGTCCCGCCGTGTCTCATAAATCTCGGGATGTGCCATGACCGCAGCGTCAATCATCGGTGGGCGCTCGAACGTCGGGCTCTGGCTGAGCTGGTGGGTGCACCGGCAGTCAGACGAGCTTGGTCACAGGCCTAGTGTACGACGCGTTCGCTGTCCTCACGGTGACCACTCTCACAAGATCGTCGGGTCCAGGGTGGACAGCTGTGATGCGACCAAGATGCCATCGTCCATTTGGCCAGAGAAGTGGGGGATCGATGACGACAACCATGTCGTCGACCTCGAGGTTGGGTTGCGGGCTAGTCCACTTAGAGCGCTGCTGGAGGGTGTTAAGGTACTCGCGACTCCAGCGAATCCAGAATTGATCGCGAAGTCCCTTGACCAGCTCCCAGTGCGCGAGGTGATCCAGAGGTGTCTCGGCTTGGGAGGGTTGGGCTCTGGACGTGAGAGCTCTCCCGATCAGGAAGTGTCCTGGGGTCAGGACGTCCAGGTTCTCGAGCTCGGTGTGGTCCAGTCTGCGCATATGGCCGAGCCGCATTTATTAGTCTTTCATGAACTTGATGTAGTCGGAGGCTAACTTCGGGTCTCTCCGCATGCGTCGATGCATGGCATCCAGTGCGACGCGAGCTTGGCTCAGGCTCTCGCCGAGGCTCGACGCTCCATCTGCCTTAAGAGGGAGGGGGACAACGTATCTGTCGTTTGGGTCCCTGCGGTGTCCTTCGCTGAACAATCGCTCGCACTCGATGTCCGCCCTTGACTTTCAATCCGTCCGGGGAACGTCCTCCAGCGACCAAAAGCGTTGAACGAGATCGACGAGGCTTTCGTGGGGCTGATCCTCCTTCGGGTCCCGCCTCTGCGCGCATGCGGCGGTGATGCCTGTCGCGGTTTGGTGAGCGTTGAGGACACCCGTAAAAGTCCACCTGAAGATAGTCGGCTGTGCGATGATGCGCTGGCTCTGCGCGGCCCCTGGGAGCAGCAGTTTGGTGTACACGTTGGCTCCTAGAATTGCGTCCACCCCCTTCGGAAGGTTGAAGTC
Source organism: Philotrypesis tridentata (assembly GCA_018906965.1). Lineage (NCBI taxonomy): Eukaryota > Metazoa > Arthropoda > Insecta > Hymenoptera > Pteromalidae > Philotrypesis > Philotrypesis tridentata. Next base: position 12,846 of record JACCIB010001154.1, read on the forward strand.
GGGATCGGCGCGTTTCACCCCGTCGCGGAGTCGTATGACTTGCGCGGGGACTGGCCGAGCGGGAGTGACGATGCCGATGCGCTGCAATCCGTAGACCTCCAGTCTCAGCGAATGATGTGTTGCGTAGTACAGGTGGATCCACGTTTACTCGCTCAAACCTGTCACCCAGTCGTCGAGCGATATCCAGTCTGACCAAGGTGACCTCCGAGCACGGGTCGAGCAGTGCCCTGGCCCTCAGCTTGGGTCGTCTCCCAGAGTGATTATGGCTGTCGGGAGTACAGCTAGTCATGCCTCGTAGAGGTCCACGACATCAGCCCACTGCGACAGCTGGTCCTCGGCGGTCGAATCGGCGGTGGTGGTAGCTATCACGAAGGGTCCGCGTGCCTGCTTAGGTGGCAAGCGTGCGTTGAATGGCGGCCCTGGGCATTTACCTGCGCTCTCGTGGATCATGGTGTGTTTTCCGCCACATGTACAGCAGGAGGACGTCGATGGGCACACTCGGACTGAGTGTTTGCCCCTGAGGCAGTTGAAGCAGAGTCCCTTGTCCATGACAAGTCGTCTGCGCTCTGGGTCGCTGAGAGCCTTGAATTTTTCGCAGATTCCCACGTAATGGTCCTCTCCGCAAGCTGCACATGGCTAGATGACGACCGAGGCGGCCGCCGTGGTAGAATTCGGGCCAGCATCTGTTGTCGTGGCAAAGCCCCTCAGCGCGCGGGAATTCGCTTGGCTGCGAGAGGCTTCTCCCTGAGATGCTGGGCGAATGGACTCCAGCGACTTCAGCGTGAGACAGCGTCGACGAAGAAAGTTGGAAAGGAGCGAGTATGATGGGAAGAAATCGGTCTGCGTCTGGTCGAGCTTGCCAATCTCGTCCTCCCAGCTGCGCCTGGTGGAAGGATCCATGCTCTGGCTCGCCACGGTGATGAACCAGTCGTCCCATTCGGTTCGGCCCATCGATTGCAGCTGGCTGCGATGCCTTTCCATTTCGTCGAGGAGTCGCTGGAGTCCGGAGGACGACTCTTCCTTCAGCGGTCGAATGTGCAGGAGGGCCATGAGGTGCTCCAGTACCAGCACGCGCCTTTGGTCGTACCCAGCTTCCAGTGCTGCCCAAGCGGGGCTAAAGCTGGACCCAGTGATTGGAAAGTTGTCCAATGCTGATCGCGCTTCGCCGTGTACACTGGTCTTCAAGAAGAAGAACCGTTGGACGTCGCTGGGGGTGGGGTCATCGTGTACGAGGGCGCGGAACAGGTCCCTGAAGGACTCCCAGTCCTCTCGTCGTCCGCTGAACTGAGGCACCTCGATGCTGGGTATCCTGCTGGTGCCTCGGGCGGGTGGCCCTTGAGTGGGTGCAGCGACCGGGAGGCTCTCCGTCGCTCTCAGCATATCGTAGAGACGGCCTTTCGCAGAGGCGTAGAGGTCCTGTACCTCAGCGTACTCATTGTCGCGGCAGTAGTCGGTGTTCTGGAAGTTGGGTATCTGCAGCAGCGCCACGTGATTCTGCAGAAAATCCGTCCAGTAGCCGTCAAGAATCTCGAGGTGACTGGAAGCTAGTCCCTTGTGGTCGATCCAGGATCTGCTGGGCCCACTGCTTGAGGACGACGAGGAGGGCTCGCTGCGAGGTGAATCTGGCTTCTCCTGTGAACATAAAATGTCATTTTCCGAGGGGCTGCTCATGTGACAGAGCGAAGCCACTTCTCCTGGCCGCGTGCAGTCTAGCTGCTCATGTAACAGAGCGAAGCCATCCGGACCACACGCAGCTTGGCTGCTCATGTGACAGAGCGTAGCCGATTGCCGAACCGTACGGGCTGCTCATGTGACACAGGGAGTGAGGGGAGAGAGAGAGATTAGATTAGATTAGATTAATTTATTTAGACAATTAAAACAATTATGTTGTGTCAACAAAAAATCACAGCAATATAAAATACAAAAATGAAAATAAATAAATAATGAAAATATAAAAATAATATACAAATCATAAAATAAATCATAAAATCACAGCGCAGTAAAAATAAAACTATACTATAACTAAGACTAGCGCTGATAATACTGTCTAGTAGCTAAATATAAATTATTGCCGCTGTGTCAATATCTTAAAAACTATGATATCACAAATTTAGTGCCAACGTGGCAGCGAGTCAAAATGAAAATATGGCAATATGAATGAATTTGATGAAAGACGATTATGGAGTGACGATGAGTGAAAACGTTAAGGAGAGAGACAGAGACAGAGAGAGAGAGAGGGAGAGAGAGAGAGAGAGAGAGAGAGAGAGAGAGAGAGAGAGAGAGAGAGAGAGAGAGAGAGAGAGAGAGAGAGAGAATTTTTGAATTGAATTTGAAATATATTTATTAATGTACATTATGTTGTACATACAATACAATAATTAGAAAAAAATATATGATGTTAAGACTCCTCTTCTGGCATTTCTTCTCTTAAAATGAAGGCTTTAGCTTCTGTCTTAAAAATGAATGAAGATGAGATGGATTTTAATGAACGTGGCAAGTCATTCCAAATGAGCGAAGATGATATGTGAAATGACTTGCGAAGTCTGGAGAGGGTAAAAGATGGTATATCAAGAGCCCTCACCTCCCCCCTCTCAGGCCTGAGAGGAACGTGGGCATCGAAGTACGCCACCAAATATCCTGGCACCGCTGTGTTAAACATTCGATGCAGGAACGTGGCAGCGAAGTACTTTCGACGACCGGCGGTGGTGAGCCAGTTCAACTCACGCCTGAGGGGGGAGACATGCTCATCCCCCCTAACACCATAGATGTATCGTATTCCAGAGTTACTTAGTACCTGAAGCTTGTTGTTAAGCGTAGCGTTGATGTCACAGTAAACTAATGAGCAGTAGTCTATGATAGGAAACAACAGCGAGAGGATTAAATGTTTGCGCAGTCTCTGATTGGTACTTCGTTTAAAGAAGTTAAGACGGTATAGTAATTTATGGGCCCTTTAGCAGATATAATCTACATGGGCACTCTAATCAAGCTTGGAGTCAAGCACCACTCCGAGACTACGGACCTCAGACTCATAGGGAATTCTAGTATCATGAATGAGAATGAAGTCATTCACAACATTTTTCAAGTTGTTAATATAAAAAGTTGTTCCAAAAACTATGGCCTTGGTCTTTCCCACATTTAACCTCAGACTGCAATCCTCAGCCCAGCACGAAATCCTCTCGGCAACAGCAGACATTTTTGCAGAGCAAGAATCAAGCTCCTCGAGGCGGCATTGGCTGTAAAGGACCCCGCACAAAATGATAGGAAATGAGGTCCCGGTCAAATCGGCCGCAACTTTAATAAGTTGTAGTTGATGGTCTCCTGAACAGAAGACTTGCTGGGCACAACTCGGGAAAATGGCTAAATTTTGAGAAAATCATGATTAAATAAGCCGTTGTTGAGTAGGTTAGAATGGTCGGCTACGAATATAAACAAATCAATATAGATATAGAACGCGCTTTGTACGTACATAAGTATACCTATACCGACAAGAAGAATAGAACATAGTGCGTTGAGCGATTCTTATAAGCGGCGATCTTAAATATGGATAATAGATCGATCAACCAGTGACTCTTATGAACTGATTGCAAGAGAAGTTTACTAAGCCAAGGTTCAAAATCATGGTCAAAATGATTAATTGCAGTATCCAATTTAAATGCCATGAAACTTATTAATTTGTGAATTACTTTATTTGCCCTGTTTAATTTGGGTAATAACCGAGAAATAATTTAATCCTGGTATAACTAGACTAATAAATAAGTGGAGAATCGAATCTATTCAAGTAAATTTTGCCGCTATACGTTGAATGCATCCCAACCTAACTCAACCCAACCCAAGGTTCTCATTGCCCTTTATGATACATACAATAAGTGATCATTGAAAATCATGATCATCCATCAACACATCTAGGCCCTCAACCACTTTCACTTGTAACGTGGCAAATTTGCCATGTTACAAGAGGTTCGGAGCGGCGGGGCAGAGCGTCTCAAGGTAGAGTGAATGATGATGAGAGCATGTGTTAATTGGCGTTTTCTTTGATTTACGCGAGAGACGGAGAAGTAGCAACGAGCGGCGAAGAATACGGCGATGAGCTTCGAGCCCCGGAGATGACGAGGTGGAGTAAGGATCCGAGGAGAGAAGCTGATCAAAGCCGGCGGAACAACAAGCAGTCCAGTCGAGAATAGGATGCCTGTGACGGCCTAGTCCGACCGTAAGGCGAGAGTTCGCAGGTGCTAGGCTGGGCGAGGTCTGTCTACGTGAGGTCAGGTGCACTAGACCCGCGCGATGACAGCTCACTCGTGCTGGCGTTTTGGGACAAAAACTACAGCGAGAACGCGTTCTCATCTAACAGGAATAATTCAAGTTAAAGGCCTGACAAGAATTATTCTGGGAGTTAGTTGAGGGTTCCGCGGCGTTCTATAGCGGCGTTAATATAGTTTTAATAATTAATTAGCGGCGATATGGTAATGTCGTATACTCTAGGCTGGCTGTCTGTTGTCTTTCGAGCATTCAAATCTCGCGGCTATCTGGCTCAACGAAGGAGCCTGCGAAGTTACGTGTACGCATGCGCGGCGTGCATCGAAGCGAGCAGTCTTAGCGAGTCGCGGCGCGCGATCACGGGGCCGTCGGCCCGCGGCGCGCAGCCAATGAGAAGGCGCGTGGCTCGGCGGCACGGGAGCGGGAGAGCGTCGAGGCGAGCGCCGAGCGAGCGAGCCGGCACTCTCCTGCCCTAGCTGCTCCGGACTGGACTCAACTTCAACTGCGCTTTCCGAGGGACTTCGAGTATATTTTAACCAGTGTGTTATCTTTGGCTATCTTTGGAGGACTTGGGGTTTCCTGGTTGCCTGCCTTCATCGAGGATAAGGTCAGTGGCTTGTTTTGTCAGCTATCTCGTGGTCTACCTCGCGAAGTGTACAGCTCCACGTGTATTCTCGCGCGCGATCCCCTTTTGCTAGAGAATTCCTCGCGTGCGTACGGTTGTCTAGCGGTTACCTTCGGCTCTCTTAATTAGGTGATTAGTTTCGCGAGTGTTAAATCGGGATACCTGTAGAAAGTGTCGAAGGGTATCTCGCGTGTAGGGATAATCGTGTCGTGGATAGGAGGGCTCTGGACGTCGTAAGCCGTCGGACGCTGTCGTGCCAGAGACTCCGACGTAGATTAGGCGGACCGCGTCTCGGCTACGTGTGACGAGCGCGATCCTTAGTTTTACGTGTGAATGTTGGTCTGTGGGACCTTGCGAGTGCGTGTATTACCTTGAGACGCGCGAGAGTAAGGTTATCTTGCGGTTTGGCTGTCTCGAATACGCGTGCGGTATTGCTATAGGAAATCAATGCGAGAATGTTGTTATCTTGATGATCCGGATGTCTTTGGCTACCTTATGCGACTTGTTTAGCTATTAAGGGTTATCTGTCTGTCTCGAGTAGAATTGTATGCAACGCGAAGAAGTCTGATAGTGTTTTAATTGTGTTATTGTAATAAAGTATACGTTTGGCCAAATCCGCGAGTTTATCACTGCCCGAACCACCCTCTCTCCATATTCCTAACGTATTGGGGCTGAGTTAGTCGGCAAACCCGCCTCGCGTCCTCGGATCTTGAATAAAAGAGTCGCGAGACTCTGACGCTCGCGCGGAGCGTCTGGCGCCTACCGGGAATCTACGGGAGATTCACGGAGCGAGGCCGGTAAGTTAACGCAAAACAAAATAGAGAAAAATCAAGCGTTACACACTATAACTCTACTTTGCAAAATTGAGCCCAAGCTATAATCAAATATTAATTTCTTCTTTAACCCCAAAAAAATAAAATGACTAGAAACTTTTCTACGTTCAAGGCTAAATCAGATTCTATAGACCACTCATTAATCGTTCTATAGTCAATTAATGTATAATCGACGAGAGTCTTCGCTAATTCTAACACGCTCAAAAATCTTCAGATCATCAACAAAGAGGAGCAGCTTGGAGTTTTAAACAATCTTACTAATATCATTTGTAAGCACATTGAATAAAATTGGCCCAAGGTATAACCCTTGAATAAAGTATTATTTTCTCACAATTTTATTTTATTCAAGATTGGAAGCATTTCTCTGCATGAATTGCACCTAGAACCTCTATAATCGGTGGAATAAATCTCTACTTTTAAATGCTATGTAAAAATCTTATTAAATTCGTGAACTTATTAAACTTAATAAATAGACGTGTTGAAAAATATTATAAGGGCTCGTATATCAAATTTCAGTTCTAAACTATTAATCAGTTTATAACAATTCTTAACAATAAGAACAATTCTATAACAATGCTTTCAGGTAATTTTTAATTTTATGTTCTGTCAAATTATTAAATTCATTCTATCGTGGAAACTCAGTTCAGACCCGTTATAACCATAATTGAACGATATCAAAACAAACTTCTAAACTCTCAAGCTATTGTTCCTCTTGACCTTCGTACATCGCGCTACTTCAAGTCTTCAAGATGTTCTATAATTATTCAGCTCATATTTATTTTTAATCTGATATCCTATGGATTATCAGCATAATGTCTATTTAGTGGGTAAACTTGTCCATAGGAGGAAGTTTTGTCACCTATATTCTGGTGCCTCATGGTGGATCAGTTTATTAGGAAAGTCAATGCGATGGATATATACATGGGCAACCGCACTTCACATACTCTTAGCAATGGCTTTCTTGGTTGTGAGGTGAAAAGTCCCGTCCAGGCAAGCAACCATAGCCATACTTTATTCTTATACCGACTCTCTATGCCATGTATCACATTCATTTGGTAGGCACGCGCTATATAGGAAGAAACCCGCTAGACGGATTATCTTTCGTGCCCTTGAACTTTCTTGATGTATGTCTTTATGACAACGCTTAACTCTGTCTAGTTATATATCGAGCGCTGGGTGGAACATTACCATAACTCTTGATTTGTTTAATGAACCCCACAACGTGGTCGTAGATTGAAAAACCCCCTGACCCCAGAGTGTATTTTTTTTCATAAATATTTTTTCTCCAAATTTTCTCAAATTTTGCAGGAAATTTAAAATGCTATTTTGATTAAATAGACGCATCGAAATATTATAAAAAAAGCTGCATTTTATAATCGTGGTTTTACCGAACAGTGGGCCTTCAAAATGCATTTCCTGAGTTACGAGATTTCTCTAATTACTCCCTCCACTTATGGGGTTTTCCTACCAAATCCCGAGTTACGGTATTGTTTCACCCAAATATCCATATATTCATTAACATTATCATTACACTGCAAACTAAATTAATTGCAACTATATAATGCCCATGTCTTTCCTTATTCTCAGTAGTCAATAATATCTGACTCCTACAAACGGTCGCTAATATCATGATGTGAACCCCCAGTTTACGGTACGTGACTGCTGCTACAAACGTGATATGACTGCAATAACTGCAAAATAGTGTGCTAAGAGGTAAAAGAAGTCACGCTGCGATGCATAAAAGCGCATTCAAGATGTTAGCTCCGTGATTCCTTCAGCCTCTGGTTATCAGATCTGCTGATTCAAGTCCTGTGGTCTAACTCTTTCTTTTGCTGCCCTGTCTTCGTCTCAGTAATTGTACATTACATCCATAACAATCTCTAATGAGAATTAATTTTTATTTATTGTATTTTTTTTCTATTTGTTTATAATCTTTTTCAATTTCGTAGTATTTTTATACTGATTTGGTACAATCTGAGTTGGAAGTGAAATCACAGTTATACGGAGCACATTTTTAATTTATATCTGACTTATCATGTAAGTAATTTGCGTTTGCCTTTTATTTTATTTTTCCAAATTAATCATTTTGGTTTTTGTACGGTGGTTTTCGAATGGTAGCCCTGATAAGAATTGAGAACTTAGTCCTCGAAACTGTCTAGGTTTTTAATATTTGAATTATAACTTGAAGATATCGATTTGTCCTCTTTATTTAAAAACTAATTATACGAAATAAAATTATAGAATAATAAAAATTATAGAATAATAAAAATCTGTATAAATATATTTATTCTTACGGATGTTATTTTCTTTTTTTCTAGGTAAGTACATTTCATCAGTATAAAATAAATAAGAATTTATTATACCCGTGAGTACAAACGTATTATATAATTCAAATTGTGTGATTACCTAATGTTTTTATAATTCCACTGGGATAATTATTATATTAAAAAAGGGTGCAAAAACATAATATAAATCTTGTGAAATTCTAAATATCCTGCATTTCAAATTATATAGACAAGATTGTAATCAAGTTATTGTAATGGAGTGTTCATTGCAGCAATTAGTTGCAAGGGATTTCGTTGATTATGGATTATTTTTAAATTACCAAATGCGGCTTTCAGTCTTATATTATAGGATATTGCTAAATACAGTCACAGCAAACTGTATGAATTTTTTCACCTCCCTCCATGTAAAGAAACCCATTTAAGGGATTTAGCTAGTTATTCGATATGTTAAGTGACTCGGGCCCCCCTCCAAGAGCGGAGGAGCCAGTAACCTTTCATGATCTTAGGGATGATGCAAGGTTCTTAACTTCAACGTTACTGGTTATTCCATTATCCTAGAATCATAGAAGGTTCTTATGGCTTCTGCATCAAATTCCAATTCTATCATAATCTAGATATTAAAACTTAAATTTGTCAATATTTGACCATTCAAATTTGTATATAATTGTTGAAAAAATTTTAAATTAAATGGAATATCAGATTTTTTGTAAGTGAACAATTTTTATAATTTATGTATTGAAACGGGCAAACCAAACGCGAAGCGGACAAGTACCCTTAATACCAGCAACCCTGCGACCAACCGCCGATCGCATACCAAGCGATCACACGCATAACATAAGCGAGCGAGCGAAGGAGAGCAAGCGCCGAGAGAGGAACGACGGAGCGAGGGAGCCTGGAGATGGAAAACTCAGATCACGTAGATATACGGCCAGACAGCGGCCGACTCGACACACTCATCTTCGGGCCATATCCCTGAGCATAACAGCTCCTGGCTCTCTCTATCGGGCGGGTGGCGGGTGCGGAGCCGTCGGGTCTGAAGGCCCACACTCTGTCCTCTCGGGATGGGGAAGCCAGCACGCGGGCGATGGGAATCGTGTGTGTGAAGTCTGCAATGAGGGCAGTCATTACCTGGGGGATTGCCATAAGTTCAGAAACGAGAAGCACGAGGAGAATGCACATACTAAGGCGATTGGATATGTGCTTCTCGTGCAGGGGCATCAGCTCCAGCAATGTAGAACTTGCGTAGAATGCGGGAAATGTGTCAAGCCCCACTTGACGGTACTGTACTGGGAGAGACGCGATCGTCAAGGGCGCACTGATGAGGCCGGGAGGGTACATGCCATCGTACCCTCCGGGGCAGAACCAGTACCGGCGGCGGGAGCCGGTCTATGACTAGCCGGGAAAGGTCTGTTGAAGATCCTGCCAGCCTGTTTGGCGGCGCCCTCCGGTTGCGTCGATTGTTGGGTATCGCTAGATGATGATGCGACGGTGAGCATCATAGAGCGCAGATTGGCACGAGAATTGGGTGCTCGTGGCCCTCGCGTTATAATATCGGTGAAATAGTCGGGGCTCCCTGGGATTTTGACAGGAAGTTCGTACCACTAGCAGTTTTATTATTGAAACTGGTAATAGTAAGTGTACTGAGAACTACCATAAAGTCTCTACAATGCAACTACTCGGGAATATTGTTATTATTGCAAAAGAAAGTTCAAAAATGCATTTTTTTTTTGGTTTCTCCTCTGTAGCTTTTTTATTATTAATTTAACGCGAAAAAGTTACGAATGAAAATTGTTCACAATTGAATTTCCTATAAGGTACATGTATTCTCGATTGCAAAATTGACTTTGTTCATCACTAAAATGTTTAAAACAAAAAATTTTTTTGTAAATTTTCATATTGCAATAGTTTATATAAAAAATTGCATTTTTTTATCAGACTTCCGATCAAACATGTCTCTGTAGTTCATACAACACAAAATTTCCAGTCCGACCTCGCTATCTGAAAATGGCGGCTTATTGCAAAATTATTAATCTGTAGTTTCAAATTCATTTCAATTTGGCGCAGATCATGACAAATTGATGCAACCATCCAGAATCGACAGCTCATGTCCTACTTACCAAATGATAAAAAAAACTGGTCTTCAAATTCATTTTTAACAACATTTTTATCAACAAATGTTCGTTGCTAGGGACGTATTTCGGCCAATTTTGAAGTTAGAGAATCGGGGTAAAATTCGTCTTAAATTACGTAAAAAACCATGAATTTTCATAAAAAATTCGTTATGATCGGATCAGTAGGAGCCGAGATAATTTTTTTTTTCATTCGATGATTACGTCGAAACTACTTGACATTATTTATTGAAATTTGACATACTGCTTGTTGAAATGTTACTCTAAATGATAGCAGTTTTCCCGACAGCTGTAGATGATTTCGTTCATCTAGAACAACCGGTGAACCAAGCGAAATCAGCGCGCGCGGCCGCGCAGCTACTCCGGCCGGGCGGCGCAGTGGTGGGGGAGCGCCGCAGCGGCGCCGCGCAGGTTTTTTGGAACCTTAATTGTAAATTGATTTACTCCGCAACCAAAGCAGCTATTTCAATGATTTTTTTTTTTCATTTAACATGTTTTTTTCTCAACTTTCATGTTACGTTGATGAAATTATTGTAAAGTCACTGCAAATACCAAAAATTTTCAAAATATTACGATCGTCACGCCTGCACACCATATATATGTGAATAATATATGCAAGAAACATAATAATATGGTGCTGAACTCAATATACATATTTATCTTTGTCATTATGGAGATATAGATGTGTGTATACATGGAAACAGTATACGTATATACAATATAAGTATAGAACTAAATATGAACTAATATATGCAATGTTGTGTGACAATATATTAAATATCTGTTTTCACCATACGTTTGTAATTTTATACTTTTGTAGTTTTGGAAATAGATGCGTGTAAGTACGCATGTGTATATAACAGTACAGAGAATAACTATCTGTATCCGTTATAAATAATTTATATGATTATTCATTAAAAAATGCGCCTATCGCCTGATGATAGTAATATAAGTGCGGAGATAAATCAATTATTCACATGTAATTTATATTATTAACAACTGTACAAAACATTACGAACAAGATAAAGTATAATAGTACATTACGATACTAGTGGCGAACGGCTTATGACACGCGTATCATACGATTTTTTATAGCACAGATTAGCATAAATCTGCTGCCACGGCTATCCGTGGCATAAATGCGGATTTATGCCACCCTGTGCTATAAAACTAAAAAATAATTCAGATATATATTTATTGTAAACCACTAAATACTTCTTAAATATTCTTTAAATTTTTGGTGTTTGCATTCAATTTACAGTAATTTTATAAACATAGCATTAAAGTTGAGAAATAAACATGTTAAATGAAAAAAAAGCGATCAAAATAGCTGCTTTGGTTGCGGAATAAATAAATTTACTCAATATTTATGTACATCATGCGTTGCGTACGAAAGATCGAAAAGTCAATCAAAGGAATGAAAATTTTAGGTTTTTATATTCAATTTACAGTAATTTTATAAACATAGCATAAAAGTTCAGAAAGAAACATGTTAAATGAAAAGAAAAACAATTAAAATAGCTGCTTTGGTTGCGGAATAAATCAATTTACTCAATATTTATGTATATCATGCGTTGCGTACGAAAGATCGAAAAATTTGTGAAAAGAATGAAAATTTTCGGTATTTACATTCAATTTACAGTAATTTTATGAATATAGCATAAAAGCTGAGAAAAAAACATGTTGAAGGAAAAAAAAAATTATTAAAATAGCTGCTTTGGTTGCGGAGTAAATCAATTTACTCAATATTTATGTATATCATGCGTTGCGTACGAAAGATCGAAGAATTATTCTCTGTACTGTTATATACACATGCGTACTTACACGCATCTATTCCCAAAACTACACAAGTATACAATTACAAACGTATGGTGAAAACAGATATTTAATATATTTTCACACAACATTGCATATATAAGTTCATATTTAGTACTATACTTATATTGTATATACGTATACTGTTTCCATGTATACACACATCTATATCTCCATAATGACAAAGATAAATATGTATATTGAGTTCAGCACCATATTGTTATGTTTCTTGCATATATTATTCACATATATATGGTGTGCAGTCGTGACGATCGTAATATTTTGAAAATTTTTGGTATTTGCAGTGACTTTACAATAATTTCATCAACGTAACATGAAAGTTGAGAAAAAAACATGTTAAATGAAAAAAAAAAATCATTGAAATAGCTGCTTTGGTTGCGGAGTAAATCAATTTACAATTAAGGTTCCAAAAAACCTGCGCGGCGCCGCTGCGGCGCTCCCCCACCACTGCGCCGCCCGGCCGGAGTAGCTGCGCGGCCGCGCGCGCTGATTTCGCTTGGTTCACCGGTTGTTCTAGATGAACGAAATCATCTACAGCTATCGGGAAAACTGCTATCATTTAGAGTAACATTTCAACAAGCAGTATGTCAAATTTCAATAAATAATGTCAAGTAGTTTCGGTGTAATCATCGATTGAAAAAAAAATTATCTCGGCTCCTACCGATCCGATCATAACGAATTTTTTATGAAAATTCATGGTTTTTTACGTACTTTAAGACGCACTTTACCGTGATTCTTTAACTTCAAAATTGGCTCAAATACGTCCCTAGCAACGAACATTTTTGATAAAAATGTTGTTAATAATGCATTTGAAGAAAAGTTTTTTTTATCATTTGTTAAGTTAATCGGGTGGCCAATGAATTAAATGAAGAAAAACAGATTTATAATTTTTAGTTAAAATTATCTATTTGATTAAAAAAAAATTTTTTTCCTTGGAAGAAAGGCCTCCTGGAGTTCTCCAAAAAATTTCAGGTTGATTGGTCCATTGGTTCTTGAGAAATCATGCGGTAACTGACCTAAGATGAGAAAAATTCAAAACTTGAGAAAAAAGCATTTAAAGTTTAACTTGACATTTAATGATATAAAATATACTTACAATTTTTCTTCACACCTGGACCTTATTTAAGTCAAAGATATACGTATCCTGGTCATCTTTGTCAAGTTTGAGGGTAATCCAAAAATTTTATTCGTGTCCAGTCCTCTGAAATGAAACAAAATGAAAAATCATTAAAAAAAGTAATTTTTCTAAATTTGAAACATTTTTATAATTAAGCTATAAAAATGCTTTTATTGTAAATAAATAAGTTTCTATACTTACATGTGATGAACAGAAGAGTAGAACTATCACCATCATATCAAGTTCATGTAGTTGAGAGGTTAGAGAAAATAGTCCATCAGGTGAGCTAAGGAGGCAGAAAGCAAGCAGACAGCTCCAATCAGCTGTTTAGCTTGCTCTCTGACCTACTTTTCAGCTAGACTGTTTTCTACAGAGCTGATGCTGTGACATGTGTGATGTGTGTGTGAAAAGTGTTTAATGAAAAAAATTAAAAAAAAAAGGAAAACAAAAGTGAAAAAAACAGAAAAAAATTGTGAATGTGTTTCAGTGTTTTTTAGTGTTTGTGTTGTAAATTATGTTGTTTGTTTACAAGTGAGGTTGTGTATGGTGTATAAGTATTTGGTTATGTGTGTAATGTGTGTATGTGTGTTTAATAAGCACCAGCTCTGTAGAAGTCATCATCCTGATGACTTCTCTTTCTTTTGGCTCGTCGTGCTTCAAGTGTTGAGTGTAGTCATAAGCGTTACTTTGTTTTCCAACTTTTCTGCTGGAGTCGATGAAAGCAACTGCGTTACATGATGTACAGGTGATGGATAGCTTGCTACCAAGACCTCGTACATCAACTTCATCAAATTTGATGCATCCGCCACAAGCTTTACAAGCCAGAAACTCCTGTAATCCTGGCAGAAGCAAAGAAATGTCAAAGATTCTATTCTGAATTCCACTCGGTTCTACATAAATTGATTTTAATTTTTGTCTAGACCTAGACACAGGAATTTCTGGCGGTACTGATGTTGAGGTACCTGGTAAAGCTTGCGCAGCAGATCTTGAACTCCATTCCCTGGACGTTGAAGGAACTGTATCAGGCGTAGGTGATGCTGAAGTGATTGGTGTTGCTCGTTCTTGTTGTATAGATGTTGATGCTGATGCTGGTGCTGGTGCTGTTGTCGAAACTTCCCATTGCTGTTTTTGATGAAAAATCTTGGGTCTTCTCTTTCTTCTTCCAAATCTTCTTTTTCTGTCAGATGATCCTGAAACTCTATATCTTGAGTCTGGACTCATCTTGATCACAAATCACTCTCACTTACTCTACTTTTTAACCACAAATGCTATCAATATTATAAAATAAATTATTTAATAATATTGAGCAATGCAGAATAAAAGTTGATATGAAAATTCAAAGCAAGTGTTTTTGCGCTCTTGAATTCTCAATCATACGGTAAAACAGGTTACTAGATGAATAGCCTTTTCGAAAGAATATCGCGCGGCCCCGTCGGTAAGCGCCAAATTCAAAATTCGTTTTTTGCATAATTTTATTCATTGACGAATATTTGCGTCTAATTAATTTTTTATAAAGCATAATAAATAATCAAATGCTTTTTTAAAAATAAATTATTAATTTAAATAAACAAAAAAGAGGAAAATGTGGAAATAAGCAATTTGCAAATTTTTAATATTGCATAATTTTGCTCATTTTATTAATATCTTTTAACGGATTTTAATTGCATAATAGATATTTTTATTGTATTTTACATACAAATATTATGCATGAGAAGCATTAAAAGCTCGAAAAATAATCATGTTCAGTAACACAGCACTGACAAATAAAAACGCGAAAATTACGATTTTTTAAAAATAAGCTATTCGCACGCCTTCAGTAGGACATGAACTGTCGATTCTGGGTGGTTGCATCAATTTGTCATGATCAGCGCCAAATTGAAATGAATTCGAAAATACAGATTAATAATTTTGAGATAGCGAGGTCGGACTGGAAATTTTATGTTGTATGAACTACAAAGACATGTTTGATCGGAAGTCTGACCAAAAAATGCAATTTTTTATATAAACTATTGCAATATGAAAATTTACAAAAAAATTTTTTGTTTTAAACATTTTAGCGATGAACAAAGTCAATGTTGCAATCGGGAAGATACGTACCTTACAGGAAATTCAATTGTGAACAATTTTCATTCGTAACTTTTTCGCGTAAAATTAATAATAAAAAAGCTACAGAGGATAAACAAAAAAAAATGCATTTTTGAACTTTATTTTACAATAATAACAATGTTCCCGAGTAGTTACATTGTAGACACTTTATGGTAGTTCTCAGTACACTTACTTTTACCAGTTCCAATAATAAAACTGCTAGTGGCACGAACTTCCAAAAATTATCCTATACAGTTCCCTGGGGCTCCGACTAAAAGGGCTGTGGAGAGACATAGGCACCGACAGCGAGAAGTTGTCACTGACCATGAAGGGTAACGAACGGGACCAGGAGATACGAGGGGTACATACTGTACCGGCATTGGAGCTGCCATCGCAGTCAATATCCGACTCGCTATCTAACTTTATCATGTATCGCGATGGTGTGAGCGTTACTCCGTATCAGAACACGTGGCCGAGGTTGCTGCTCGGGCAGGACAATTTGCATTTAGTGGCTTCGAGAGAATTTCGCGAGATCGCGGAAACGAAATTGGCCGTGTCGCGATTCTTGTTGGGGTGGGCCACGCATGGTTACACGCCGGGCCACGGAGCGAATATTTCCGAGGCAGCGGGACACGTCAATGCGGCGCACGTTTGCGAAGGGATCGAGATGGTCGGTGAAAAAGGAGATGAAAACCTGGATGCCTTGATAGGGAGTTTTTTTGAGGCAGAAAATCTGGGCATGGGAGATCGCGCAGATCTCGAAGGTAGAACCGAGCGTTCTTGAAGAATTCTAAGGGAGACTACCAAGAGAACGGGAGAAACGTGGGAGATGGGCCTCCTTTTGCGGAGCGACGTTCCCCCGATTCGCAAAAGCCGAGCTATGGCGGAAAAGCGGCTCATATCTCTCGAACGGTGGCTCGATCGAGATGAGAACTACACAACGTTGTATTACCGAGAAATACAGCGCCTTTTCGATCTTGGGTATGCCGAAAAAAGCGGTGACACCCCGTACGGCGCGCGCGAGTGGTACTTGTCACAATTTGGGGTATCCAATCCGAATAAATCGAATAATATGCGACTTGTGTTCGACACCGCAGCCGAGGTAGGGCAAGTCAGCTAAATAGCCAACTCGAGACCGGGCTCGATCTCATCAAGTCGCTACTAGGGGTTTTCCTTCGATTTCGTCAGCACGAGTTTGCCATCAAAGCGGATATACAGGATATATATCTGCGCATCAACGTTCTCGAGGAGGACCAAGGGGCGCAGCGATTTTTATGGCGAGGCCGGGACCGGGATCGACTTCCCGACGTTTGCTAGACACGCTCCCTCATCTTCGGGGGCAGATGCGCCGGAACGAGCACGATGTACGTTAAAAACTAAAACGCGAGCAGGTTCGCTGCCGTCAGACCCGCTGCGGCCAACAGTATAATGCGCAATAGCTACGTAGACGACTACTTAGCAAGCGCGGTCACCTTGCACGAAGCGCAAGCACTAGTGCGGGACGTAACGTTGATAAATCGCGAGGGTAACTTCGTGCTTCATGGGTGGACCTCGAACGACTCGCGGGTGATCGAAGCGTTGGAGGAAGAAGGCCGTGGGGCCTCGGAAACGCAGGCGCAGCTGTGCAATAAAAATGAACGGGTTCTGGGGCTTATGTGGGATAAAGACGCGGATGCTCCCGGTTTCGTAGTGGGGATGCACAAAATACCGTTGGACAGCGCGCGCGCGTTAATCCGATATACCGAAAAATTGATTATCTTTGATTCAAGTTTCACACGAGTTAATAACTTTTAATACCGTAAGAAAAATTCGATAATTTGCTCAAATAATAAGTTCGGTTGTAAGTATAAATGAATAAAGAACTTGTGGAAATATAATCTCTTCTGTATTCCAGCCCCGAGCTTGCCAAAAAAAATGCCAACAGTTATACAGTCTTTTGTGCATACTTGGGCTATTAGTATTAGGAGTGCTGCAGCGCACCTATGTTTATCATTTTTTCATTTGAATCTATATTTAATATTTGTAATTTATTATTGATAGAAGCACATTCATCTATATCATTTATTCAATACCATTCCATGTTTTAAAAAATTTGCCGCGAAATTACCTTATAAATCGGTTTAAAAGTCAACTGCAATATCTGTTGCAAAATCTGCCGATTACAGACTGTATTGACAGTCTGTAATCGGCACTCTCCGGTGTCGCGTCACCATCTGGCGACACCTGGAGATTTGTTGTTAAAAAACTTGTACCTCCTCGAGTCAGTGATAGTGAAGCTTCCAAGATCCAGCCTACCGTCAATGTATTATTATAATTAGCATCCTTTTTTATTATATGCCCCGAACAGGAGCCTTACTGGGCTCGAAACGTTGACTATATTATAATAAAAATTTTATTTATTTATTCATAAAACCCATGAGTGTGAGAGGGAAGCATAGTTCTCCACTGTCTGCCGACCTTTTTTTTCTGCGGTCGGCCAAATCTCGAAGGTTAGCATCAGGAAAGTATATCTTTGTCGTACTTATGCATTTTCCTATGCTTTTCAGGGGTTTTATTATCTCCCGTCTATGTAACGTAATAATGTTGAATGATGGGATACATACAGATTTGGCCAAAATTTTCACTGAATGTCACCATGAATTTCCGTAGTTTCCGCTTATTTCCAGCTATTTTCTACCAGAGAGAAAGACCTCAGGCCGCCGGATAAATAAATATTTTTTAATCAACAGTAACCGGCAACCATTAGTGGATCGAATTTTCCATGTTACATACGGAATTGTGAAATATAATAAAAATTGAAAGACAAAACAGATAAGTTCAACAGGTATTCAAATCGTTTTAAACTAGGTACATTTGAATGATCAGTTCATATATATTATGTTTTTTCAGATAAATAAAAAGATGATATTTATGTTAATATGGATTATGCACTGATTATGCAATCGATTAATTGAAAAGTTTATTACAAACTAGGCACTGTCACCTCTCCGACCTCTTTTAAAGATATATAAATATTAAAATTGAAGCACAATCGTCATATAAATAGTTCGATGTATTGAAAGTTCTGATGGTAAGAATTATTTCAGTTAAACTATTATTTAATTATTTTAAAAATATTTAATTAGATTCAATCCATTTTTAAAATATACTATTTTTAAAACTGGTATAATTTAATGAAAATAATCGAATTTCTCGAAATTCTGATTATTTTATTAACATACTAGGGGGGGTGGTACCCCCCCCCCCTACACGCTTTACTCACCAATCCCCCAATTTTTACTTTGAAAATAAGGACTAATAAATTTTAATTCGAAATTCGCAATAGCTATAGCTTTATGTATAGTAACTGCATCAACAACGAATAACAAATTTCAAATTTAAGCATTATCAACATAGTAAATTATAATAGGGAGATAGTTAATATCTCTATCACGCGTCGAAAAAATGACTAAAGTTAATATTATGTTTGAACTAAAAAAAATAACTTTAGGAGATAGCAATTGCCTATTTCGTTGTTTTTTATTATTAGATTTAGATTAGGGATTAGAGATTAGAGCACCCTCTTGGTACGCACCCTTAGTGGTGCCCTCTCAATGGCGCCCCTCAATGGTACTCCCTCAATGACGCCCCCTCAATGGTACTTCCTCAATGGCGCCCCCTCAATGATACTCCCTCAATGGCGCCCCCTCAATGGCGCCCCCTCAATGGCGCCCCCTCAATGGCACCCCCTCAAAGGCGCATCCTCAATTGGTACCCCCTCAATTGTCGCCCCCTCAATGACTCTCCTTAAGGGTCCCTCCAATACCGCGCGACCGCGCGCGTTGAATTCACATTATTCATCGGTCGTTTTAAACGAACTAAACCATCTGGAGCTATCGAGTAAAATATCACTATCATTTCTACAAGGACTGTGCCGAATTTCAACTAAAAATATGAATTAGTTTCGGCGTAATCGTCGATTGGAAAAAATTTCGAGAGCGGAGACGGCTCAGTAGACAGAGTGTTGAGCTCGTAATCCAGAAGTTCTGGGCTCGATCTCGGCTTTTCTGTCATTGAGACACCTCTATGTTTACATACTTCTGTGTGTGTATACTTAAGGACATTCTTCTAGTACCGTTCCTGTCAAAAGTTCAAGACATATCTGTATGCCATATGTATGAATGATTCCTTTTTGCGGCGAGAAAAACGTTGACAACGACTCTACAGTAAGAACCCTCACTAACACATCGATGCTCCTGCACGTATACACCAACACATGCATTTTCAAGACAAAGTGTTAGCCCGACAACGTTGCACGTGGTGACAGAAACAGATAGACAGAGAGAGAAACAGAGTGTGGGAGGTAAAGAGAATGAGTGGGTAGCTAAACGTTCCCAAGTGTCCGCGCGCTCTCTCCTGTGATTTTGGAAAAGCTGCCAATTTTCATGTTTCGATGGATCTATCTTTTAAAGGAGGCTTGATTGCCTATATAAACAGAACTGATAACTATTTCTGAAATCTTCCAGAATAACATAGTTTAATTGCGGCTATAGTTTAACAAATCTCACGTCATAATAATGAAAAATGTTCTAAAAAAGAGTTTTTCCATAAGAACCAATGTTAACTTTAACATCGAATATCTCGAAAATTTACCTGGCTTGCCACTATGTGACCATAACATTTTTGATTCAGAATACTTAGAGAAAGCTACATGTAAAATTTTACCAAAAAATTGTCAAATTTTTTTCATAGAACAACGTCCTTAAGTGTTGGATAATGTCGAAGCTCCAGTGGTTCGGATTCAACTGTACACAATCTATGAATGGGGTGTAGCTAAAGTGTAGGTCCATTCGAGATGCATGCGGAACTGCATTTATTTGTAAATAAATTAACAGGTACAATGTAGATGTTTTTGTCAAGTCGTTACAGAATCGATACTTTCTTTTTTTCTTTTTTTTCAGAACATTGTAATAGATACTGTTGCGTCATTTATGACTTTTATGTACAAAGGTTGCATGTCAAAAATATAAAACGAAAATGTTAAATCCCGAGAGTCATTATGAAAACATTAACCCGCTGTTTTAGTTGTATGTTAAAGTTTGAGCTTCTATTTCAGCTACTACTTAAAATTATAAAAATAATATACAAGCTAATATACGTACAAGTTCTATAACATTTTTTATATTTTCATTTGGAATTGTCTAAATATTGTACAAAGAGTGTCCTCGAAATTACAATGAATTTTCTCTCTGTTCCCTTCTATTACTTCCTTGTTAAAATGTTTCTCATTGTTCCTTAATATTCATTCTTTTATATGTGTACAGAGCCTAACATGACATAAGTATACCTCCTCGCAATGAACTACTTCATTACTAGGGGATCATTTGCGCGCGTAAACGCGCGCGTTGATTTTGTGGTATATGAACTTGAAATGTATTATATGTAGTAGGTTAATGTATATTAATTTATTAATTTTATGCTTTTAATAGTTATTTTGTACAAATTAAAGATATTAATGTGGGAAGGATGAAGTATACACACAAAGGAATCAATGACAAAAGCAAACATTATATTCTACGAAATCACTGTCTAGGGGTTATATTAACAAGGTTAAGTCTGTCCATGTGAACTCTGGTCGTCTCTCCGCTGAACTCTCCGTTCTCTACTCTACTCTGGCTGCTCCGTGCTATCGTGGCTCCTTATAAGGGCTGTCGAAGTCCTGCCGCTCGGCTCTCCCGCGCAAGCAACGGCTGTGCCCAGCCCTCTTTCCCGCGCTCTGGGATGCGGCCGCTAGGCTTCGGCGTTAGGGCCTTACCGCGCCCTGTCTCTGGTCCAATGGCAGCGCGGCGCGCGCTCTCGTCGGTCCAATAGCGATGCGGGCGCTGGGTTTTCCCCGGCGCGCATTGCTCTGCTCTCGCCGGCTGGCCATCTACTTCGCCCCGTCGGCCGTCGGCCGACGTTGCCTGGGGTTTCCCCAACGGCGTAATGGTATATGCCATTAGCTGGTGCTGCTCCTGCTGCTCGGGGACTTTCCATCGACTCTCCACATTAAATATATTTTTATTGAATTGATGATTATTAAATAAAAGTGATAATTTAAGGGCCCTCGGGAGCATATATATAGATAGACTTAATAGGGGTTCCATTCCGCCCAACTTTTGAAGAATCCGCTGCACCGATGACGCTGAAAAAATTATGCAGAATTCTTTGATGTACCCTTTGTGCGTGGAAGCGAGCTTAACATTCTCCGTGAGCTCGGTGACTAAAAAATAATTATTTAATTACGCCTTCGCGAGCTGTCAGATTTACGAATGTTTACATACGTGTAACCTCAAAGCGAGCACAATTTGTTACCAATTATTTTTTAGTCACCGAGCTCACGGAGGATGTTAAGCTCGCTTCCGCGCACAAAGGACGCAACGAATAATACTGCATAATTTTTTCAGCGTCATCGGTGCAGCAGATTCTTCAAAAGCTGAGCGGAACGGAACCCCTATTAAGTCTATCTATACTACCTGACCAAAAAAAAAAGTACCCATGTTTTCTCGGAAACGGGACTGAATTTCTGGGCCAGCCCGATGGTTTTACCCTATTTCGGGGGCTGGCTTTCCAATGAGACACACTGCAAGATCGAAAAATGCAGGATAAAAAAGTTTAAAAACTTAACTTTTGAAAAAAAATTCTTTGAGCGTCATTGCTTTTATCCTGTGTAGAACAGTCGATTGCGATGACGATCCAATGATTTCCAATTGGAATCGTATCGTTTAATTATTTTTAATAAAATGTTGAAAATTGCGAGATCGCAAACGAACATGGCTAAGATTGGGGGAACCGGAACGCGAACGGACCGCTATTCAATTTGTTTTCCCCTAGGGTTAGGTAGTTGCAAATGTCGGTAATGCAGATGGCGATACACGTTCAAACATCGAGTCGTCGCGATCGTCACCGCGGGTCGTCGAATCGAATGAGGAAGCCCTGCCGAAATTAACTGCAGTAAAATTGCGATTTTGTAAAAGTTTTTCTACTCTAACAAAATTAGCATAATTTTTCGGCAGAACTTGCGCACCAGGTAAAATAGCAAGATAAAATACAAGAGTTTCCGGCAAATCGGTTTTGTCTTTGCAATTGGTCTCGCTGAAAATGCAAGAAGAAATCCTCCTAGAGCATTTCTCGACTATCGAGAACCCCTCCGATAGCATTTCTCGACGGTCGATAAATCCTCCGTGTCGAGAAAGACTCCTTGTCGAAAAAGCAGTTAGAATAGCTAGGACGTCGAGCGCACATTATGCGTGGCGATCGACGAAGCGTGAGGCGCACAAGCCTATGAGTATTGGAGCGCCTTAACGATAATGCTTTGCTGTCTTGGCGCCGAATCGTGCACCACAATCTTCAGCGGTGTAATACAATTTTTCAACAATAATAATTTGCTACATATAAATTCAAAAAACAATATTAGACGAACAATTTGCCATTGACTTTTGAAAAATATTTTATTTCATCGATGTTGTGAGTGCTTAAAAAACGCAAAAGTCAAAATTTTTTAAACTTTGATCGCCCGTATTTTAAATAATATGCATGTTCAGAAAAAATGCATGTGATTATTTTTTTTTCAGAATTCTCCAATGAATCTAAAAAAGTTATTCCCGGATTAAAATTTTTTAATTAACAAAGGTAAAAACGAACGATAGGACTGCACCACAGGTCTATGGTGAATACCATTGGTAAAAGTTTATTTGCCAATTAACATTTAATACAACATTACGGGACAAGATCTCGGCTTTATGACGACATCTCGTTCTTAGACGAGATTTTTTATTTCTCGAGACGAGACAAGAGATCTCGGTCCTTCTCACCGTCTAGCACATCCTTATCGATAATCGAGAACCCTCCTGGTCGAAAATCCCTCCGAGAGCATTTCTCGGCGGTCGAGAAACCCTCCGAGAGCATTTCTCGACGATCGAGAACCCCTCCGCGAGCACTTTACGACGGTCGATAAATCCTCGGTGTCGAGAAAGACTCCACGTCGAAAAATCCTCTAAGAGCATTTTTCGAGTGATGACAAATCCTCCATGAGTATTTCTCGACGATTCGTCCAGTCGAATTAGCATGAAAAGTAGACCTGAGGTCGCAAAATTCATGTGTGCAAAATTTTTGCGATAATCTGATGCGGAAGGACTGAGACAATGAATAAATCAAAAAACGAATCAAAAATTTTGATCGCTATTTGAGTTATTAACAAATAAATGGTAAAATTACGCTTTTTTTGGTTTTTTCTCAGCCTAACGAAACGTAGGTGAGTAATTGCAAAACAAATAATTTTCTGTAGTAGAGAAATAAATTATCTATCGATTCATATAAAGAAAGTCTAACTACATGAATTAGTTAGTTGCAAAATTAAATTTTAACGCGAAAATACGAGTTTTAGATAAATGCTTATAAGAATTGCAAAATGCTATGTATTTAGATCAAACTTAAGGAAAAGATACGGAAGGTTATGAGAAATATGAGTGCGAAAGTTCAATGCGGTAAAGTAAAAAATTATTGCACCAGCAATTAGTTAATTAATTTTTCGCTTTCTTTTGCAAATGATGGCTAGTAAAAAAACGTGTTCTGAAGAGGTTCGTTTCTATAGAAATAGGTTCGTATTGAACCCAAGAATAGTTTATAAAAAAAAGTTACAAAAAATTTATTTCAACTTGCTTTTTACAAGCAACAAAGTAAAAGTCGAAATAGACGTTATAAATAAATGGCCTTAATCGCAAACTAAAGTAGCTACGGGATTCGGTCTCTTTGCATGTAGTAGGTTTTATTTTTCTTCCAATTCTAGAAGAACAATCAACCTCCTACCCCTTTTAGGTTTAAATATTTTTTTGGTCCACCAGGTAACTTGACGTTTTTTGGGTCGATGATTCCAAATTTCGTAGTTACGAGGCCCGATTTCGGACCCATCTTTTGTTATTAACAATTTTAGTGCAAAATTACGTTTTTTCGCGTTTTCAGTGTAGAAAACAATGTCTATGAATTTTTTAAACAATTCCAAGCACTTTTCAATCAGAATGTATTCTGCCTAAAGTTGACGGTTTTTGCATAAAAAATTGCCGAATTTGCAATATAGACAATATAATATGCATTTTTTATGCGAAAACCGTCAACTTTAGGAAAAAATAGTACTGATTAAAAAATGCTTACAATTGTTCAAAGAATTCAAAGAAATTTTTTCCTGTACTGAAAATACGATAAAACGTAATTTTGCATTAAAATTGTTAATAACAAAAGATGGGACCAAAATTAGGCCTGGTAACATCGAAATTTGTAAAATTTAGTTGTTTTTAACAAGTTAAACTCTTTCTCTAACTATTGGTAAAAACCGCGACTCGCTACGCCTAATGGTTTATAAGCTAGAGCCAGTGAAAAAAATGCTATCTCGAGATCTAAAAGGGTTATTTTTTTTTCTAGAATCTGAAGAAAAATAACACCTTCTACATGCAATAAGACCGAATTCCGTAGCTACTTTAGTTTCCGATTAAGGCCATTTATTTATAACGTCTATTTCGACGTTTACTTTGTTGCTTTTAAACAGCAACATGAAATAAACTTTTTCATAACTTTTTTTATCTAAACTATTCTTGGGTTCAATACGAACCTATTTCTATAGAAACGAACCTCTTCAGTACACGTTTTTTTACTAGCCATCATTTGCAAAAGAAAGCGAAAAAACTAATTGCTGGTGCAATAATTTTTTACTTTACCGCATTGAACTTTCGCACGCATATTTCTCATAACCTTCCGTATCTTTTCCTTAAGTTTGATCTAAATACATAGCATTTTGCAATTCTTATAAGCATTTATCTAAAACTCGTATTTTCGCGTTAAAATTTAATTTTGCAACTAACTAATTCATGTAGTTAGACTTTTTTTATATGAATCGATAGATAATTTATTCCTCTACTACAGAAAATTATTTGTTTTGCAATTACTCACCTACGTTTCGTTAGGCTGAGCAAAAACCAAAAAAAGCGTAATTTTACCATTTATTTGTTAATAACTGACATAGCGATCAAAATTTTTGATTCGTTTTTTTGATTTATTCATTGTCTCAGTCCTTCCGCATCAGATGAACGCAAAACTTTTGCACACATGAATTTTGCGACCTCAAAATGCT
The DNA here is from genome assembly GCA_018906965.1 of Philotrypesis tridentata. Classification (NCBI taxonomy): domain Eukaryota; kingdom Metazoa; phylum Arthropoda; class Insecta; order Hymenoptera; family Pteromalidae; genus Philotrypesis; species Philotrypesis tridentata. The sequence continues at coordinate 38,151 of JACCIB010001154.1, forward strand.
AATACAACTGGACTAGATCGAGAACCCCTCTGAGAGCATTTCTCGACGATCGAGAATCCCTCCGCGAGTACATCTCGACGGTCAATAAATCCTCCGTGTCGAAAAAGACTCCACGTCGAAAAATACTCCGTGAGCATTTCTCGAAGGTCGATACATCCTCCGTGTAGAGAAAGATTCCGAGTCGAAAAATCCTCTGAGAGCATTTCCCAATGGCAGAGAAAGCCTCCGGGAGCATTTTTGGACGATCGAGAACCCTTCCGAGAGCATTTCCTCGACGGTCGAGAGAGCCTCCGAGAGCATTTCTCGACGATCGATAAATCCTCCGTGTCGAAAAAGACTCCACGTCGAAAAATCCTCCGAGAGCATTTCCCGACGGCCGAGAACCCCTCCGTGTCCAGAAAGACTCCACGTTGAAAAATACTCCGTGAGCATTTCTCGAAGGTCGATACATCCTCCGTGTCGAGAAAGATTCTGAGTCGAAAAATTCTTTGAGAGCATTTTCCAATGGTAGATAGCCTCCGAGAGCATTTCTCGACGATCCATAAATCCTCCGAGAGCATTTCTCGACGATTGAGAATCCCTCCGCGAGCATTTCTCGATGGTCGATAAATCCTGCGTGAGGTGTTCTTGATCGTCCCAAAATTCTCTCGGAGGATTTTCGACGTGGAGTCTTTTTCGACACGGAGAATATCGTCCGTCGAGAAGTGCTCTCGGAGGATTTTTCGACGTGGAGTCTTTTTCGACACGGAGGATATATCGTCCGTCGAGAAGTGCTCTCGGAGGATTTTTAGACGTGGAGTCTTTTTCGACACGGAGGGGTTCTCGACCGTTGAGAAATGCTCTTGGAGGGATTCTCGACCGTCGAGAAATGCTCTCGGAGGGATTCTCAATCGTCGAGAAATGCTCACAGGGGATTTTTCGACGTGGAGTCTTTTTCATACGGAGGGGTTCTCGATCGTCCCAAAATTCTCTCGGGGTTCTCGACCGTCAGGAAATGCTGTCCGAAGATTTTTCGTCGTCGAGTCTTTTTCAATACGGAGGATTTATGGACCATCGAGAAGTGCTCTCGGTGAATTTTTCGACTTGGAGTCTTTCTCGACACGGAGGACTTATCGACCGTCGAAAAGTACTTGCGGAGGTGTTCTCAACCATCGGGAAATGCTCTCAGAGTTTTTTTGACATGGAGTGTTTCTCGACACGGTGGATTTATCGACCGCCGAGAAGTATTCGCGGAGGGATTTTCGATCGTCGAGAAACGCTCTCGGAGGATTTATCAACCGTCCAGAAATGCTCTCGGAGGGGATAACAATCGTCGAGAAATGATCTTGGAGGCTTTTTGTGCCATTGGGAAATGCTCTCAAAGGATTTTTCGACTCGGAGTCTTTCTCGACTCGGAAGGTTTCTCGACAGTCGAGAAAGGCTCTCGGAGGGGTTCTCAAACGTCGAGAAACGCTCTCGGAGGATTTATCGACCTTCGAGAAATGCTCTGGAAGGGGTTCTCGATCGTCGAGAAATGCTCTCGGAGGGTTTCGCGTCCGTCGAGAAATGCTCTCGGAGGGTTTCTCGACCTACGAGAAATGCTTTCGGAGGGGTTCTCAATCGTCGAGAAATGCTCTCGGAGGATTTATGGATCGTCGAGAAATGCTCTCGGTAGGTTGGCTTTCTCGACCTTCGAGAAATGCTCTCGGAGGGGTTCTTGATCGTCAAAAAATGCTCTCGGAAACTACCTACCATTGGGAAATGTTCTTAAAGAATTTTTCGAATCGGAATCATACTCGACACGGAGGATGTATCGACCTTCGAGAAATGCTCACGGAGTATTTTTCAACGTGGAGTCTTTCTGGACACGGAGGGGTTCTCGGCCGTCGGGAAATGCTCTCGGAGGATTTTTCGACGTGGAGTCTAAATTATTATTGTTGAAAAATTGTATTACACCGCTGAAGATTGTAAAGCACGATTCGGCGCCAAGACAGCAAAGAATTATCGTTAAGGCGCTTCAATACTCATAGGCTTGTACGTCTCATGCTTCGTCGATCGCTACGCATAATGTGCGCTCGACGTCCTAGCTATTCTAACTGCTTTTTCGACAAGGAATCTTTCTCGACATGGAGGATTTATCGACCGTCGAGAAATGCTATCGGAGGGGTTCTCGATAGTCGAGAAATGCTCTAGGAGGATTTCTTCTTGCATTTTCAGCGAGACCAATTGCAAAGACAAAAATGATTTGCCGGAAAGTCTTGCATTTTATCTTGCTATTTTACCTGGTGCGCAAGTTCTGTCGAAAAATTTCGGAGCGCACCACCTGAGCGGTATTATGCTAAATTTGTTAGAGTAGAAAAACTTTTACAAAATCGCAATTTTACTGCAGTTAATTTCGGCAGGGCTTCCTCATTCGATGCGACGACCCGCGGTGACGATCGCGACGACTCGATGTTTGAACGTGTGTCGCCATCTGCATTACCGACATTTGCAACTACCTAACCCTAGGGGAAAACAAATTGAATGGCGGTCCGTTCGCGTTCCCCCAATCTTAACCATGTTCGTTTGCGATCTCGCAATTTTCAACATTTTATTAAAAATAATTAAATGATACGATTTCAATTGGAAATCATTGGATCGTCATCGCAATCGATTATTCTACACAGGATAAAAGCAATGACGCTCAAAGAATTTTTTTTCAAAAGTTAAATTTTTAACTTTTTTATCCTGCATTTTTCGATGTTGCGGTGTGTCTCATTGGAAAGCCAGTCCCCAAAATAGGGTAAAACCATCGGGCTGGCCCCGAAATTCAGTCCCGTTTCCGAGAAAACATATGGGTACATTTTTTTTTTGGTCAGGTAGTATAGATAGACTTAATAGGGGTTCCGTTCCGCTCAACTTTTGAAGAATCTGCTGCACCGATGACGCTGAAAAAATTATGCAGTATTATTCGTTGCGTCCTTTGTGCGCGGAAGCGAGCTTAACATCCTCCGTGAGCTCGGTGACTAAAAAATAATTGGTAACAAATTGTGCTCGCTTTGAGGTTACACGTATGTAAACATTCGTAAATCTGACAGCTCGCGAAGGCGTAATTAAATAATTATTTTTTAGTCACCGAGCTCACGGAGAATGTTAAGCTCGCTTCCACGCACAAAGGGTACATCAAAGAATTCTGCATAATTTTTTCAGCGTCATCGGTGCAGCGGATTCTTCAAAAGTTGGGCGGAATGGAATCCCTATTAAGTCTATCTATATATATGCTCCCGAGGGCCCTTAAATTATCACTTTTATTTAATAATCATCAATTCAATAAAAATATACTTAATGTGGGGAGTCGATGGAAAGTCCCCGAGCGGCAGGAGCAGCACCAGCTAATGGCATATACCATTAGGCCATCGGGAAAACCCTAGGCAACGTCGGACGGCGGCCGACGGGGCGAAGTAGATGGCCAGCCGGAGAAAGCAGAGCAATGCGCACCGGGGAAAACCCAGCGCCCGCATCGCTATTGGGCCGACGAGAGCGCGCGCCGCGCTGCCATTGGACCAGAGACAGGGCGCGGTAAGGCCGTAACGCCGAACCCTAGCGGCCGCAAGAGGGTTGGGCGCAGCCGTTGCTTGCGCGGGAGAGCCGAGCGGCAGGACTTCGACAGCCCTTATAAGGAGTCACGAGTGCACGGAGCAGCCAGAGTAGAGTAGAGAACGGAGAGTTCAGCGGAGAGACGACCAGAGTATATAAATAGTTATTTTGTACAAATTAAAGATATTAAATATATTTTTATTGAATTGATGGTTATTAAATAAAACTGATAATTTAAGAAAGTTTACTGTATCAGAAATTGCAATTATAGAAGCCCTGCGCATATGCTCGAAGACACAATAATCACTCGTCAACTCTTACATATCACTAAAAAATTTGTATTAACTCTTTATTTATTCTTCAAAAATTCGATTAAAATATAATTAAAATTTTTTTTCTTTACTCTGTATTCTCTTCATTTTATTCTCTCTTTAAGGATTTTGATAATTCAATTATTCATAGCTTTTACATTATCTAAAATTTAACTAAAGAAAAAAACATTCTCACAAATTCTGTAAAATATTATAAATTAATTAATACAGCAAATTAATTTGTCTCTGTTCTTTAATTTCTCGATTCTCTGCTCTTTTAAATACTTATAGAACATGTCTTTCTAAAATATTATAAATTAATTAATACTATAAATTAATTTGTCTCTGTTCTTTAATTTCTCGCTTCTCTGCTCTTAAATACTTATAGAACATGTCTTTCTTGAGTTGAATTATGAAAATTATTCAGGTTTCAAATTAATACAAATTTTACTTAAAAACATATTCTTTGAAATGCTTTAAAATCTTTATTCTACTCAATAATTCAACTTCAAACAAGCTCGCGTAATGGTCTTTTTCTTCTATAGAGGTAATAGCCATTAACAATCTCTATATTATTCAATTACACAACTTTAAGAAAAATATTTCCCCTCAATAAATATCTTAAATATTATTAAAATTAATTTGTCTCTCTGCGTTCTTTAATTTCTCAATTCTTTTTGATCTTTTATTAAATCAACAATTCGCAGTTTTTACATAACTCAATTATTTGATTTTTACTCAATCATTATAATCCAGTATTGTTAATTAGTGGGACACAGTATGCGGTTCGCACAGTCGATCTTTATAATGACCTAAGACGTCGTCTTCACGCGAGAAAAATAGAACAGCGGAACAGACCTCTTCGGACTTTTTTGAAACGCAACAGCTGTTCTCTTATACATGAATTTTGATAGACCAATGGCGGCTTTCAAATTCAATATGGCGCTGCCGACAGGTCCATCTCTCTTCTTATAAGGTATACGTCGATAACTCGCAAAGAAACTAGCTAGCTAAGACTTTGTCTTAAACTATAAAAAATATATCGCTGTTTATCCCCCCAATAAGTTGTCTTAATTTAATTTTTTATTTGCTGATGCAATTTACTTTTACATTTTTTTCGGGGTATTACGGGATATATTATATAATATTATATATATTATAACATTATGGCATGATTATTATACCTCGTGTCAATGAATTTTCGTCACGTCGGTGACCCGTAAAGAAAGAAGCCAGTTTTCTTTGGTAAACATTTCTTTTCTGTCGCATTTATTTATAAAATTTTGTATGATTACATGTTTCATTTATTTATAAATAAAAAAATGTATCCCTCGGTTTTTATTGTATTAGAAATTGTTCGATTCGAATAAGCCAATCTAATTTATTTTTTCATTTATAGAGGCAATTTATTTTTCCCTTTTTTTTCTCGTATATTATGGGGTGTGCTTTTTATAATACTAGTATTAATACTGTATTTTCTTCCTTTTTTTTCAGTACATTGTAATTGACGTTGTTCTGTCGCTCATGAATTTTATGTGTGAAAGCTTAACGTCGAAAATATAAAACAAAAATATTTAGTCCTGAGAGTCATTATAAAAACATTAACCCCCTGTTTTGATTATAGGTATTTTAAAGTTTGAGCTTCAATTTGAGCTGCCACTGAAACTTAAAAAAATAATATATAAGTTATATGGGAATAAGTAATATAAAATATTTAATTTTTAACACAAAAAAAAACAGATTTTTTTTACATCTATATTTCCATGCATTTGAATGTTGAATTATCGTCATTTTAAATCTTTTGTCATAATTTCTAAATCTCTCTGGTCATCTTTCGAGGTCCAGATAAAATTACATTCTTCCTGAGACGTGTCCCCACAGTCATATGTTCTCGTTTTTTCTTAAATTTCTCAAGTGTTATATATGTAAAACAGTGCATTTATAATAATAGTCAATGTTTAATATTTCATTTATATAATTTACTTTTAACATATCTTTGTGGAAGCACGGCAATTTATTTTTAGATTTTTTGCTTATTGCTGGTATATTCCGGAGTATGGTTTTTTTTAATGTTAGTAAAGACTATCATTGTAATGATCATGTTTTCAATGGAGAATGTAGTTGTTTGTGTTTGGTTCTTAGAGAATCGATACTTTCTTTTTTTCCTTTTATTTTCAGTAGATTGTGATTGACACTGTTGTGTCATTTATGACTTTTACGTGCAAAGGCTGCATGTCAAAAATATAAAACGAAGATGTTTAATCCTCAGAGTCATTATAAAAAAATTAACCCCTGGATTTAGTTGCAGGTATTTTAAAGTTTCAGTTTCTGTCTGAGCTGCCACTTAAACTTAAAAAAATAATATACAAGTTAATATAAGAATAAGTTCTGTAAAATTTTGTATTTTTAACGCAAAAACAGATATATTTTTACATTTTATTTCCATGTACCTGAATGCTGAGTTATTGCCATTTTTAATCACTAACCATAGATTTGTGAATCTCTGGACATTTTGCCAGGTCCAGATAAGCTTACATTCTTCCTGAGGCGTGTCCCAACAGTCGTATGTTCTCTTTTTTTTTAAATTTCTCAAGTGTAGATACATAAAGCAGTGTATTTATAATAATAGTAAATGTTTCATATATCATTTATAATATTCACTTTTAACGTATCATTGTGCAAGCAAAGCAATTTATCTTTACATTTTTGGCTTGTTGCTGGTGTATTATGGGGTATGCTTTTTTTTAATTTTATAGTTGGAATTAGTCAATCTTAGTGTACTGAAAACTACCAAAAAGTCTCTACAATGTAGCTGCTCCGGAACATCGTTATCATGACAAAATAAAATTAAAAATGGCATTTCTTTTGTTTATCCTTTGTAACATTTTTATTATTAACTTTACGTGAAAAGGTTTAGGATGACAATTGTTCACAATATAAGTTTGTATAAGATACATGTGATTTCTGATTCAAAATTGAATTTCTTCGCCACTAAATTGTGTATCCCTGTAGAAAATAGCCAGGTAGTTTTACCGTTTGGTTGTACCATATGGTACAACCATATAGTAATTGTAATATTACCATATGGTTTTTTAACTTGAATTAACATATGGCAAAACCATGTGTTAAAATCATGTACTTTTCCATGGAAAACTAGAATGAATATCTATATTATTATTCATCACAATTTTTAACACATCTGCATGAGAGACGTGTATATATACCACAATCGTTTCAAAGGATAGATTATAAAATTAATGTTTATTAAATTTGTACACATTTTATAAATAAATGATTTTATGTATGTTTTGTATACAAAATTAACATAAAACAACTATGAATGAAAAAATTAATTTAATCAATAGTTTGAAATGGTCATGGTATGCATATGCGTCTATTGTGTATGTGTGTTAAAAATTGTGATAAATAATAATCAGATCTTCGTTTAAATTTTCCATGTAAAGGTTACTACATGGTTTTACCACATGATTTCACGATATGGTAATCAGAAGCAAAAAACCATACGGTAATATTAAAATTACCAGATAGTTTTACTAAATAGTATAAAGAAATGGTAATACCACCTGGTTATTTTCAACAGGGAAAATACAAAAATTTTTTGTACATTTTAATATTGCAACAGTTTATATAAAAAATTACTTTTATTAATCTGATATTAAAAATATTGAGAATCGATGCTCAAGAGTTACAATCACCGTGTCGTTATAATCAAGTATCCAGCAACGATCTAATTTTTTGTTAAAATATACTGGTGCATAATTTGTAATATCGCACTGCATTTTATAGGTACGCCTCGATGTGTAATTGTAATCAATATTTCTGGCCGTCTACCATCCAGATAACAGCTTCGCGTTCCGAACATGCTGTCGTTTTAGACCGGTTATAGCCCAAGATGAAGCATCCCATGAAAAATTTTATAATAATTCTTAAATAAACTTAACTAATGTCTCAAAGGGTATCGTAATGTCTCCCGTACGCGTATAATCAGTGCTATTTTCTTTTTACTGTTTTCGTAGCATTGAAACGGCTTTATGAACATTGAGTCGCCTTAATCCGGTCAGCAGAGACATTAATCTCCCGTAAGAATGTTTAACTCTATTTATTTTAAAAATTTTAGTAATCTCCTAAACAGTACAGATATGCAATTTCAATAGGAGCAGGATTGATATACCTCTTTTAAAAATATTGAGAATCGTTGCTCAAGAATCGCAATAGCCGTGTCGTTATAATCCGGTATCCAGCAACGAACTAATTTTATATTAAAAGACACTGGTACATAACTTGTAATATCGCACTGCATTTTATAGGTACGGCTCGATGTCTAATTATAAAAAAAATATCTTCCGGTCTTCCATCTAGATAACAGCTTTGCCTTCCAAACATGCTGTAGTTTTAGACCGGGTCGAACAAGATGAATCTTCTGATAAAACGTTTTATCATATTTCTTTAATTATCTTAAATAATGTCTCAAAAGGTATCATAATGTCTCCTCTACGTGCATCATAAGTGCTATTTTATTTATACTGTTTTCGTAGGATTCAAACGGCTTTATGAACATTTAGTCGACTTAATCCGGTGAGCAGGGCTATCAATCTTCCGTAAGGACGTTTCACTCAATTTATTTTAAAAATGTTAATAATGACCTTAAAAAGTGCAGTTATCGAATTTCAATTGCCGAAGATTGAATATACCTCTTTTAAAAATATTGATAATCGTTGCTCAAGAGTGGTAATGACCGTGTCACTATAATCCGGTATCCAGCAATGAATTGTTTTTTGGGTAAAAGGTGCTAGTACATACCGTGTAATATAGCACTGCATTTTACACGTTCAACTCAATGCGTAATTATAACCAATATTTATGGCCATGTATCATCCAGATAACAGCTTCGACTTCCGAACATGCTGTCGTTTCAGTCCGGTCGCCCAAAGACGAAGCTACCCATGAAACGTTTTATAAAAATTCTTAAATAAATTTTATTTCAAAAATTTTAGTAATGTTCTAAACAGTACAGATATGCAATTTTAATGGGAGCAGGATTAACATACCTCTTTTAAAAATATTGAGAATCATTGCTCAAGAGTCGCAATGGACGTGTCGTTATAATCCGGTATCCAGCAACGATCTAATTTTTTGTTAAAATATACCGGTGCATAATTTGTAATATCGCACTGCATTTTATAGGTACGCCTCGATGTGTAATTGTAATCAATATTTCTGGCCGTCTACCATCCAGATAACAGCTTCGCGTTCCGAACATGTCGGTGTTAGACCGGTTGGCCCAAGATGAAGCTTCCCATAAAACATTTTATAATAATTCTTAAATAAACTTAACTAATGTCTCAAAAGGTATCGCAATGTCTCCCGTACGCGTATAATAAGTGCTATTTTCTTTTCACTGTTTTCGTAGGATTCAAACGGTTTTATGAACATTGAGTCGCCTTAATCCGGTCAGCAGAGACATTAATCTCCCGTAAGAATGTTTAACTCTATTTATTTTAAAAATTTTAGTAATCTCCTAAACAGTACAGATATGCAATTTCAATAGGAGCAGGATTCATATACCTCTTTTAAAAATATTGAGAATCGTTGCTCAAGAATCGCAATAGCCGTGTCGTTATAATCCGGTATCCAGCAACGAACTAATTTTATATTAAAAGACACTGGTACATAACTTGTGTTATGTTCCGAATATTCTGGAGCAATTTTGATTGTTCTCGAATATTCGAAACATGGTACATTGTATGAGAAGCGTACTGCGCGCGAGCTGACGGTGTACTTCCTTAATGTCGACATTTGGCCTAAGGAATGTGCAACGTGAGCCGCAGTGCGATATGCTTCAAGTATACGGAGCATAGAGGGCAAGGGACGCGCGGGCGGAGGTTGCAATCTCTGCCGTCAGCGCTAATTGTCGGCCGAAGGAGGCGATCGGCGACAAAGTATTTAGAAAATGAGTCAGTCGCTCTTCAGCACTGCTCAGAGTCAGATGCATTTTAAATAGATATTCTCAGATACATTTACATACATATATACATAGTGACGAACATTCAATAGGACCATAGTAAACATCAACTTTGTAAGAGAAAAGAAAATAAATAGAGTTAACCAGAAAAATTATTAACTCCTTGGGTTCCAATTTAATAAATCAAGCCATAAGCTGAGAGCAGATAAAGTGGCTCAAAGCACACACACACATCCAAAAGAAAATATATTGAACCATTGATCAACCATATACAAGTCTACGATAATAATAAGGTAAGAGTTCAAAAGTTAAATATTAAAGATATTCTAAGCCACAGAAACAGAGTTGCTGCTCAAAACGGATTAACCGTCCGTTGCTTGCGGAGCAAGTATTAAAAGCAGGCTCTACAAATAATATTATTAACAAATATTGTGTGTGAAATAAAACACGCAGTATATCATTGGAGGTCCCACCGAGATTCAGCTTTTAGATTGAGTGTCAGTTCTGTTATTGTGGCTATAGTTTTAAGTGAAAATAATAGTGATAGTAGGGAAAAATAGTTAAGTGTACGAAAAGACGCCAAAGATGAAAAATTCGAAAATGGCCGCCCAAGCAGTGTGCGTCGGCGCGTCGATCATCAATGGCTAGAGTAGCTCAATATAGATATAGCAGCAAGAGGCTGGCAGTGCGCGTGGCCTGGAGAAGGGAGCCGCCATGTTGGGCAGTAATGTGAATGGCAGTGAGAGAGCTTGCCAGATTCAAACTTAGTCTAAAAATTTTCAAAGTTATTAGAGTTTTTTTTGCAGAAGTAAGTAAATAGTACAAGTGTCCTGGGGGGCCCATTGATTTCAATTGATTAATTTAGAAGAGAAGAAAAGGAAGAGAAAAGGAAAGTTCTTTGTATTATTTAAACAAACATATATTTTGAAGTTTTCATATATGTTTGTTTAATTGAAAAAATAAATAGAGGAATAGGAAAGAGAATAGGTAAAATGAATTGAAATTGATAGTTATCGTTTTTTTATTTAAAGTATATTTATTTGAGTATTGTACATCTAAAAAGGAAAAGACAGATTATAAGTTATGGTTTTTTTTTTGAGAGAAATGAAAATAATAATTGCATGATTAAAGAGATTTATATTTAACATTTTTAGTTATTGTTTAATTGACTAGGAGTGTTGTATTAATATTGTGAAAGAACATTTTTATTGCAAATTGGTGATACAGTTTATGTGCAAAAGTCCATTTACGAGGGGGCCCATGTTGAATAGTCCTGTTAAGTTTTTGATTTTCTGAAAATTGATAAAGTGGATTAGGTGTACGGTGAGAAAGCAAATTAGTATATGAGTTTGGAAATGTTGGTTTGTTTTTTTGATGTGAAAAAGGTGTTTGGAGTTAACAGAAGAGTTTTTGAATTTTTTTTGTGAGAGTTGCGCGAGCATATAATTGAAAATTTGGAGCAATTGCAAAATATCAGGGAGTGTCGAAACAGAATTTGGTATTTCGACACTTGCTGATGTATTGAAAATTGAATTTGAAGTCTATTGAGGTGTCGAAATGCATTTTACGACATTGGCGATCAAAGAATTTTTGCGAACTCAGTATGTGCTGAGTAGTTGCTTTCGCAATTTGTGATTTTTGCAATGAGTATCAATTAGGGTAGAAAGGATATGAGAGATGTGAGAGAGAGGAATTGAATATTGATTAATTTTTTTTTTTGAAATATAGTTATTATATGCAAAGCATAGCCTGCGGGCATTCTTAAATGGAAAAGATATTGATTGATTGAATTGTGAATTGTGGTAAAAATAGTGAAATACAGTGAGAGAGTTTTAAAATAATGATATGTGATTGATAATAATTGAATAAAGAGTGTTAAAGTATGGTGAAAGTGTTCAAGTGTTAGAGAGAGACAGAGATAGATTTTTGACAGGTTGAGGTTAGTCGAGGAATCAACGAGTGTTAGATTAGAGATAGATAGATAGGAAAGAGTAGTGGAGATTTATTGAATTAAATAAGAAAAGTGTTGTGTTAGTTGAAAATAGTGATTTTTGATTTATTGAATTAGTTTTAATTGAATTATTGATAAAGACGAGGATATGGTAGATATCAAGTGTGACGATAGTGTGAAATATTATAGATAGAGATAAAAGTAATTGAGGATTGAATTATTTAATATCATTTTAATTAATTTGAGGTGATTTGTGTGTGCGGGAAGATATTTTGTGAAAAGTGCGAGGTTGTGAATTTGAAATTTTGAAAATTTTGATGTTGAGAGGTAAATTGACGGTGTTTTTGTGAGATTATTAGTGAAAGAAAAGGATATTCGTGTATTGGATAGTTTAATTGAATAGTGAGAGAAATTTTCAGTTTATTTTTTGTGAAATTGTTTGATTACTTGAAGGAAACGGGATTTGAGATTGATGATAGCGAGAGATTAGAGTTGAGAGTTAGAGTTTTTAAGGGAAGTAGTGTTTTTTTTTTGAGTGTTTTATTTTTGAGAGGATTCAGGAGTAATAAGAATAGTTATTGTTAATGAGAATTGTGGATAGAAGTGATTTCAATTTGAAAGATTGGTTGAGAGGCGTGTATTTAGGTATCGCACTTGGTGTGTGATAGGAGAATTTGGTCGTTTGAGGTAGTTTTTGATGATTTTGTGGTAGATGATAATAATTGTTAGTGAGAGAAGTGGTAAATAAATATTTAGGAATTATTTACTTACATGTTTTTGAATTTTTGTTGGGGTATATGAGCTTTCTATGGTATATGCTCGCTTCTGGTTCTCGTCTCTTGTGTTTTCTGAAAAATAAAAGGAATAACAGGTCACAAAGTATCGATACTTTGTTTGGTAATAGATATTGGTAGAATTATTAATTTAAATTGGGTTTTTGTACTTATCTAATAGTTTTGTGGTAGTTGATGTTGAGTCCGTAGAGATGATTTTCACTTGCACTTTTTCCCAGGATTTATGGAATGTTGAGTAGATTTGTGCACTGTACATTTGTAGAGTAGATGCTGAAGATTATATTTAGTACGAGTTTTGAGGTTCTACGGGCTTGTTTAACAATTTAAAGTTTAAATAAACTTGGCTGTATATGCGCGCGCGAGGTTAGCCAGCCTAGTACTGAAAAGACATCAATATATGCATACAGGTGCAGGGAGCCAAAGTATGAGTAGGAAAAGTTACTAGGACTGAGTTGGCACTAGTGTTTGGACTAGAGGGCAGTCATTTTAGGCGCGAAGATTTGAATTTGAAAATAGTTCTTAGAGAATTTTGAATGTTTTTATATAGGGAAAATTCATATTTTATTATAATAATTAACAATAATATTTTTGTATCATAAATAATTATTTTATGTGTATAATATTTATATATTTTTATGATTTTCATATATTTTGTGATTTATTCTTGCATGTGTAGTATACAAAGGGTATACTAATACATTAATATTAATAATTAATATTTATAATATATTTAATATTATGATAATATATGGGAATTTTTTTATTGTTGATAATGGGATTATTTAAATAATAGTTTTTTTGATATTGCGGGATATTAGTTGTTTTTTTTTAGTGTTTCAAGTAGAGTAATTATAAATTATTGAGTTTTTGGGATAATTTAATTCATTATTGTTCTTTACCTTTTTTTTGATAACAATTATAGTTTTATTGTTTTTTTAGCTACTATATAGTTTTTTGCAATTGAATATTTGTATGGTTTTTTTTTTTGGATATTTTTAAACTGTTTTAAGGTAATTTATTTAAGAAAAAGTAGAGATATTTTGAAAAGTTTTTGAATTAGTTGTGCATTCTTGAGGTATTTCAGTGAATTTAGTATTGGCATATAGTTTTATTGATCAAGATGACGGGTACAGGAGCAGGTGAGGCGACGGGCCTGGATGCCACGAGCACAGCGTTGATCAATGGATTGACGAACTCTTTCACATTAATGAATGTGATGAGTGGAATACCTAGTTTTGATGGAAAACATACAAGTTTGAGGAATTATATTTAAGATTTGAGAAATGCTAATGAATTGGTGACAGATTCAACGAGGCCACAGTTTATGAGAGGAGTGTTACAACGGATAACAGGACCAGCGAAGAAGAGTTTAAATAATAAAGAATTCAGAAATGTGGATGAGTTAATAAGGCATTTGAAGCAGAGATTTGGTCCAGGAAGGGATTTTAGTTATTATAATAATAAAATACAGAGTATTAGGATGAGACAACAAGATACAGTTGGTGATTTTTATGATGAATTAAATGTGTTGTTGAGTGGAGCGAGAAGTGTTTTAAGAGAATTATATGGTGATGATTACAATGAAAATATGATGGAGCCTACACAGAAGGTGGCAATTGATAATTTTATTAGAGGATTACATCCAGGATTATCAGATAAAGTGGATGCATCGAAACCAGCTACGTTGACAGAAGCGTATGAAGAAGCAGTACGACTTGAAGCTAGAATGGAAGCGAAAATAATTCCAGATACGAGACCTTATAGGGGAAGAGGTCATGATAATTACCATAGTAATGATAGAAATTTTCATCAACAATTTAATAGGAATCATAATGAACCAATGCATGGATTTGGGATGAATTATGTTGGATATTTGGAGGCTAAGGCTGGAGAAGAGCAAACTAGTGGAGGTAATTGGCAGAATGAAGGTCAATATGGTAATAATGTTTGTGGGCAACAGCAGCAGAATTTTAGAGGTAGAGGAGGTTACAGTAATTATCGCTGGAGGTTATGGTAATTATAGAGGAAATTTCAATAATTCGTATGGAGGAAATAATAATCAAGCTGGTAATAGTATAATTATAATTATAACAATTATAGAGGTGGTTACAATAATTACAGAGGTAACAATAATAATAATTTTAGAGGTAGAGGTGGATATAATAATTATAGAGGTGGTGCAAATCAAGGTAATAGAGAGTGGAATTCTTGGAATAGTGAAGGCAATAGTGGATATAACAGGAGGTTGTTTAATCCTCAGACTGGTAATTTTAATAATTATGTACAGAGATATCCAGATCAGAGAGAAAATGACAGCAGATTACAACAAAATTGGAGGAGTCCAAGGT
>JACCIB010001155.1:0-53077 GCA_018906965.1 Philotrypesis tridentata
TATGAAAATTTTCGGACAATTTCGCGAAATTTTCCTTTTTTCACCAGCGCAAGTGTGTGAAGCTGTATCTCGAGATTCGCTCATACGAATATAATAGTTACCAACCGTTTAAAAAGTCTTGAGCAACACCTTTTGAATGTCCGAGAACTGGATTGGCTAAGGGCAAGCTTCTTCGAGAAAAGTGCATCCAAAGTTGTGCTGAAAATTTTCAAACAATTTCGCGAAATTTTCCTTTTTGCACCGGTGCAAAGTTTGAGAAGCTGTATCTCGAGATTCGCTCACCCGAATATTATAAATTAGAAACCATTGAAATGGACTTGAGCATTCCTTTTGAGTGTCCGAGAGTTGGATTGGTTACGGGCAAGCTGCATCGAGAAAAGTGCATATAATGTTGAGCTGAAAATTTTCGGACAATTTCGATAAAATTTCCTTTTTGCACCAGCGCAAGTTTGAGAAGCTGTATCTCGAAATTTGCTGATCCGAATATAGTAAAATACCAACCGTTCAAAAGGTCTTGAGCACACCGTTTGAATGTCCGAGAGTTGGATTGGCTACGAGCAAGCTGCTTCGAGAAAAGTGCATCCAAAGTTGAGCTGAAAATTTTCGGAAAATTTCGCGAAATTTTCCTTTTTGCACCAGCGCAAGTTTGAGAAGCTGTATCTCGATATTTACTGATCTGAAAAAAATAAAATACCAACCGTTCAAAAGGTCTTGAGCACACCTTTTGAATGTCTGAGAGTTGGATTGGCTACGAGCAAGCTGCTTCGAGTAAAGTGCATCCAAAATTGATATGAAAATTTTCGGACAATTTCGCGAAATTTTCCTTGTTGCTCCAGCGCAAGTTTGAGAAGCTGTATCTCGAAATTTGCTGATCCGAATATAATAAAATACCAATCGTTCAAAAGGTTTTGAGCACACCTTTGGATGTCCGAGAGCTGGAATGGCTAAGGGCAAGCTGCATGGAGAAAAGTGCATCTAAATTTGAGCTGAAAATTTTCGGACAATAGCGCGAAATTTTCCTTTATGCACCAGCGCAAGTTTGTGAAGCTGTATCTCGAGATTCGCTCATCCGAATATAATAAGTTACCAACCGTTTAAAAGGTGTTGAGCACACCTTTTGAATGTCTGAGAGCTGGAATGGCTAAGGGCACGCTGCATGGGGAAAAGTGCGTCTAAAGATGAGCTGAAAATTTTCGGACAATAGCGCGAAATTTTCCTTTTTTCACCAGCGCAACTTTGAGAAGCTGTATCTCGTTATTTGCTGATCTGAATATAATAAAATACCAACCGTTCAAAAGGTCTTGAGCACACCTTTTGAATGTCCGAGAACTGGATTGGCTAAGGGCAAGCTTCTTCGAGAAAAGTGCATCCAAAGTTGTGCTGAAAATTTTCAAACAATTTCGCGAAATTTTCCTTTTTGCTCCAGCGCAAGTTTGAGAAGCTGTATCTCGAAATTGGCGGATCCGAATATAATAAAATACCAACCGTTCAAAAGGTGTTGAGCACACCTTTTAAATGTCCGACTGTTGAATTGGCTACGAGCAAGCTGCTTCGAGCAAAGTGCATCCAAAATTGAGATGAAAATTTTCGGACAGTTTCGCGAAATTTTCTTTTTTTCACCAGCGCAAGTTTGAGACACTGAATCTCAATATTTGCTGATCCGAATATAATAAAATACTAACCGTTCAAAAGGTGTTGAGCACACCTTTTGAATGTCCGAGAGTTGGATTGGCTACGGGCAAGCTGCTTCGAGAAAAGTGCATCCAAAGTTGAGCTGAAAATTTTCGGACAATTTCGCAAAATTTTCCTTTTTTCACCAGCGCAAGTGTGTGAAGCTGTATCTCGAGATTCGCTCATCCGAATATAATAAGTTACCAACCGTTTAAAAGGTCTTGAGCACACCTTTTGAATGTCCGAGAACTGGATTGGCTAAGGGCAAGCTTCTTCGAGAAAAGTGCATCCAAAGTTGATATGAAAATTTTCGGACAATTTCGCGAAATTTTCCTTTTTTCACCAGCGCAAGTGTGTGAAGCTGTATCTCGAGATTCGCTCATCCGAATATAATAAGTTACCAACCGTTTAAAAGGTCTTGAGCACACCTTTTGAATGTCCGAGAACTGGATTGGCTAAGGGCAAGCTTCTTCGAGAAAAGTGCATCCAAAGTTGTGCTGAAAATTTTCAAACAATTTCGCGAAATTTTCCTTTTTGCACCGGTGCAAGTTTGAGAAGCTGTATCTCGAGATTCGCTCACCCGAATATTATAAATTAGAAACCATTGAAATGGACTTGAGCATTCCTTTTGAGTGTCCGAGAGTTGGATTGGTTACGGGCAAGCTGCATCGAGAAAAGTGCATATAATGTTGAGCTGAAAATTTTCGGACAATTTCGATAAAATTTCCTTTTTGCACCAGCGCAAGTTTGAGAAGCTGTATCTCGAAATTTGCTGATCCGAATATAATAAAATGCCAACCGTTCAAAAGGTCTTGAGCACACCGTTTGAATGTCCGAGAGTTGGATTGGCTACGAGCAAGCTGCTTCGAGAAAAGTGCATCCAAAGTTGAGCTGAAAATTTTCGGAAAATTTCGCGAAATTTTCCTTTTTGCACCAGCGCAAGTTTGAGAAGCTGTATCTCGATATTTACTGATCTGAAAAAAATAAAATACCAACCGTTCAAAAGGTCTTGAGCACACCTTTTGAATGTCTGAGAGTTGGATTGGCTACGAGCAAGCTGCTTCGAGTAAAGTGCATCCAAAATTGATATGAAAATTTTCGGACAATTTCGCGAAATTTTCCTTGTTGCTCCAGCGCAAGTTTGAGAAGCTGTATCTCGAAATTTGCTGATCCGAATATAATAAAATACCAACCGTTCAAAAGGTCTTGAGCACACCTTTTGAATGTCCGAGAGTTGGATTGGCTACGTGTAAGCTGCTTCGAGAAAAGTGCATCCAAAATAGAGCTGAAAATTTTCGGACAATTTCGCTAAATTTTCCTTTATGCACCAGCGCAAGTTTGTGAAGCTGTATCTCGAGATTCGCTCATCCGAATATAATAAGTTACCAACCGTTTAAAAGGTGTTGAGCACACCTTTTGAATGTCTGAGAGCTGGAATGGCTAAGGGCACGCTGCATGGGGAAAAGTGCGTCTAAAGATGAGCTGAAAATTTTCGGACAATAGCGCGAAATTTTCCTTTTTTCACCAGCGCAACTTTGAGAAGCTGTATCTCGTTATTTGCTGATCTGAATATAATAAAATACCAACCGTTCAAAAGGTCTTGAGCACACCTTTTGAATGTCCGAGAACTGGATTGGCTAAGGGCAAGCTTCTTCGAGAAAAGTGCATCCAAAGTTGTGCTGAAAATTTTCAAACAATTTCGCGAAATTTTCCTTTTTGCTCCAGCGCAAGTTTGAGAAGCTGTATCTCGAAATTGGCGGATCCGAATATAATAAAATACCAACCGTTCAAAAGGTCTTGAGCACACCTTTTGAATGTCCGAGAGCTGGATTGCCTAAGGGCAAGCTGCTTCGAGTAAAGTGCATCGAAAGTTGAGCTGAAATTTTTCGGACAATTTCGCGAAATTTTCCTTTTTTCACCAGCGCAAGTGTGTGAAGCTGTATCTCGAGATTCGCTCATCCGAATATAATAAGTTACCAACCGTTTAAAAGGTCTTGAGCACACCTTTTGAATGTCCGAGAACTGGATTGGCTAAGGGCAAGCTGCTTCGAGAAAAGTGCATCCAAATTAGAGCTGAAAATTTTCGGAAAATTTCGCGAAATTTTCCTTTTTGCACCAGCGCATGTTTGAGAAGCTGTATCTCGATATTTGTTGAACTGAATATAATAAAATACCAACCTTTCAAAAGGTCTTGAGCACACCTTTTGAATGTCCGAGAGTTGGATTGGCTACGGGCAAGCTGCTTCCAGAAAAGTGCATCCAAAGTAGAGCTGAAAATTTTCGGACAATTTCGCGAAATTTTCCTTTTTGAAGCAGCGCAATTTTGAGAAGCTGTATCTCGAGACTCGCTCATCCGAATATAATAAGCTACCAATCGTTCAAAAGGCCTTGAGCACACCTTTTGAATGTCCGAGAGCTGGATTGGCTACGGGCAAGCTGCTTCGAGAAAAGTGCATCTAAATTTGAGCTGAAAATTTTCGGACAATAGCGCGAAATTTTCCTTTTTTCACCAGCGCAAGTTTGAGAAGCTGTATCTCGTTATTTGCTGATCTGAATATAGTAAAATACCAACCGTTCAAAAGGTCTTGAGCACACCTTTTGAATGTCCGAGAGTTGGATTGGCTACGTGTAAGCTGCTTCGAGAAAAGTGCATCCAAAATAGAGCTGAAAATTTTCGGACAATTTCGCGAAATTTTCCTTGTTGATCCAGCGCAAGTTTGAGAAGCTGTATCTCGAAATTTGCTGATCCGAATATAATAAAATACCAACCGTTCAAAAGGTCTTGAGCACACCGTTTGAATGTCCGAGAGTTGGATTGGCTACGAGCAAGCTGCTTCGAGAAAAGTGCATCCAAATTAGAGCTGAAAATTTTCGGAAAATTTCGCGAAATTTTCCTTTTTGCACCAGCGCATGTTTGAGAAGCTGTATCTCGATATTTACTGATCTGAAAAAAATAAAATACCAACCGTTCAAAAGGTCTTGAGCACACCTTTCGAATGTCCGAGAGTTGGATTGGCTACGAGCAAGCTGCTTCGAGTAAAGTGCATCCAAAATTGATATGAAATTTTTCGGACAATTTCGCGAAATTTTCCTTTTTGAACCAGCGCAAGTTTGAGAAGCTGTATCTCGAAACTTGCTGATCCGAATATAATAAAATTCCAACGGTACAAAAGGTGTTGAGCACACCTTTTGAATGTCCGAAGTTGGATTGGCTAGGGCAAGCTGTGGGGAAAAGTGATCTAAAGTTGAGCAAAATTTTCACCAGCGCGAAATTTTCCTTTTTTCACCAGCGCAATGAGAAGCTGTAACTCGATATTTGTTGAACTGAATATAATAAAATACAACGTTCAAAAGGTGCTTGAGCACACCTTTTGAATGTCCGAGAGCTGGATTGCCTAAGGGCAAGCTGCTTCGAGTAAAGTGCATCCAAAGTTGAGCTGAAATTTTCGGACAATTTCGCGAAATTTTCTTTTTGCACCAGCGCAAGTTTGAGAAGCTGTATCTCGAGATTTGCTCATCCGAATATAATAAATACCAACCGTTTAAAAGGTCTTGAGCACACCTTTGAATGTCCGAGAGTTGGATTGGCTAAGGGCAAGCTGCTTCGAGAAAAGTGCATCAAAGTTGAGCTGAAAATTTTCGGACAATTTCGCGAAATTTTCCTTTTTTCACCAGCGCAAGTTTGAGAAGCTGTATCTCGATATTTGCTTATACTGAATATAATAAAATACCAACCGTTCAAAAGGTCTTGAGCACACCTTTCGAATGTCCGAGAGTTGGATTGGCTACGGGCAAGCTGCTTCGAGAAAAGTGCATCCAAAGTAGAGCTGAAAATTTTCGGACAATTTCGCGAAATTTTCCTTTTTGAACCAGCGCAAGTTTGAGAAGCTGTATCTCGATATTTGCTGATCCGAATATAATAAAATACCAACCGTTCAAAAGGTCTTGAGCACACCTTTTGAATGTCCGAGAGCTGGATTGGCTAAGGGCAAGATTCTTCGAGAAAAGTGCAACGAAAATTGAGTTGAAAATTTTCGGACAATTTCGCGAAATTTTCCTATTTGCACCATCGCGAGTTTGAGAAGCTGTATCTCGAAACTTGCTGATCCGAATATAATAAAATTTCAACGGTACAAAAGGTGTTGAGCACACCTTTTGAATGTCTGAGAGCTGGATTGGCTAAGGGCAAGCTGCTTCGAGTAAAGTGCATCCAAAGTTGAGCTGAAAATTTTCGGACAATAGCGCGAAATTTTCCTTTTTTCACCAGCGCAAGTTTGAGAAGCTGTATCTCGATATTTGCTTGATCTGAATATAATAAAATACCAACCGTTCAAAAGGTCTTGAGCACACCTTTTGAATGTCCGAGAGCTGGATTGGCTACGGGCAAGCTGCTTCGAGAAAAGTGCATCCAAAGTAGAGCTGAAAATTTTCGGACAATTTCGCGAAATTTTCCTATTTGCAGCAGCGCGAGTTTGAGAAGCTGTATCTCGAAATTTGCTGAACCGAATATAATAAAATACCAACCGTTCAAAAGGTCTTGAGCACACCTTTTGAATGTCCGAGAGCTGGATTGGCTAAGGGCAAGATTCTTCGAGAAAAGTGCAACCAAAATTGAGTTGAAAATTTTCGGACAATTTAGCGAAATTTTCCTATTTGCACCATCACGAGTTTGAGAAGCTGTATCTGGAAATTTGCTGATCCGAATATAATAAAATGAATGTTGAGCACACCTTTTGAATGTCCGAGAGCTGGATTGGCTAAGGGCAAGCTGCTTCGAGTAAAGTGCATCCAAAGTTGAGCTGAAAATTTTCGGACAATAGCGCGAAATTTTCCTTTTTTCACCAGCGCAAGTTTGAGAAGCTGTATCTCGATATTTGCTGATCCGAATATAATAAATACCAACCGTTCAAATGGTCTTGAGCACACCTTTTGAATGTCCGAGAGATGGATGGCTAAGGGCAGCTGCTTCGAGAAAGTGCATCAAAATGAGTCTGAAATTTTCGGACAATTCGCGAAATTTTCCTATTTGCACCATCGCAAGTTTGAGAAGCTGTATCTCGAAACTTGCTCGATCCGAATATAATAAAATTCCAACGGTACAAAGTTGTTGAGCACACCTTTGAATGTCTGAGAGTGGATTGGTAAGGGCAGCTGCTTCGAGTAAAGTGCATCCAAAGTTGAGCTGAAAATTTTCGGACAATAGCGCGAAATTTTTCCTTTTTCACCAGCGCAAGTTGAGAAGCTGTATCTCGATATTTGCTGATCTGAATATAATAAAATACCAACGTTCAAAAGGTCTTGAGCACACCTTTTGAATGTCTGAGAGCTGGATTGGCTAAGGGCAAGCTGCTTCGAGTAAAGTGCATCCAAAGTTGAGCTGAAAATTTTCGGACATTAGCGCGAAATTTTCCTTTTTTCACCAGCGCAAGTTTGAGAAGCTGTATCTCGATAGTTGCTGATCTGAATATAATAAAATACCAACCGTTCAAAAGGTCTTGAGCACACCTTTTGAATGTCCGAAAGCTGGATTGGCTACGGGCAAGCTGCTTCGAGAAAAGTGCAACGAAAATTGAGTTGAAAATTTTCGGACAATTTTGCGAAATTTTCCTATTTGCACCATCGCGAGTTTGAGAAGCTGTATCTCGAAACTTGCTGATCCGAATATAATAAAATTCCAACGGTACAAAAGGTGTTGAGCACACCTTTTGTATGTCTGAGAGCTGGATTGGCTAAGGGCAAGCTGCTTCGAATAAAGTGCATCTAAATTTGAGCTTAAAATTTTCGGACAATATCGGGAAATTTTCGTATTTGCACCATCGCGAGTTTGAGAAGCTGTATCTCGAAATTTGCTGATCCGAATATAATAAAATACCAACCGTTCAAAAGGTCTTGTGCACACTTTTGAATGTCCGAGAGATGGATTGGCTACGAGCAAGCTGCTTTGAGTAAAGTGTATCCAAAGTTGAGCTGAAAATTTTCGGACATTTTCGCGAAATTTTCCTTTTTGCTCCAGCGCAAGTTTGATATGCTGTATCTTGATATTCGTTCATCCGAATATTATAAATTACAATCCATTGAAATGGACTTGCGCACACCTTTTGAATGTCCGAGAGTTGGATTGGTTACGGGCAAGCTGCATCGAGAAAAGTGCATATAATGTTGAGCTGAAAATTTCCGGACTCCATATCTTCGGAACGATTCATCCAAATGTAGCCGATCAATATGTTTTTGGCTAGCTCTCGATCTCAGCTTTTCAAATATGTGGCTCCTGATTCGCTGCGAGGAAGCTAGTTCGAGAAGAAATCGAATAAAGGTTGATGTGCAATTTTTGGGATATTTTCCGAAATTGGCTGGATTTTTTCCAGACTACATATCTTCAGAACGGTTCATCCAAATATAGCCGTTCAATATGTTTTTGGAAAGCTCTCGATCTCAGCTTTTCGAATATGTGTCTCCCGATTTCCTGCGAGGAAGCTGGTTCTAGCTGAAATCGAAAAAAGGTTGATATGCAATTTTTGGGAAATTTTCCGAAATTGGCTAGTTTTTTTCCGGACTCCATATCTTCGGAACGGTTCATCCAAATATAGGCATTCAATATGTTTTTGGAAAGCTCTCGATCTCAGCTTTTCAAATATGTGTCTCCCGATTCGCTGCGAGGAAGTTGGTTCGAGCAGAAATCGAATAAAGGTTGATGTGCAATTTTTGGGAAATTTTCCGAAATTGGCTAGTTTTTCTTCGGACTTCATATCTTCGGAACGGTTCATCCAAATATAGCCATTCAATATGTTTTTGGAAAGCTCTCGATCTCAGCTTTTCAAATATGTGTCTCCCGATTCGCTGCGAGGAAGCTGGTTCGAGAAGAAATCGAATAAAGGTTGATGTGCAATTTCTGGGAAATTTTCCAATTTTAGCTAGTTTTTTTCCGGACTCCATATCTTCGGAACGGTTCATCCAAATATAGGCCGTTCAATATGTTTTTGGAAAGCTCTCGATCTCAGCTTTTCAAATATGTGTCTCCCGATTCGCTGCGAGGAAGCTGGTTCGAGCAGAAGTCGGAAAAAGGTTGATATGCATTTTTCGTAAATTTTCCGATTTTGGCTAGTGTTTTTCATGACTCCATATCTTCGGAACGGTTCATCCAAATATAGCAGTTCAATATGTTTTTGGAAAGCTCTCGATCTCAGCTCTTTAAACATGTGTCTTCCGATTCGCTGCGAGGAAGCTGGTTCGAGCAGAAATCGAAAAAAGGTTGATATGCAATTTTTGGGAAATTTTCCGAAATTGCCTTGTTTTTCTCCGGACTCCATATCTTCGGAACGGTTCATCCAAATATAGCCATTCAATATGTTTTTGGAAAGCTCTCGATCTCAGCTTTTCAAATATGTGTCTCCCGATTCGCTGCGAGGAAGCTGGTTCGAGAAGAAATCGAATAAATGTTGATGTGCAATTTCTGGGAAATTTTCCAATTTTAGCTAGTTTTTTTCGGGCCTCCATATCTTCGGAACGGTTCATCCAAATATAGCCATTCAATATGTTTTTGGAAAGCTCTCGATCTCAGCTTTTCAAATATGTGTCTCCCGATTCGCTGCGAGGAAGCTGGTTCTACCAGAAGTCGAAAAAAGGTTGATATGCAATTTTTCGTTAATTTTCCGATTTTGGCTAGTGTTTTTCATGACTCCATGTCTTCGGAACGGTTCATCCAAATATAGCCGTTCAATATGTTTTTGGAAAGCTCTCGATCTCAGCTTTTCAAATATGTGTCTCCCGATTCGCTGCGAGGAAGCTGGTTCGAGCAGAAATCGAAAAAGGTTGATATGCAATTTTTGGTAAATTTTACGAATTTTAGCTAGTTTTTTCCGGACTCCATATCTTCGGAACGGTTCATCCAAATATAGGCCGTTCAATATGTTTTTGGAAAGCTCTCGATCTCAGCTTTTCAAATATGTGTCTCCCGATTCGCTGCGAGGAAGCTGGTTCGAGAAGAAATCGAATAAAGGTTGATGTGCAATTTTTGGGAAATTTTCCGAAATTGGCTAGTTTTTTTCCGGACTCCATATCTTCGGAACGGTTCATCCAAATATAGCCGTTCAATATGTTTTTGGAAAGCTCTCGATCTCAGCTTTTCAAATATGTGTCTCCCGATTCGCTGCGAGGAAGCTGGTTCGAGCAGAAATCGAAAAAAGGTTGATATGCAATTTTTGGGAAATTTTCCGAAATTGGCTAGTTTTTTTCCGGACTCCATATCTTCGGAACGGTTCATCCAAATATAGCCGTTCAATATGTTTTTGGAAAGCTCTCGATCTCAGCTTTTCAAATATGTGTCTCCTGATTCGCTGCGAGGAAGCTGGTTCGAGAAGAAATCGAATAAAGGTTGATGTGCAATTTTTGGGAAATTTTCCGAAATTTTAGGCTAGTTTTTTTCATGACTCCATATCTTCGGAACGGTTCATCCAAATATAGCCGTTCAATATGTTTTTGGAAAGCTCTCGATCTCAGCTTTTCAAATATGTGGCTCCCGATTCGCTGCGAGGAAGCTGGTTCGAGAAGAAATCGAAAAAAGGTTGATGTGCAATTTTTGGTAAATTTTCCGAAATTGCCTAGTTTTTTCATCATGACTCCATATCTTCGGAACGGTTCATCCAAATATAGCCGTGCAATATGTTTTTGGAAAGCTCTCGATCTCAGCTTTTCAAATATGTCGCTCCTGATTCGCTGCGTGGAAGCTGATTCGAGAAGAAATCGAATAAAGGTTGATGTGCAATTTTTCGTAACTTTTCCGATTTTAGCTAGTTTTTTTCATGACTGCTTATCTTCGGAACGCTTCATCCAAATATAGCCGTTCAATATGTTTTTGGAAAGCTCTCGAACTCAGCTTTTCAAATATGTGGCTCCTGATTCGCTGCGTGGAAGCTGGTTCGAGAAGAAATCGAATAAAGGTTGATGTGCAATTTTTCGTAAATTTTCCGATTTTAGCTAGTTTTTTTCATGACTGCATATCTTCGGAACGGTTCATCCAAATATAGCCATTCAATATGATTTTGGAAAGCTCTCGATCTCAGCTTTTCAAATATTTGGCTCCTGATTCGCTGCGAGGAAGCTGGTTCGAGAAGAAATCGAATAAAGGTTGATGTGCAATTTTTGGGAAATTTTCCGAAATTGGCTAGTTTTTTTCATGACTGCATATCTTCGGAACGGTTCATCCTAATATAGCCGTTCAATATGTTTTTGGAAAGCTCTCGATCTCAGCTTTTCAAATATGTGGCTCCTGATTCGCTGCGAGGAAGCTGGTTCGAGAAGGAATCGAATAAAGGTTGATGTGCAATTTTTGGGAAATTTGCCCAAATTGGGTAGTTTTTTTCCGGACTCCATATCTTCGGAACGGTTCATCCAAATATAGCCATTCGATATGATTTTGGAAAGCTCTCGATCTCAGCTTTTCAAATATGTTGGCTCCTGATTCGCTGCGAGGAAGCTGGTTCGAGAAGAAATCGAATAAAGGTTGATGTGCAATTTTTGGGAAACTTTTCCGAAATTGCCTAGTTTTTATCCGGAATCCATATCTTCAGAACGGTTCATCCATATATAGCCGTTTAATATGTTTTTGGTAAGCTCTCGATCTTAGCATTTCAAATATGTGGCTCCCGATTCGCTGCGAGGAAGCTGGTTCGAGCAGAAATCGAAAAAATGTTTATATGCAATTTTTGGTAAATTTTCCGAAATTGCCTAGTTTTCATCCGGACTCCATATCTTCGGAACGGTTGATCCAAATATAGCCATTCAATATGTTTTTGGAATGCTCTCGATCTCAGCTTTTCAAATATGTGGCTCCTGATTCGTTGCGAGGAAGCTGGTTCGAGAAGAAATCGAATAAAGGTTGATGTGCAATTGTTCGTAACTTTTCCGATTTTAGCTAATTTTTTTCATGACTGCTTATCTTCGGAACGGTTCATCCAAATAAAGCCGTTCAATACGTTTTTGGAAAGCTCTCGATCTCAGCTTTTCAAATATTTGGCTCCTGATTTGCTGCGAGGAAGCTGGTTCGAGAAGAAATCGAATAAAGGTTGATGTGCAATTTTTGGGAAATTTTCCGAAATTGGCTAGTTTTTTTCATGACTGCATATCTTCGGAACGGTTCATCCAAATATAGACGTTCAATATGTTTTAGAAAAGCTCTCGATCTCAGCTTTTCAAATATGTGTCTCGCGATTCGCTGCGAGGAAGCTGGTTCGAGAAGAAATCGAATAAAGGTTGATGTGCAATTTTTGGGAAATTTTCCGAAATTGGCCAGTTTTTTTCATGACTGCACATCTTCGGAACGCTTCATCCAAATATAGCCGTTCAATATGTTTTTGGAAAGCTCTCGATCTCAGCTTTTCAAATATGTGGCTCCTGATTCGCTGCGTGGAAGCTGGTTCGAGAAGAAATCGAATAAAGGTTGATGTGCAATTTTTGGGAAATTTTCCGAAATTGGCTAGTTTTTTTCATGACTGTATATCTTCGGAACGGTTCATCCAAATATAGGCGTTCAATATGTTTTTGGAAAGCTCTCGATCTCAGCTTTTCAAATATGTGTCCCGATTCGCTGCGAGGAAGTTTGTTCGAGCAGAAATCGGAAAAAGGTTGACATGCAATTTTTCGTAAATTTTCCGATTTTCGCTAGTTTTTTTCCGGACTCCATATCTTCGGAACGGTTCATCTAAATATAGGCTGTGACGGGGATCCCGTCGATGGCTGCTCGCCTGGACACCACCCAGTTGAGATAACAGATTCTTATACTCGGTGGTGCTTTCAGCAGCAAGCGAGCAGTCAGCTGTAGAGCCAGGAGGACAGCGCGACGCCGAGAGCAGCCGCCGCCGAGCAGCAGCAGCACGAGGCGAGAGCGAGAGAGTGGGGGAAGCACAGCGCGTAGCAGCGCGCGGCAGCCAAGGCGAGAGAGAGAGAGATAGAGAGAGGGACGAACGGCGCAGCGCTGGAGCAACGAGAGCGAGAGAGACACAAGATACGAGGCATGCGAGCCACGAGGCGTACGCGCGCGAGCGGCGGCCGCCATGTTGGCGAGCAACTGACTGTGGTATGAGTGCGAGAGTGACAGAGATAGCGAGCGGATGAATGCGTTAGAGACAGACAAAAGAGAGAGTGGAGGCAACGCGTATGCGCTGTATGCTATTGGGAAAAGGTGGAGGGCTACGGCTCGATCCACAGCGCGCGTGCGAGCGGATAACAAAAATGTAAGCGTGCCGAAGTATGTAATTGTGCGAAAATGCGTAAGCGTAATTAATAGAGCCAGACAAGCGTGTAAACGAGTTCAAAAATCGCGCGCATATATGAGAATGAAAAAGAGGGCGCGAGAGTGCGATATGGCATATATGGTGCGTAAGCGTGGAAAAATGTAATAGGCGCGAGAGAGCGATCTAGGGGAAATGCGTGAGTGCGAGTGAGAGAGTGAGAGACGCCGCGAACCGGCGTAGTTGCCGAACACGCGAGGCTAGTCAGTACCGAATGAGCATCGAGAGAGTATCGAACGAGGATCCCGAGTATCGAGTACCACGACCGAGCGAGCAACGAGCATTTTCCAAGGCGACGACCAGAGCGACCCGAGCATTTACCCCCCGTGTGCATTTTTCCGAGCGAACATTAGTTTTTTCGCGAGCGCTTTCACAGGGAACGAGGCACAACCAGAACGCGAGGAAGTACAGCAAAAGGATTAGAGACAGGTAGGAGTGTTGTAATATACCTCCCCGCCGCGAGTCCATAACCTAAAGCCAGCCCGCGCTATAGACGGTGAGCTCGCCCGAGGACAAGCACGCGTCCGCGAGTAAACTTAATGTTGATTTGATTTTTATTATTAATAAATTGCAAAGTGTTTTATTTTATAAAGTCGCGTGTCTTTATTTTTGCGTATCATTCTCCCTGCACCTCTTCCCCGTGACCTAGAGTGTAAGAGAGTCTCAAGCCGGCAGACAAGTGTTGAAGATCGCGAGTTCGGGCGTCAAACAATAATTATTAAATACGGGCTCGCGATAAACCTGCATAGGTGTCAACTACGTTGTGCTAAGCCTCCCCAAAGGACGGTAAAAAGCATAACGTCACAGTGGCGCCCAACGTGCGGCATAGAGTATAGACGGAGAAGTGAAAAGTGAGAATACGCGACTTAGCCATTTTTTGCCACGCGGTCGGTTTCGGCGGCCATCTTGGTAGATGCCACGTGGAAAAGGACTCGAGAACAGTCGGGAAGAAGATAGTATTTTTTTGTCTTTCGCTCGGAAGAGCAAGTGCGGTAAAAATTCTGAAAATTTTTTTTTCTCAAGCGCTATATATAGCGAGCGTTCACGAGTGGTATATGCGGCTTTCCATAAAAAAATTTTTTTTTCTCACAGCGTACAGTCAAATCGATTGACTCGTGTAACCGGATAACCTCACCGTTGTTTAGCAAATCACGCGACTTTATTTTGACTAGTGACGGAAAATTAAATAATTTTTAGAGACAAGCCTATTTACTACACTATCGTTTCCGAGAAAAATTATACTTTTCGCAACGAATTTTTTTTTACGCGACAGCGCTTCAGCAGCGAAGAAAATTAAAAAAAATTTACCCTGCCCGACATTCAGAAAATTTTTGCATGACCATAATTTACATTATATAAATCATTTATATTTACTGTAAATCTTATTTCTCTATATATTATTTTTGATACCCCACTAACACAGTGCCCCATCAAATTACTCTGACGGTTAACAGTTTGTACGTCGAAAATTATTTAATAACTTTCAGCGACTTAAGGACAGACGTGGGAAAAATTTATTTTTTATTTCAGGAAGATTTATACAGACAGATACTAGATTAGACCGATTACAGTCAGACAGAAAATTTTTTAGTAGTACTAGAGGTTAGAGCGAACAAATTTTTTTTTAAAGACAGTAATCACAAATCCGGTTAAGCATGAATAAATCACCAGAAGACCACAAAATGTCCAACGCCGACCATCAAGAGGTAATGACGGCACTCCGTAAGAATAGGGAAGTCAGAGCAATAATCAGAGAAATAACGAAATTGGATCGACGAGAATTGCGAGATTATTTAGAAGAACTAAATGTGGATACTAACGGCAGTAAAGCAATACTGCAAGACAGATTACTTAGAGCGAGAATATTAACGGAAACAAATTTAGCAGCACCTTGGTACGAATGGGACGGTCAACCGATAATCCCACGACAAATACAATCGAATAAGAATGAAGTTGAAACAAATAGAAGAAAGGTCACAGAATTAACGACACAGTTGAAGCCGATAATAACACCTGAGTTTATTCAACCGAGTGCGTCGACGAGTATACAATATTCCGAGCACGTGAAACATTTATTGACTGAAGCTGCGAATAAGTCATTACCCAGTAATAAATGGTATGTGAGCCAGCACACGTCAACTCTGCTGCACTCCTCACCAGGAAAATAGCAGATACCTGTAAGCGACTCATTCGCCAAGAATTTTCCAGAAATTGAAGCTATTGCCAGTGATACAGGAACCAAAAAGAAGTCGAAAAATACTGATGAGAAACTACACGTTAGACCAAACTCGAGCGAAGAGTCAGAACATGAAGATTCACTCGAGGCACAGAGAAGACAACTGGAAAAGACAATCCATGAAATGCAAATTACATCGACAGAAGCAGAAACCGACAGCACCATAAGAACTAAAGTCAGTCATAAATACAGGCGTGACTCCAGACCGAAGTCAACACCGAAGATTGGCAAATCGAGAACAGAAAACAGAAGTAAACCACACAAGAAGTCAAGATCGCCATCTTCAAGTAGCAGCTCTTCAGAAGAATCGTCCGACACTTCGTCCGACAGCAGTTCTTCAGAAGAGGACACGTCGTATAGAAACAGACATAGACGACACAGAAGAGAAAGAAGTAGTAGCCGCAACCGTATCTCTGCTAAAGACCATGTCAGTCATTTACAACTAATCAAGAATCTAAAGATAGAGTATTCAGGCTCACCTAAAGATGACCCAGAAGATTACAACAGGAAATTGACAGGCATTAAAGACAGTCTAGAGATACCAGGAAAAGCCATGCTAAAGCTAGTACCGTATACTTTGACAGGAAGAGCACAAATGTGGTATCAGACAGAAAAAACAGACATCCACTCTTGGAAAGACTTTTTGTCAGCATTCAAAGAGCAATTCTATACATCTGCCAACACGAACGATGTAATGGACGAACTGTTACGACGAACACAAGGCAACGGCGAAAAGATATCGACATACATTATGAATTTTAGACATATCGCCGATCATCTGCAAAAACCAATGTCAGTGAAAAAACAATTAAGTCTACTCATCGACAGATTAAGGCCAGTCTACAGAAAAGCTCTAAAGCACAAGAAGATTAAACATTCCATGACGTAAAAAAATACTGTAAAGAACTCGAAGACGAGCTAGAACATGATGCCAGATATGCTCCGCCACCACCTGCAGAAAAGTCCAAGTTCCCAGCAGCAGCATGGTCGGCTACACCAAAACCAAAGGTAGCTGCGACAGACGAGATAGCAGAAACAAACGAAGTTGCAACGAAAGCAAAGAAGAAGAAAAATAAAAAGAAAAAGGCTGAAACTACCGAGACGACTCCTAATCAGCAAGAAACTACGACACAGGAAGCTTGTGCAGCCAATCAGCAAGTGCAAGCCCCGCAACAGCAATCGGCGCAAGCGCAGAAGAAACCTCAGCAACCTTTCATACCAGCACTGAGCCAACAACCGAATCAAACGCAACCACAAGTTCAATATTATGGACCGTGCCACGTTTGCGAGACAGTGGGACATAGGGCAGCGAATTGTCCGAAAACGCAATGTTATAATTGCAGGCAATTCGGTCACAGGAAAAACGCCTGCCCTTACCCGATAAAATTGTCCGGAAAATGCCAGTGGTGTGGCCAAGTTGGAGCACAATTCAAAAACTGCAACAACTGCGCGAAAGCAAGAGAACTTCTCCAAACGTTGCAGCCGAAGACTGAGCCAGACACTGCATGTCAGGTATGCGGACAAAAAGGCACGACGCTGCGGGACTGCACAAACTGTGTTCACGTTAGAAAGCTTCTGGGAAACGACTCGACGGAGGCCGCCAAGGGCCAGCCGACCTCCGTGTTCACGCCTTGGGCCCTCAACTAGCGAACAAAATTGACAATCATACTCCCGCAGTTTGCAGGAGTATGTCAATTTTGGGAGGGGGAGAAAGTGGCAGCAAGCCACGAGAAATTGTGCGAAGTCAAGAAGTAGCAGCCAAAGCTGTAAGTAACAGCCAGACCAGCTATCTAAAGACAGGCGCACAACAAGAAGAGACAAGAGAGATAAACAGAAATTCGAAGCCTGAAAGAAACGCTGACGTAACCCGTGGGTAAACGCTGCAGGCCAAGAAGGAAGTAAACGCGAATGTGAAAAGAGGAGACGCCATTGCAACACAACGGCCAGACTCTGTCACAGAGATGAAGAGACTAGTGAATTCAGGGGCAAACAGAGGAAATCAAGTTAGAGCCAGTATCGCTAGAGACACGGAATCTAAGCCAGACGGGACGCCGGCTGCGCCAATGGAGAGTAGTGACGATGATACGAGCTTGAACGAAGAAATCCAGCTGTGCAAAAAGCGAGGCTTTAGAGTAGAGAAAGACATGATTCAAGGTCGAGGACTAGAAGATATCGTGGAATTTTCGAAAAAGAGCCTGGCAAAGGTAAAAGAGTTAGCAGAATTCAGAAAAGCTGAAAGTATCATGAGAGCTGAAGCCAACTTAAACTTGGAGCCGAAATTCACTGTGGAGCCAGACAATAACGGCGAGCAGAGGAAGTCAGCTCAGAAGTTAGCACAGGCTTTAGATTTCGGAGAAACTCGAGTAACCGCCCTGGAGAGAGACAATAAATGGGAAGAAATTGAGGAAATTGACAAAGAGGTAACTACAGAGGATGATGAAGATAGCATGAGTGAAGAGGAAATAGTGCTGATTGAGGCAAATGAATTATTAGAGGAAGAATTAGAAGAAGACCAAAGAATAAGGACGAAAGTGAAAGATTTGCTTGATGAAGAAACAGATTACGTGAAGTTAAGACAAATCGAGGCAGCCGTGGACACTCTAATCAACGAAACGATGTCAGACCCTAGCACCCCTACACAATTAGAGGAAGCCGGAGTCGACAGAGATTCCAAAGAAACGGAGGTGCACGCAGCCACGACCACGGTAGACAATAGAGACTACATTAAAGTCAGTCTAGGCGGAAAGGAGTACAGAGCTTTGTTCGATCCTGGAGCCATGATAACCATCGTAGGCCCAGAGATCGCGCGGAGGTACAAGACCCGACTTAAAGCTAGTGAAGCTCTGATACGAACGGTGACAGGAGGAACGTCGCCCGTATTAGGATTTCTACCAATCCGCATAGACTTGGATGGAATAGACAAGACGATTATGGCAAGAGCAGTGGCAGAAGTAACGCATGAACTGATTTTGGGCAAAGATTTCTGCAAGACGTTCAAAGTGGACACAAGTCACAAAGGCCTATGGCGAGCCAATCTGGGAGAGTGGAGAGAGATCGACCGGCCAGAAGCTAGGTCTCCAGCAATCATCATCGCAGAGAGCGCGGGTATCTTCGAGCTCAGCGACGAGGAGAGACGGGAAATCGAGGAACTGGTGGCCGAGATACTACCAAACAATCCCGGAGAGGAATTGGGGTACACGGACTTAACTGAGCACCACATCGTAGTGACAGACCCAACCCCTATACGCTGTAAAGCCAGAAGACGTTCACCGAAGAAGATAGAGGAAATACAAAAGGCAGCTATAGAACTTAGAAGACTAGGGGTAATCGAGAGATCCGCAAGCGCTTATTGTAGTCAGCCATTACTAGTGCCAAAGCCCGATGGGACAGAGAGATTTTGCGTCAACTATATTGAATTAAATAAAGTGACGAAAAAGGATAGCTACCCTCTGCCCCAAATGGACATGATACTAGACAGGCTACGCGCAGCCAGATACTTGAGCAAGATCGATCTCAAGCAGGCTTACTTCCAAGTCAAAATGGAGGAAAGCAGCAAGAAATACACCGCTTTTGCAGTACCTGGATACGGTTTATGGCAATTTAAGCGCATGGCTTTCGTCCTTTGCAACGCGCCCAGTACGCTGCAGAGAATGGTTGACATTTTGTTTGGCCCTGAGGACTCCCCAAACGTTTTCGGATACCTAGACGACATCGTCATAGCTACCGACACGTTCGAGGAGCACAAACATAGAGTCAGACACGTGTTAACCAAACTGACATCAGCCGGACTCACGATTAACCCGAAGAAATGTGAATTCTGTGTCAGCGAGATAAAGTACCTGGGATTTATTCTGGATCGACACGGCTTACGAACCGACCCCGCAAAAATAGAGCCAGTGATGAACTGCCCAACTCCAAAGGACTTGACAGGCTTACGACGAGTCCTGGGCATGTTTGGGTGGTATTCTAGGTTCTTGGAAAACGAGTCGGAGATAAAGATCCCCCTGGTCAGAATGCTTAAAGACCAGAAAAACTGGAATTGGGGACCGGAGCAAGACAAAGCGTTCAACAAGTTGAAGCAGGCGTTGACCAACGTTCCTGTCCTAGCCAGACCGGATTTTACGAAACCGTTCACGATCCAGTGCGACGCAAGTAATTTTGCTATTGGTGCAGTGCTCACGCAAGAATTTGACGACGAAGAACACCCGATCATCTACGTCAGCCGAGTATTGTCAGCACCAGAGATAAATTACACCACCACCGAAAAGGAGTGCTTGGCATTAGTTTGGTCTATCAACAAACTCAGGCCGTACGTCGAGGGTTACCACTTCACGGTTATCACTGACCACAGCGCTCTGAAGTGGCTCCGCTCGCTAAAGGATCCGAAAGGCAGACTAGCCCGCTGGTCGATAGAAATTCAACAATGGGACTTTGACATAATACATCATAGGGGCACCCAGCATGTAGTGCCAGACGCGCTATCCTGAATGATGGAGCCAGAAATCTCAGCTATAGGTGAGATCGAGGACAGATGGTATTTACGAAGACGCGACGAAGTCGAAGAGAACCCAACGAAATTCCCCGAGTGGAGAGTCGAAAACGGAAAGTTGTACAGGCACAAGGAAGATCCAATGTTAGATCCGATCACTCACCCGGACGAAGGATGGAAACTTGTAGTACCAGAGGAATTGCGGGAAAGAGTATTGATAACAGCGCACGCAGAAATCTCAGCAGGTCACCTAGGAATTGAGAAAACCTACGATAGGATAGCACGGGAATATTTCTGGCCCGGACTATTCCATGGTGTCTGCCGATTCATAAAAACCTGTCAGACTTGCCAGACATACAAGATTTCCCAACAGGCTCCTCAAGGGCTGATCGGGAAACGAATCGTCGAGAAACTGTCTGTCGTGGCAGCAGACGTGATGGAGTTCCCAAAAAGCTCCAGCCAGAACAAATATCTCGTAGTATTCCAAGACTTATTCTCTTGTTGGGTGGAAATACATCCATTACGCCAGGCTAACGGAAAATCTATAGCCAGAGCTTTCGAAGAACTGATATTGTTCAGGTGGGAGACGCCAGAGTATTTATTGACAGACAACGGAACGGAGTTTATCAACAAACATCTGGCAGAAACACTAGAGCAATACGGCGTAAAACATGTGACTACACCACCTTACCATCCGCAAGCAAATCCGGTAGAGAGAAGCAATCGCACCTTGAAAACAATGATTTCCGCATTCACGAAAAATCACAGTGATTGGGATAAGCATTTGCACGAGTTACGACATGCGATAAATACAGCTAAGCAAGCGACGCTAACAACATCGCCAGCTTTCTTAAATTACGGCAGACACCCTACCCCGGTGAAAAGCTTACGTGTGGAATGGGACGGGGTGACGAAAAAGACTAAACTAGAGCCTGAAGTTTGGAAAGACAGACAGAAAAGACTAGACGCACTACGAGACTTGGTAGCGAAATATGTAGACGACGAACGAACGAGGCAAGGTAAGCGATACAACAAAGGCCGTAGAGTCGTAGAATTCCAAGTGGGAGACTTAGTAATGAGAAAATCTCACCCCTTGTCTAAAGGAACTGAGAAGTTCTCGGCCAAGTTAGCCCCCAAGTATGATGGTCCGTTTAAAGTCACCGAGAAAAGATCGCCAGTCGTATACATACTAGAGTCAGTCGAAGGGAAGAGTAGGAAAGTGGCTAAGGTCCACGTAAGCGACCTCAAACGATACGTATCCCCTAGAAACAATCCTACTAACAAACCTTCTTCCCAACCTGTAGTAGCGTCCGACAGTGGTGCATGTGGTTACATTGCGACGCTCCCAAAGTCAGCAGTAAGTAACCAGGTGGCGGGTGTACCCCGTCAATCCACCATGAAACATATTTCTAATTTATTGAATATTTCAGACATAAGTTCAAACGACGGACAGAAGGTAGAGTCAGCAAGAATGAATGGGGCAGACGAGGAACCAGAGGTGGTCAACGACCTGGTGGAGCTCACTTCCTTCGAGTTGGAGCTTAAAGGCCCGTAGAGAGCAGGAAGCTCAAACAGCAACACCCTGTCCGGAACAGGCCACCTCGCCCGGAATCTCTCACCCGAAAATTTTTTTTTCTCTTTTATTTTTTTCTCACTTTCCCGTCCTTGTCCTTTCCTGCACTGCAGGGTGTGTCCATGCGAGCACAATTCGCCTTCTTAAAATATTCGCCTCTTATACAGCGCGCGGCAGCCAAGGCGAGAGAGAGAGAGAGAGAGAGAGAGGGACGAACGGCGCAGCGCTGAAGCAACGAGAGCGAGAGAGACACAAGAGACGAGGCATGCGAGCCACGAGGCGTACGCGCGCGAGCGGCGGCCGCCATGTTGGCGAGCAACTGACTGTGGTATGAGTGCGAGAGTGACAGGGATAGCGAGCGGATGAATGCGTTAGAGACAGACAAAAGAGAGAGTGGAGGCAACGCGTATGCGCTGTATGCTATTGGGAAAAGGTGGAGGGCTACGGCTCGATCCACAGCGCGCGAGCGAGCGGATAACAAAAATGTAAGCGTGCCGAAGTATGTAATTGTGCGAAAATGCGTAAGCGTAATTAATAGGCGCGAGAGAGCGATCTAGAGGAATTGCGTGAGTGCGAGTGAGAGAGTGAGAGACGCCGCGAACCGGCGTAGTTGCCGAACACGCGAGGCTAGTCAGTACCGAATGAGCATCGAGAGAGTATCGAACGAGGATCCCGAGTATCGAGTACCACGACCGAGCGAGCAACGAGCATTTTCCAAGGCGACGACCAGAGCGACCCGAGCATTTACCCCCCGTGTGCATTTTTCCGAGCGAACATTAGTTCTTTCGCGAGCGCTTTCACAGGGAACGAGGCACCACCAGAACGCGAGAAAGTACAGCAAAAGGATTAGAGACAGGTAGGAGTGTTGTAATATACCTCCCAGCCGCGAGTCCATAACCTAAAGCCAGACCGCGCTATAGACGGTGAGCTCGCCCGAGGACAAGCACGCGTCCGCGAGTAAACTTAATGTTGATTTGATTTTTATTATTAATAAATTACAAAGTGTTTTATTTTATAAAGTCGCTTGTCTTTATTTTTGCGTATCATTCTCACTGCACCTCTCCCCCGTGACCTAGAGTGTAAGAGAGTCTCAAGCCGGCAGACAAGTGTTGAAGATCGCGAGTTCGGGCGTCCAACAATAATTATTAAATACGGGCTCGCGATAAACCTGCATAGGTGTCAACTACGTTGTGCTAAGCCTCCCCAAAGGACGGTAAAAAGCATAACGTCACAAGGCGTTCAATATGTTTTTGGAAAGCTCTCGATCTCAGCTTTTCAAATATGTGTCTTCCGATTCGCTGCGAGGAAGTTGGTTCGAGCAGAAATCGAAAAAAGGTTGACATGCAATTTTTGGTAAATTTTACGATTTTAGCTAGTTTTTTTCCGGACTCCATATCTTCGGAACGGTTCATCCAAATATAGCCGTTCAATATGTTTTTGGAAAGCTCTCGATCTCAGCTTTTCAAATATGTGTCTCCCGATTAGCTGCGAGGAAGCTGGTTCGAGCAGAAATCGAAAAAAGGTTGATATGCAATTTTTGGTAAATTTACCGAAATTGCCTAGTTTTCATCCGGAATCCATATCTTCGGAACGGTTGATCCAAATATAGCCATTCAATATGTTTTTGGAATGCTCTCGATCTCAGCTTTTCAAATATGCGGCTCCTGATTCGTTGCGAGGAAGCTGGTTCGAGAAGAAATCGAATAAAGGTTGATGTGCAATTTTTGGGAAATTTTCCGAAATTGGCTAGTTTTTTTCCGGACTCCATATCTTCGGAACGGTTCATCCAAATATAGCCGTTCAATATGTTTTTGGAAAGCTCTCGATCTCAGCTTTTCAAATATGTGTCTCCCGATTCGCTGCGAGGAAGCTGGTTCGAGCAGAAATCGAAAAAAGGTTGATATGCAATTCTTGGTAAATTTTCCGATTTTAGATAGTGTTTTTCATGACTCCATATCTTCGGAAAGGTTGATCCAAATATAGCCATTCAATATGTTTTTGGAATGCTCTCGATCTCAGCTTTTCAAATATGCGGCCCCACGTGAAAATGATGTATACAGATTGTATACAGACTGTATACAGACTATATACAGACTTTATACAGACTTTATACAATCTTGATCATATAAAGTCTGTATACAGTCTGTATACAATTAGTATAAAATACAAGTAAAAAGATTCTAGGAATAACGTAATACACATTTATTGGATTTATATTCATACACTGATTATACTATTTTTTTTCAAAATTATTTGGGGGAAAACATACAAAATTTTTAATGCGGGAAATTTTCCCTTCAATTATTTCAATAGGAATAATATGAATAACATGCGTATCATAAATTGGAACTATATAATTGTTTAAATTTATACCTACACTAGGGTGAGCTATACTATTATTTCTACTTTGAAATACGGACATTTGACGCACTACTGCAAACGTTTTATGGTTTGCTAATATATAATAAAGCACAGTTCCAAACTTTGAATTTTCCCAAAATACATTAAAATTATTCCTCTTTTTTTGACGATGGTATAATTCAGAAGTGAAGATAGTTTTTCCTGAGATTATTCTAAGATAAACCCGAATTGTTTTGACATCGATTTGGCGCAATAAACAAAACTCAGAAATATTTTCGAATTCATTTAATTCGTGAATTTTTATTTTTTTGGCTTTTCCGATGGTTTCAAATCGTACCTCGTCATCTGAACAAGTTCTAAGTCCTAACGTATGTTTCAAAATAGTATGAATGTTTAATATATGCATGGTGTTCGCGATTTCCACTTCAATTTTATTTGAACCGTGAACTAATTTTTTCATACAGCCATTGCCATCTTCAAAGGGAAATGCCGACCATACCCATAATGGTCCCCAAAGACGTACATGCTGAGCAATATGACTTAACTGATGTACATTGAAAGAACATTTTTTAAGTCCGTAAAGCTTTTTCAAATCAATTATAAATAATTCGTAAAGGCATTCAGCATAGTCAATGTCATTTATATGAATTTTATCTTTTAACAAAAGAGTTGTTGCATATACTAACATTAAGAAGTGCTCATAGTATTTTTTCGGCAAAATATTTCGTAATAATATTGGAAAATAGTGTAAAAGACCTTCTCTTAATTCTGATGCTTTCCAATAATGAATATACTTGAGTACTCTTGGAGTACGAGTAATAATGTCCGGAGGGGAAATTTTTTCTAGCTGCTTATCGATTTCATCTCGGAACGGTTTTTTTTATGTAAAATGGATAATTTTTATTTTTCGAATCGAACCACAAACCTAATAACATTCTAAAAACTCCAAGTAATATAGCATGCATGTAGTCCGGCACAAAAGAATTAGATACATCGAATTTCGGAATTAAACTAGCTATAGACGGTCCTTTTACTCCTTTTACTCTGTTACCTTCATTTGAAGCTTCGAACGCTTGTAAAAGCATACGTTCTTGTGTTCGAAGTAGAGGAGAATAATTAAGTGACGGATATACACGTGTAAACCCTTTACCTGTTCTACAAATTTGTCCTGGATGCTCACAGTATGTGCAACCATAACCACCGTTGAATTGCGTAAGATTTTGTGCCGCTGCTCTAGCAGGGGCATCTAAGGTAGCGAATGGAGCGATAACAAAACTGTGTTGCATTAATTTATTTTCCCTATCATACCATTCAATGCCGTCATCATACAAATCTTTTAAGATATTGACGAACGGTTTTAAAAAAGATGTCATGCACGGTTTTTTAATTCTAGAATAATATATCCCGCATACAAATTGAAAATTTCGCCTATGAGAAGGGGGAATGTTTACGATTTGAGTTTGAACAAGCCAAACTTGACCATTAGAACTATTTGCCATTGGTACTCCATCCGTATTCCACAATAAAACTATATCAAAGTCCGTTTTAAAAAAATCACTCTCGAAAGTTCGATATTTAGAAGCGCATGTAAAGTCACAGATATAATTTGAGTCGCAATTCTTAGTTTTTTTATGCTCGTCAATCAAAGATTTGACGCTGCGTAGTTCTAGTGCATCTTTTAACAAAGACTTTAGATTATACTCAACAAAAATGCCATTAATTTCACTACTTTCACAATTTTCACAAATTCGAATATTTTTATGAGATTTGTATTCTCCTATATAATATGAACATTTTTCACAAATACGGTGTTTCTTAATAACTTGTGATTCGTGTGGTAGTATTTTATCATAAATTTTTGAAAGAAAATACTGTGATTTTGGCAAGCAAGATGGCTTGGGTAATAAATTTTGTAAAAGTTCTAATAAACTACTCAAACCCTGTTTAGTTAAAGTATTTTTCATGAAAAAATCTAAAATTAA
Organism: Philotrypesis tridentata; assembly: GCA_018906965.1. Lineage (NCBI taxonomy): Eukaryota > Metazoa > Arthropoda > Insecta > Hymenoptera > Pteromalidae > Philotrypesis > Philotrypesis tridentata. Next base: position 25,598 of record JACCIB010001155.1, read on the forward strand.
AAAAATTGCTACACCTAGAGATATATCAGCTCCATCGTAAATTTTTTTTTCCATCCAATCGTTGTCAGGATTTTCTTCTAGCGATTCTTGAGGGTCACTTTCTAATCCAGACACTACAGAATCTGTTGAAGAATTTTCAAAATTATCTCCGCAGTCGGATACAGTGGAATTTTGATCAATATCCGAAAATTGCACAGAAGCCGCCGCATCAGATACAATAGAGGATTGATCATTGAAGTCATCGTCGTCTATCGACATAGCAGATTCATCCTCGCTGTTTTGCTGTACGTTTTGTAAAAAAAATTGTATAATAACTAACGTTATAAATGTAAAAATATTCAGTAATTTCTCGTAATTACGATCTCATATATACATAAAAAAACTATACTCGATCGATCACACTACAGTATATTTTAAGCTAATTATTTACTTGAAATTCCATTTCTCCTAGAACATTATTTTGGTTCAATGCCTGATGAGATTCCTGCATACCTCTCAATATTCGTAACCTCTGCCAACGTCGGAGTGTGACAGCCGGAATTTCCACATTCTTTATTTTTCGAAAAATCATTGTATTATATACAATTTCACAATTATTATTAAATTATTGTACCTGTACGTGTGGAATATTGACTCGAAAAGTTGACATTTAACACAAAAGTTTCAACGTTTTTCTTTGTGCAAACTGTTGTCATTTAAAAAAATCGAAACCGCTTTAAAGATTTGAACGAATTTCAAGCGTTCACGCTGCGCGACTTGACATTCGTTTGTTTCTTATTCGATCAGTTTGACACACGAGCGATACCGATAGTGACGCTGATTCATAAATATTGAAAGGGTTAGTTTGCGGTTAGTGGAAAATGAGTGAGCAGCAATATTTAATTCATTGCAAAGATAAGTCTTTTTGTGTCGTTTACGAACATTCGATTATTGCTGACGATCTGAAAAAGAAATTGTGCAAGGGAGATAAAGTTGTGTTTTTGTATCCAGAGGATTCGAAAAATGGAAAACCTTATGAAGGAGAAATCATAGAAATGTCTAGTAAGTATGCAATAAATCAATACAACTAAATAAATTGAAGTAAATTTTATTTTTTATTGCTGTAAATTGAATTTAAAATAGAAAATGAAGGCACACTCCTTGATTTAATGGAACGAATGCAAGATGACTGCAAGCAGAAGAAGAAGGCTCCAAAAAGAAAAACTAAAAATTCTAAGGCTATACAGTTATTAAGTGACTCTGAAGAAGAGCAGGACGCACAGCCACCAAAAAAGCAGCGAAAAAATAAAAAAGAGGTTAGCAGCAAAATATATTTGAAAAATTTATTATTTTTATTGCACACCGACAACTACGCCGGCCGTCCCCTGTTTCGTATGCGGTGGCTTCTCTCTCTCTCTCTCTCTCTCTCTCTCTCTTTCGCTTTCCTCTCTCTCTCTCTCTCTATATATATCTCATCCGAGGAGATGATTATATCGCTGGGTACACCGCTCGCGCTATACACTCGCGCGATTCTTTCGCTACATATATAAGCAAGCCCCTCCGCTCAAGTATCTACTGTACTTCTTATGAAATCGAATTTTTACGAAGCAAAAATTATACTTGGGTTTGCAAAAAACACGGCACAATATAGGCTCGTAAATTTCCATTTCACCTGGACGCGAATTTTTCAAGGAGAAAAGGGAAGATATATGATTAATCGTCCCGCGATCGTTTAATCTATACATTGCGCCCGCAAGTTCCCGTGATCGAGCATTCGACGCGTCGTTTTCTCTCTCTCTCTCTCTCTCTTTCTCTCTTGTTCGCGCTCTGCCTCTCTGCAGCTCCTTTTTTCTTTTATTTCTAACTTGCGCTGTCACCTTTTTTCGAGGACAATGATAAGCATCTGTAAGCTTGTACGAAAAGTATTAACACATAATTAATTAATTTGATTTGATTTAAATGATCAGAATATTTTTCAAAACAGGATGTAACAAGAGACAAATATTTAAAAAAGCGTCTATACAGTCTTATGGACAAGCAGATTTTTAGAGAACTAAATATTTCAACATCACCACAAGTTCTCACCGAAAAATCCAATCAAGTGACTGAGGGAGAAAAGAACGTTATTGCTGAAACATCTGAAAGTAAAACCGATGATAGCTGGTTAAACGAACAATTTAACCTCGTTCAAAGTGACGTCGACAAATGCACTGCATTGATCACCACAGCTCTAAATCTGTTACAAACTATTTCAACGGTAAGTGCTTGTAATAATAACCTACTAATGTGTAAATATACAAAAAGTAATTATTTTTATATTGTACTTCACAGAAATTGGAGTTCCTCTCAAGTATCTCCAGGCCTACATCCGAAAAAGCTAGCTGCACAGTAGACGACTCAACTTCTACATCTCGTCGGCGTTCAATTAATATGCCTGAAGATAAACAAGAATCATCGTCGCACTACAACAAAAAAAGACGCTCTATTAATATGCCTGATGATGAAGAGGAGTTTCTGCAGATGGATTCGAATATTCATGAGAATTTGAACCTTTCTTTTAACGAGAATTTCGAATACTTACCTGAATTACGTCGAACTGTAAGAACTCTATTGTTTATTTAAATAACATATTATTATTAATGTAACAATTTTACAGCCGTCTAATGAATCTTCTAATCTTGGAAATACATCCGATGACGAAAATCCCTTAGATTTTCAGGTAACATTAATATTAAAACTATTATTGGCAGTATTTATAAACATTGATGAAAATTAATTCAAAAATTTGTATTTTACAGCAAAAACTAGTAGATTATGCGACAGATTCTGATTATCTTGTTGAAGCTACTCCAAAGAAAAACGTAAGTTCCGGATACAAACTGTTATTTTTATATTTGTTATACAATTATATATATGTGTGTGTGTGTATGTATACACAAATTACATTATTCTCTCACTTATGTTTATTTTTCTAGCAACAAAATGTCGAGAAAAATGAAAAAAATAGGCAATCGAAGTCATTGGATTTCGATGATGATTCTGACAAAGAAAATGCAAGTACGTCAACAACAAATAATATAATTGACAAACAAGATGGCAACACATTTCCAGCGAATATGGATAAGAATGGTGTATGGACCCTGAAGTATACAAAAATTAACGAAGAAGAAGATGTAAGTTTTATATATTTTTTAATTTTTTCATTTATTAATATACTATATAATTTCTACGTATTTATTTTTCAGTTGAGAGAGCTCATTAAAGGATCAAAGATTTTTGTTAAGATGCAAAATTTATATAATGCTAAAAAAAATTGTCACAATCAAACGACATTGGCTAGATGTTTATTAGAAATAGTATTTAAAAACGAAGTGTTGCCATTATGTAGTTTGAGGGGAATGCCTGCAAATGGTTTAGGTACTAGCTCTGGGAATAGACGACCTGGACTACATAGAGGAGGCGTAGACACAATTCTGAGTAAAATCTTTCTTAGGAATATTATAAATGTACATAAAGGGTATGTAAATTGTTGTTTATTTACAGATTACGTGAAGCAACATGCAAAAAGGTCTGAATGGAAAGACGTTGATGACCAACTAGTTTCGCACAGCCTTCGCACCAGACTGCTTGAATTAAAAGATAAACAACGTTTCAACAAAAACTAAGTTAATTTTAAAAAATGGAATAATTTTAATGTATTTTGAGGAAATGCAATGTTTGGAACTTTGCTTTATTATATACTAGAAAACAATAAAATGTTTGCAGTAGTGCGTCCAAGTATTTCTAAGTAGAAATAATAGTATAGCTCACCCTAGTGTAGGCATAAATTTAAACAATTACGTAGTTATGATACGCATGTTATTCATACTATTCCTATTGAAATAATAAAAATTCATATAACTATATAACAAACTGTATACAGACTGTATACAGACTTTATATGATCAAGATTGTATATAGTCTGTATAGAGCCTGTATATAGTCTGTATAAAGTCTGTATACAATCTGTATACATCATTTTCACGTGGGGCTCCTGATTCGTTGCGAGGAAGCTGGTTCGAGCAGAAATCGAAAAAAGGTTGATATGCAATTTTTGGTAAATTTTCCGAAATTGCCTAGTTTTCATCCGGAATCCATATCTTCGGAACGGTTCATCCAAATATAGCCATTCAATATGTTTTTGGAATGCTCTCGATCTCAGCTTTTCAAATATGCGGCTCCTGATTCGTTGCGAGGAAGCTGGTTCGAGAAGAAATCGAATAAAGGTTGATGTACAATTTTTGGTAAATTTTACGATTTTAGCTAGTTTTTTTCCGGACTCCATATCTTCGGAACGGTTCATCCAAATATAGCCATTCAATATGTTTTTGGAATGCTCTCGATCTCAGCTTTTCAAATATGCGGCTCCTGATTCGTTGCGAGGAAGCTGGTTCGAGAAGAAATCGAATAAAGGTTGATGTACAATTTTTGGGAAATTTTCCGAAATTGGCTAGTTTTTTTCCGGACTCCATATCTTCGGAACGGTTCATCCAAATAAAGCCGTTCAATATGTTTTTGGAAAGCTCTCGATCTCAGCTTTTCAAATATGTGTCTCCCGATTCGCTGCGAGGAAGCTGGTTCGAGCAGAAATCGAAAAAAGGTTGATATGCAATTTTTCGTTAATTTTCCGATTTTGGCTAGTGTTTTTCATGACTCCATGTCTTCGGAACGGTTCATCCAAATATAGCCGTTCAATATGTTTTTGGAAAGCTCTCGATCTCAGCTTTTCAAATATGTGTCTCCCGATTAGCTGCGAGGAAGCTGGTTCGAGCAGAAATCGAAAAAAGGTTGATATGCAATTTTTGGTAAATTTACCGAAATTGCCTAGTTTTCATTCGGAATCCATATCTTCGGAACGGTTGATCCAAATATAGCCATTCAATATGTTTTTGGAATGCTCTCGATCTCAGCTTTTCAAATATGCGGCTCCTGATTCGTTGCGAGGAAGCTGGTTCGAGAAGAAATCGAATAAAGGTTGATGTGCAATTTTTGGGAAATTTTCCGAAATTGGCTAGTTTTTTTCCGGACTCCATATCTTCGGAACGGTTCATCCAAATATAGCCGTTCAATATGTTTTTGGAAAGCTCTCGATCTCAGCTTTTCAAATATGTGTCTCCCGATTCGCTGCGAGGAAGCTGGTTCGAGCAGAAATCGAAAAAAGGTTGATATGCAATTCTTGGTAAATTTTCCGATTTTAGCTAGTGTTTTTCATGACTCCATATCTTCGGAACGGTTGATCCAAATATAGCCATTCAATATGTTTTTGGAATGCTCTCGATCTCAGCTTTTCAAATATGCGGCTCCTGATTCGTTGCGAGGAAGCTGGTTCGAGCAGAAATCGAAAAAAGGTTGATATGCAATTTTTGGTAAATTTTCCGAAATTGCCTAGTTTTCATCCGGAATCCATATCTTCGGAACGGTTCATCCAAATATAGCCATTCAATATGTTTTTGGAATGCTCTCGATCTCAGCTTTTCAAATATGCGGCTCCTGATTCGTTGCGAGGAAGCTGGTTCGAGAAGAAATCGAATAAAGGTTGATGTACAATTTTTGGTAAATTTTACGATTTTAGCTAGTTTTTTTCCGGACTCCATATCTTCGGAACGGTTCATCCAAATATAGCCATTCAATATGTTTTTGGAATGCTCTCGAATCTCAGCTTTTCAAATATGCGGCTCCTGATTCGTTGCGAGGAAGCTGGTTCGAGAAGAAATCGAATAAAGGTTGATGTACAATTTTTGGGAAATTTTCCGAAATTGGCTAGTTTTTTTCCGGACTCCATATCTTCGGAACGGTTCATCCAAATAAAGCCGTTCAATATGTTTTTGGAAAGCTCTCGATCTCAGCTTTTCAAATATGTGTCTCCCGATTCGCTGCGAGGAAGCTGGTTCGAGCAGAAATCGAAAAAAGGTTGATATGCAATTTTTCGTTAATTTTCCGATTTTGGCTAGTGTTTTTCATGACTCCATGTCTTCGGAACGGTTCATCCAAATATAGCCGTTCAATATGTTTTTGGAAAGCTCTCGATCTCAGCTTTTCAAATATGTGTCTCCCGATTAGCTGCGAGGAAGCTGGTTCGAGCAGAAATCGAAAAAAGGTTGATATGCAATTTTTGGTAAATTTACCGAAATTGCCTAGTTTTCATCCGGAATCCATATCTTCGGAACGGTTGATCCAAATATAGCCATTCAATATGTTTTTGGAATGCTCTCGATCTCAGCTTTTCAAATATGCGGCTCCTGATTCGTTGCGAGGAAGCTGGTTCGAGAAGAAATCGAATAAAGGTTGATGTGCAATTTTTGGGAAATTTTCCGAAATTGGCTAGTTTTTTTCCGGACTCCATATCTTCGGAACGGTTCATCCAAATATAGCCGTTCAATATGTTTTTGGAAAGCTCTCGATCTCAGCTTTTCAAATATGTGTCTCCCGATTCGCTGCGAGGAAGCTGGTTCGAGCAGAAATCGAAAAAAGGTTGATATGCAATTCTTGGTAAATTTTCCGATTTTAGCTAGTGTTTTTCATGACTCCATATCTTCGGAACGGTTGATCCAAATATAGCCATTCAATATGTTTTTGGAATGCTCTCGATCTCAGCTTTTCAAATATGCGGCTCCTGATTCGTTGCGAGGAAGCTGGTTCGAGCAGAAATCGAAAAAAGGTTGATATGCAATTTTTGGTAAATTTTCCGAAATTGCCTAGTTTTCATCCGGAATCCATATCTTCGGAACGGTTCATCCAAATATAGCCATTCAATATGTTTTTGGAATGCTCTCGATCTCAGCTTTTCAAATATGCGGCTCCTGATTCGTTGCGAGGAAGCTGGTTCGAGAAGAAATCGAATAAAGGTTGATGTACAATTTTTGGTAAATTTTACGATTTTAGCTAGTTTTTTTCCGGACTCCATATCTTCGGAACGGTTCATCCAAATATAGCCATTCAATATGTTTTTGGAATGCTCTCGAACTCAGCTTTTCAAATATGCGGCTCCTGATTCGTTGCGAGGAAGCTGGTTCGAGAAGAAATCGAATAAAGGTTGATGTACAATTTTTGGGAAATTTTCCGAAATTGGCTAGTTTTTTTCCGGACTCCATATCTTCGGAACGGTTCATCCAAATAAAGCCGTTCAATATGTTTTTGGAAAGCTCTCGATCTCAGCTTTTCAAATATGTGTCTCCCGATTCGCTGCGAGGAAGCTGGTTCGAGCAGAAATCGAAAAAGGTTGATATGCAATTTTTCGTTAATTTTCCGATTTTGGCTAGTGTTTTTCATGACTCCATGTCTTCGGAACGGTTCATCCAAATATAGCCGTTCAATATGTTTTTGGAAAGCTCTCGATCTCAGCTTTTCAATATGTGTCTCCCGATTAGCTGCGAGGAAGCTGGTTCGAGCAGAAATCGAAAAAAGGTTGATATGCAATTTTTGGTAAATTTACCGAAATTGCCTAGTTTTCATCCGGAATCCATATCTTCGGAACGGTTGATCCAAATATAGCCATTCAATATGTTTTTGGAATGCTCTCGATCTCAGCTTTTCAAATATGCGGCTCCTGATTCGTTGCGAGGAAGCTGGTTCGAGAAGAAATCGAATAAAGGTTGATGTGCAATTTTTGGGAAATTTTCCGAAATTGGCTAGTTTTTTTCCGGACTCCATATCTTCGGAACGGTTCATCCAAATATAGCCGTTCAATATGTTTTTGGAAAGCTCTCGATCTCAGCTTTTCAAATATGTGTCTCCCGATTCGCTGCGAGGAAGCTGGTTCGAGCAGAAATCGAAAAAAGGTTGATATGCAATTCTTGGTAAATTTTCCGATTTTAGCTAGTGTTTTTCATGACTCCATATCTTCGGAACGGTTGATCCAAATATAGCCATTCAATATGTTTTTGGAATGCTCTCGATCTCAGCTTTTCAAATATGCGGCTCCTGATTCGTTGCGAGGAAGCTGGTTCGAGCAGAAATCGAAAAAAGGTTGATATGCAATTTTTGGTAAATTTTCCGAAATTGCCTAGTTTTCATCCGGAATCCATATCTTCGGAACGGTTCATCCAAATATAGCCATTCAATATGTTTTTGGAATGCTCTCGATCTCAGCTTTTCAAATATGCGGCTCCTGATTCGTTGCGAGGAAGCTGGTTCGAGAAGAAATCGAATAAAGGTTGATGCACCGAAATTGGCTAGTTGCGATTCATTACTGGAGCTTCGAGCTTTTCAAATATGTGTCTCCCGAACTCGAGCAAAATCGAGGTTGATATGCAATTCGGCTAACGGTTCATCCAAATATAGCCGTTTTTTGCTCTCGAACTCAGCTTTTCAAATATGCGGCTCCTGATTCGTTGCGAGGAAGCTGGTTCGAGAAGAAATCGAATAAAGGTTGATGTACAATTTTTGGGAAATTTTCCGAAATTGGCTAGTTTTTTTCCGGACTCCATATCTTCGGAACGGTTCATCCAAATATAGCCGTTCAATATGTTTTTGGAAAGCTCTCGATCTCAGCTTTTCAAATATGTGTCTCCCGATTCGCTGCGAGGAAGCTGGTTCGAGCAGAAATCGAAAAAAGGTTGATATGCAATTTTTGGTAAATTTTACGATTTTAGCTAGTTTTTTCCGGACTAAAATCTTCGGAACGGTTCATCCGAATATAGGCGTTCAATATGTTTGTGGAAAGCTCTCGATCTCAGCTTTTCAATTATGTGTCTCCCGATTCGCTGCGAGGAAGCTGGTTCGAGCAGAAATCGAAAAAAGGTTGATATGCAATTTTTGGGAAATTTTCCGAAATTGGCTAGTTTTTTTCGCGAAATTTTCCTTTTTGCACCAGCGCAAGTTTTCAGAAGCTGTATCTCGAAATTTGCTGATCCGAATATAATAAAATACCAGCCGTTCAAAAGGTGTTGAGCACACCTTTTGAATGTCCGACAGCTGGATTGGCTAAGGGCAAGCTGCATCGAGAAAAGTGCATCTAAATTTGAGATGAAAATTTTCGGACAATTTCGCGAAATTTTCCTTTTTTCACCAGCGCAAGTTTGAGAAGCTGCATCTCAATATTTGCTGATCCGAATATAATAAAATACCAACCGTTCAAAAGGGGTTGAGCACACCTTTTGAATGTCCGAGAGCTGGATTGGCTAAGGGCAAGCTGCTGCGAGAATAGTGCATCCAAAATTGAGCTGAAATGTTTCAGATGGTTTCGCGAAATTTTCTTTTTTTGACCAGCGCAAGTTTGATATGCTGTATCTTGATATTCGTTCATCCGAATATTATAAATTATAAACCATTGCAATGGATTTGAGCACACCTTTTGAATGTCCGAAAGTTGGATTGGCTACGGGCAAGCTGCTTCGAGAAAAGTGCATCCAAAGTTGAGCAGAAAATTTTCGGACAATTTCGCGAAATTCTCCTTTTTGCACCAGCGCAAGTTTGAGAAGCTGTATCTCGAAATATGCTGATCCGAATATAATAAAATACCAAACATTCAAAAGGTCTTGAGCACACCTTTTGAGTGTCCGAGAGCTGGATTGGCTAAGGGCAAGCTTATTCGAGAAAAGTGCAACCAAAATTGAGCTGAAAATTTACGGACAATTTCGCTAAATTTTCCTTTTTGCACCAGCGCAAGTTTGAGAAGCTGTATCTCGAGACTCGCTCATCCGAAAATAATAAGTTACCAATGGTTCAAACGGTCTTGAGCACACCTTTTGAATGTCCGAGAGCTGGAATGGCTAAGGGCAAGCTGCATGGAGAAAAGTGCATCCAAAGTTGTGATGAGAATTTTCGGACAATTTCGCGAAATTTTCCTTTTTTCACCAGCGCAAGTTTGTGAAGCTGTATCTCGAGATTCGCTCATCCGAATATAATAAGTTACCAACCGTTTAAAAGGTCTTGAGCACACCTTTTGAATGTACGAGAGCTGGATTGGCTAAGGGCAAGCTTCTTCGAGAAAAGTGCATCCAAACTTGTGCTCAAAATTTTCAAACAATTTCGCGAAATTTTCCTTTTTGCACCGGTGCAAGTTTGAGAAGCTGTATCGCGAGATTCGCTCATCCGAATATTATAAATTAGAAATCATTGAAATGGACTTGAGCACACCTTTTGAGTGTCCGAGAGTTGGATTGGTTACGGGCAAGCTGCATCGAGAAAAGTGCATATAATGTTGAGCTGAAAATTTTCGGACAATTTGGAGAAAATTTCCTTTCTGCACCAGCGCAATTTTGAGAAGCTGTATCTCGAAATTTGCTGATCCGAATATAATAAAATACCAACCGTTCAAAAGGTCTTGAGCACACCTTTTGAATGTCCGAGAGTTGGATTGGCTACGGGTAAGCTGCTTCGAGAAAAGTGCATCCAAAGTAGAGCTGAAAATTTTCGGACAATTTCGCGAAATTTTCCTTGTTGCTCCAGCGCAAGTTTGAGAAGCTGTATCTCGAAATTTGCTGATCCGAATATAATAAAATACCAACCGTTCAAAAGGACTTGAGCACACCTTTTGAATGTCCGAGAGTTGGATGGCTACGGGCAAGCTGCTTCGAGAAAAGTGCATCCAAAGATGAGTTGAAAATTTTCGGACAATTTCGCTAAATTTTCCTTTATGCACCAGCGCAAGTTTGTGAAGCTGTATCTCGAGATTCGCTCATCCGAATATAATAAGTTACCAACCGTTTAAAAGGTGTTGAGCACACCTTTTGAATGTCCGACAGCTGCGTTGGCTAAGGGCAAGCTGCATCGAGAAAAGTGCATCTAAAGTTGAGATGAAAATTTACGGACAATTTCGCTAAATTTTCCTTTTTGCACCAGCGCAAGTTTGAGAAGCTGTATCTCGAGACTCGCTCATCCGAATATAATAAAATACCAACCGTTCAAAAGGTCTTGAGCACACCTTTTGAATGTCCGAGAGTTGGATTGGCTACGGGTAAGCTGCTTCGAGAAAAGTGCATCCAAAGTAGAGCTGAAAATTTTCGGACAATTTCGCGAAATTTTCCTTGTTGCTCCAGCGCAAGTTTGAGAAGCTGTATCTCGAGATTCGCTCATCCGAATATTATAATAGACAACCATTGAAAGTGGACTTGAGCACACCTTTTGAATGTCTGAGAGTTGGATTGGTTACGGGCAAGCGGCATTGAGAAAAGTGCATATTATGTTGAGCTGAGAATTTTCGGACGATTTCGCGAAATTTTCCTTTTTTCACCAGCGCAAGTTTGTGAAGCTGTATCTTGAGATTCGCTCATCCGAATATAATAAGTTAGCAACCGTTTAAAAGGTCTTGAGCACACCTTTTGAATGTACGAGAGCTGGATTGGCTAAGGGCAAGCTTCTTCGAGAAAAGTGCATCCAAACTTGTGCTGAAAATTTTCAAACAATTTCGCGAAATTTTCCTTTTTGCTCCAGCGCAAGTTTTAGAAGCTGTATCTCGAAATTTGCTGATCCGAATATAATAAATACCAACCCTTCAAAAGGTCTTGAGCACAGCCTTTTGAAGTGTCCGAGAGTTGGAATTGGCTACGGGTAAGCTGCTTCGAGAAAAGTGCATCCAAAGTTAGAGCTGAAAATTTTCGGACAATTTCGCGAAATTTTCCTTGTTGCTCCAGCGCAAGTTTGAGAAGCTGTATCTCGAAATTTGCTGATCCGAATATAATAAAATACCAACCGTTCAAAAGGTCTTGAGCACACCTTTTGAATGTCCGAGAGCTGGATTGGCTAAGGGCAAGCTGCTTCGAGAAAAGTGCATCTAAAGTTGAGATGAAAATTTTCGGACAATTTTCGCGAAATTTTCCTTTTTGCACCAGCGCAAGTTTGAGAAGCTGTATCTCGAGATTCGCTCATCCGAATATAATAAGTTACCAATCGTTCAAACGGTCTTGAGCACACCTTTTGAATGTCCGAGAGCTGGAATTGGCTAAGGGCAAGCTGCATCGAGAAAAGTGCATCCAAAGTTGAGATGAAAATTTTCGGACAATTTCGCAGAAATTTTCCTTTTTGCACCAGCGCAAGTTTGAGAAGCTGTATCTCGAGATTCGCTCATCAGAATATATTAATGATACCAACCGATTGAAAGTGTCTTGAGCACACCTTTTGAATGTCTGAGAGTTGGATTGGCTACGGGCAAGCTGCTTCGAGAAAAGTGCATCCAAAGATTGAGTTGAATATTTTCGGACAATTTCGCTAAATTTTCCTTTATGCACCAGAGCAAGTTTGTGAAGCTGTATCTCGAGATTCGCTCATCGGAATATAATAAGTTACCAACCGTTTAAAAGGTGTTGAGCACAGCTTTTGAATGTCCGACAGCTGCATTGGCTAATGGCAAGCTGCATCGAGAAAAGTGCATCTAAAGTTGAGATGAAAATTTACGGACAATTTCGCTAAATTTTCCTTTTTGCACCAGCGCAAGTTTGAGAAGCTGTATCTCGAGACTCGCTCATCCGAATATAATAAAATACGAACCATTCAAAAGGTCTTGAGCACACCTTTTGAATGTCCGAGAGTTGGATTGGCTACGGGCAAGCTGCTTCGAGAAAAGTGCATCCAAAGTTGAGTTGAAAATTTTCGGACAATTTCGCTAAATTTTCCTTTTTGCACCAGCGCAAGTTTGAGAAGCTGTATCTCGAGACTCGCTCATCCGAAAATAATAAGTTACCAATGGTTCAAAAGGTCTTGAGCACACCTTTTGAATGTCCGAGAGTTGGATGGCTACGGGCAAGCTGCATCGAGAAAAGTGCATCTAAAGTTGAGATGAAAATTTTCGGACAATTTCGCTAAATTTTCCTTTTTGCACCAGCGCAAGTTTGAGAAGCTGTATCTCGAGACTCGCTCATCCGAATATAATAAGTTACCAACGTTCAAACGGTCTTGAGCACACCTTTTGAATGTCCGAGAGCTGGATTGGCTAAGGGCAAGCTTCTTCGAGAAAAGTGCATCCAAACTTGTGCTCAAAATTTTCAAACAATTTCGCGAAATTTTCCTTTTTGCACCGGTGCAAGTTTGAGAAGCTGTATCGCGAGATTCGCTCATCCGAATATTATAAATTAGAAATCATTGAAATGGACTTGAGCACACCTTTTGAGTGTCCGAGAGTTGGATTGGTTACGGGCAAGCTGCATCGAGAAAAGTGCATATAATGTTGAGCTGAAAATTTTCGGACAATTTCGAGAAATTTCCTTTCTGCACCAGCGCAATTTTGAGAAGCTGTATCTCGAAATTTGCTGATCCGAATATAATAAATACCAACCGTTCAAAAGGTCTTGAGCACACCTTTTGAATGTCCGAGAGTTGGATTGGCTACGGGCAAGCTGCTTCGAGAAAAGTGCATCCAAATGTTGAGCTGAAAATTTTCGGACAATTTCGCGAAATTTCCTTTCTGCACCAGCGCAAGTTTGAGAAGCTGTATCTCGAGATTCGCTCATCCGAATATAATAAGTTACCAACCGTTTAAATGGTGTTGAGCACACCTTTTGAATGTCTGACAGCTGCATTGGCTAAGGGCAAGCTGCATCGAGAAAAGTGCATCTAAAGTTGAGATGAAAATTTTCGGACAATTTCGCTAAATTTTCCTTTTTGCACCAGCGCAAGTTTGAGAAGCTGTATCTCGAGACTCGCTCATCCGAAAATAATAAGTTACCAATGGTTCAAACGGTCTTGAGCACACCTTTTGAATGTCCGAGAGCTGGAATGGCTAAGGGCAAGCTGCATCGAGAAAAGTGCATCTAAAGTTGAGATGAAAATTTTCGGACAATTTCGCTAAATTTTCCTTTTTGCACCAGCGCAAGTTTGAGAAGCTGTATCTCGAGACTCGCTCATCCGAAAATAATAAGTTACCAATGGTTCAAACGGTCTTGAGCACACCTTTTGAATGTCCGACAGCTGGATTAGCTAAGGGCAAGCTTCTTCGAGAAAAGTGCATCCAAACTTGTGCTCAAAATTTTCAAACAATTTCGCGAAATTTTCCTTTTTGCACCGGTGCAAGTTTGAGAAGCTGTATCGCGAGATTCGCTCATCCGAATATTATAAATTAGAAATCATTGAAATGGACTTGAGCACACCTTTTGAGTGTCCGAGAGTTGGATTGGTTACGGGCAAGCTGCATCGAGAAAAGTGCATATAATGTTGAGCTGAAAATTTTCGGACAATTTCGAGAAATTTTCCTTGTTGCTCCAGCGCAAGTTTGAGAAGCTGTATCTCGAAATTTGCTGATCCGAATATAATAAAATACCAACCGTTCAAAAGGTCTTGAGCACACCTTTTGAATGTCCGAGAGTTGGATGGCTACGGGCAAGCTGCTTCGAGAAAAGTGCATCCAAAGATGAGTTGAATATTTTCGGACAATTTCGCTAAATTTTCCTTTATGCACCAGAGCAAGTTTGTGAAGCTGTATCTCGAGATTCGCTCATCGGAATATAATAAGTTACCAACCGTTTAAAAGGTGTTGAGCACAGCTTTTGAATGTCCGACAGCTGCATTGGCTAATGGCAAGCTGCATCGAGAAAAGTGCATCTAAAGTTGAGATGAAAATTTTCGGACAATTTCGCTAAATTTTCCTTTTTGCACCAGCGCAAGTTTGAGAAGCTGTATCTCGAGACTCGCTCATCCGAATATAATAAATTACCAACCGTTCAAAAGGTCTTGAGCACACCTTTTGAATGTCCGAGAGTTGGATTGGCTACGGGCAAGCTGCTTCGAGAAAAGTGCATCCAAAGTTGAGTTGAAAATTTTCGGACAATTTCGCTAAATTTTCCTTTATGCACCAGCGCAAGTTTGAGAAGCTGTATCTCGAGATTCGCTCATCCGAATATAATAAAGTTACCAACCGTTCAAAAGGTCTTGAGCACACCTTTTGAATGTCCGAGAGCTGGATTGGCTAAGGGCAAGCTGCATCGAGAAAAGTGCATCTAAAGTTGAGATGAAAATTTTCGGACAATTTCGCGAAATTTTCCTTTTTGCACCAGCGCAAGTTTGAGAAGCTGTATCTCGAAATTTGCTGATCCGAATATAATAAAATACCAACCGTTCAAAAGGTCTTGAGCACACCTTTTGAATGTCCGAGAGTTGGATTGGCTACGGGCAAGCTGCTTCGAGAAAAGTGCATCCAAAGTTGAGTTGAAAATTTTCGGACAATTTCGCTAAATTTTCCTTTCTGCACCAGCGCAATTTTGAGAAGCTGTATCTCGAAATTGCTGCATCCGAATATATAAAATTACCAACCCTTCAAAAGGTCTTGAGCACACCTTTTGATGTCCGAGAGTTGGATTGGCTACGGGTAAGCTGCCTTCGAGAAAAGTGCATCCAAAGTAGAGCTGAAAATTTTCGGACAATTTCGCGAAATTTTCCTTGTTGCTCCAGCGCAAGTTTGAGAAGCTGTATCTCGAAATTGCTGATCCGAATATAATAAAATACCAACCGTTCAAAAGGTCTTGAGCACACCTTTGAATGTCCGAGAGTTGGATTGGCTACGGGCAAGCTGCTTCGAGAAAAGTGCATCCAAAGTTGAGTGAAATTTTCGGACAATTTCGCTAAATTTTCCTTTTATGCACCAGCGCAAGTTTGTGAAGCTGTATCTCGAGATTCGCTCATCCGAATATAATAAGTTACCAACCGTTTAAAGGTGTTGAGCACACCTTTTGAATGTCCGACAGCTGGATTGGCTAAGGGCAAGCTGCATCGAGAAAAGTGCATCTAAAGTTGAGATGAAAATTTTCGGACAATTTCGCTAAATTTTCCTTTTGCACCAGCGCAAGTTTGAGAAGCTGTATCTCGAGACTTGCTCATCCGAATATAATAAGTTACCAACCGTTCAAAAGGTCTTGAGCACACCTTTTGAATGTCCGAGAGCTGGATTGGCTAAGGGCAAGCTGCATCGAGAAAAGTGCATCCAAAGTTGAGCTGAAAATTTTCGGACAATTTCGCGAAATTTTCCTTGTTGCTCCAGCGCAAGTTTGAGAAGCTGTATCTCGAAATTTGCTGATCCGAATATAATAAAATACCAACCGTTCAAAAGGTCTTGAGCACACCTTTTGAATGTCCGAGAGCTGGATTGGCTAAGGGCAAGCTGCTTCGAGAAAAGTGCATCCAAAGTTGAGATGAAAATTTTCGGATCATTTCGCGAAAATTTTCCTTGCTGCTCCAGCGCAAGTTTGAGAAGCTGTATCTCGAAATTTGCTGATCCGAATATAATAAAATACCAACGTTCAAAAGGTCTTGAGCACACCTTTTGAATGTCCGAGAGTTGGATGGCTACGGGCAAGCTGCTTCGAGAAAAGTGCATCCAAGTTGAGCTGAAAATTTTCGGACAATTTCGCTAAATTTTCCTTTATGCACCAGCGCAAGTTTGCTGAAGCTGTATCTCGAGACTTCGCTCATCCGAATATAATAAGTTACCAACCGTTTTTAAAAGGTGTTGAGCACACCTTTTGAATGTCCGACAGCTGGAATTGGCTAAGGGCAAGCTGCATCGAAAAATGCATCTAAAGTTGAGATGAAAATTTTCGGACAATTTCGCTAAATTTTCCTTTTTCACCAGCGCAAGTTTGAGAAGCTGTATCTCGAGACTCGCTCATCCGAATATAATAAGTTACCAACCGTTTAAAAGGTCTTGAGCACACCTTTTGAATGTACGAGAGCTGGATTGGCTAAGGGCAAGCTTCTTCGAGAAAAGTGCATCCAAACTTGTGCTCAAAATTTTCAAACAATTTCGCGAAATTTTCCTTTTTGCACCAGGTGCAAGTTTGAGAAGCTGTATCTCGAGATTCGCTCATCCGAATATAATAAATTACCAACCGTCATTGAAAAGGACTTGAGCACACCTTTTGAGTGTCCGAGAGTTGGATTGGTTACGGGCAAGCTGCATTCGAGAAAAGTGCATCCAAAGTTGAGCTGAAAATTTTCGGACAATTTCGCGAAATTTTCCTTTTGCACCAGCGCAAGTTTGAGAAGCTGTATCTCGAAATTTGCTGATCCGAATATAATAAAATACCAACCGTTCAAAAGGTCTTGAGCACACCTTTTGAATGTCCGAGAGTTGGATTGGCTACGGGCAAGCTGCTTCGAGAAAAGTGCATCCAAAGTTGAGCTTGAAAATTTTCGGACAATTTCGCTAAATTTTCCTTTATGCACCAGCGCAAGTTTGATGAAGCTGTATCTCGAAATTTGCTGATCCGAATATAATAAAATACCAACCGTTCAAAAGGTCTTGAGCACACCTTTTGAATGTCCGAGAGTTGAATTGGCTACGGGCAAGCTGCTTCGAGAAAAGTGCATCCAAAGTAGAGCTGAAAATTTTCGGACTAATTTCGCGAAATTTTCCTTGTTGCTCCAGCGCAAGTTTGAGAAGCTGTATCTCGAAATTTGCTGATCCGAATATAATAAAATACCAACCGTTCAAAAGGTCTTGAGCACACCTTTTGAATGTCCGAGAGTTGGATGGCTACGGGCAAGCTGCTTCGAGAAAAGTGCATCCAAAGTTGAGTTGAAAATTTTCGGACAATTTCGCTAAATTTTCCTTTATGCACCAGCGCAAGTTTGTGAAGCTGTATCTCGAGATTCGCTCATCCGAATATAATAAGTTACCAACCGTTCAAAAGGTGTTGAGCACACCTTTTGAATGTCCGACAGCTGGATTGGCTAAGGGCAAGCTGCATCGAGAAAAGTGCATCTAAAGTTGAGATGAAAATTTTCGGACAATTTCGCTAAATTTTCCTTTTTGCACCAGCGCAAGTTTGAGAAGCTGTATCTCGAGACTCGCTCATCCGAATATAATAAATACCAACCGTTCAAAAGGTCTTGAGCACACCTTTTGAATGTCCGAGAGCTGGATTGGCTACGGGCAAGCTGCTTCGAGAAAAGTGCATCCAAAGTTAGAGCTGAAAATTTTCGGACAATTTCGCGAAATTTTCCTTGTTGCTCCAGCGCAAGTTTGAGAAGCTGTATCTCGAAATTTGCTGATCCGAATATAATAAATACCAACCGTTCAAAAGGTCTTGAGCACACCTTTTGAATGTCCGAGAGTTGGATTGGCTACGGGCAAGCTGCTTCGAGAAAAGTGCATCCAAAGTTGAGTTGAAAATTTTCGGACAATTTCGCTAAATTTTCCTTTATGCACCAGCGCAAGTTTGTGAAGCTGTATCTCGAAATTTGCTGATCCGAATATAATAAAATACCAACCGTTCAAAAGGTCTTGAGCACACCTTTGAATGTCCGAGAGTTGAATTGGCTACGGGTAAGCTGCTTCGAGAAAAGTGCATCCAAAGTAGAGCTGAAAATTTTCGGATAATTTCGCGAAATTTTCCTTGTTGCTCCAGCGCAAGTTTGAGAAGCTGTATCTCGAAATTTGCTGATCCGAATATAATAAAATACCAACCGTTCAAAAGGTCTTGAGCACACCTTTTGAATGTCCGAGAGTTGATGGCTACGGGCAAGCTGCTTCGAGAAAAGTGCATCCAAAGTTGAGTTGAAAATTTTCGGACAATTTCCGCTAATTTTCCTTTATGCACCAGCGCAAGTTTGTGAAGCTGTATCTCGAGATTCGCTCATCCGAATATAATAAGTTACCAACCGTTTAAAAGGTGTTGAGCACACCTTTTGAATGTCCGACAGCTGCATTGGCTAAGGGCAAGCTGCATCGAGAAAAGTGCATCTAAAGTTGAGATGAAAATTTTCGGACAATTTCGCTAAATTTTCCTTTTTGCACCAGCGCAAGTTTGAGAAGCTGTATCTCGAGACTCGCTCATCCGAATATAATAAAATACCAACCGTTCAAAAGGTCTTGAGCACAACTTTTGAATGTCCGAGAGTTGGATTGGCTACGGGCAAGCTGCTTCGAGAAAAGTGCGTCCAAAGTTGAGTTGAAAATTTTCGGACAATTTCGCTAAATTTTCCTTTATGCACCAGCGCAATTTTGTGAAGCTGTATCTCGAGATTCGCTCATCCGAATATAATAAGTTACCAACCGTTTAAAAGGTGTTGAGCACACCTTTTGAATGTCCGACAGCTGGATTAGCTAAGGGCAAGCTGCATCGAGAAAAGTGCATCTAAATTTGAGATGAAAATTTTCGGACAATTTCGCTAAATTTTCCTTGTTGCTCCAGCGCAAGTTTGAGAAGCTGTATCTCGAAATTTGCTGATCCGGATATAATAAAATACCAACCGTTCAAAAGGTCTTGAGCACACCTTTAGAATGTCCGAGAGTTGGATTGGCTACGGGTAAGCTGCTTCGAGAAAAGTGCATCCAAAGTAGAGCTGAAAATTTTCGGACAATTTCGCGAAATTTTCCTTGTTGCTCCAGCGCAAGTTTGAGAAGCTGTATCTCGAAATTTGCTGATCCGAATATAATAAAATACCAACCGTTCAAAAGGTCTTGAGCACACCTTTTGAATGTCCGAGAGTTGGATTGGCTACGGGCAAGCTGCTTCGAGAAAAGTGCATCCAAAGTTGAGTTGCAAATTTTCGGACAATTTCGCTAAATTTTCCTTTATGCACCAGCGCAAGTTTGTGAAGCTGTATCTCGAGATTCGCTCATCCGAATATAATAAGTTACCAACCGTTTAAATGGTGTTGAGCACACCTTTTGAATGTCTGACAGCTGCATTGGCTAAGGGCAAGCTGCATCGAGAAAAGTGCATCTAAAGTTGAGATGAAAATTTTCGGACAATTTCGCTAAATTTTCCTTTTTGCACCAGCGCAAGTTTGAGAAGCTGTATCTCGAGACTCGCTCATCCGAAAATAATAAGTTACCAATGGTTCAAACGGTCTTGAGCACACCTTTTGAATGTCCGAGAGCTGGAATGGCTAAGGGCAAGCTGCATGGAGAAAAGTGCATCCAAAGTTGTGATGAGAATTTTCGGACAATTTCGCAAAATTTTCCTTTTTTCACCAGCGCAAGTTTGTGAAGCTGTATCTCGAGATTCGCTCATCCGAATATTATTAATGAGAAACCATTGAAGTGGACTTGAGCACACCTTTTGAATGTCTGAGAGTTGGATTGGTTACGGGCAAGCGGCATTGAGAAAAGTGCATATTATGTTGAGCTGAAAATTTTCGGACGATTTCGCGAAATTTTCCTTTTTTCACCAGCGCAAGTTTGTGAAGCTGTATCTTGAGATTCGCTCATCCGAATATAATAAGTTAGCAACCGTTTAAAAGGTCTTGAGCACACCTTTTGAATGTCCGAGAGCTGGATTGGTTAAGGGCAAGCTTCTTCGAGAAAAGTGCATCCAAACTTGAGCTGAAAATTTTCAAAAAATATCGCGAAATTTTCCTTTTTGCACCGGTGCAAGTTTGAGAAGCTGTATCTCGAGATTCGCTCATCCGAATATTATAAATTAGAAACCATTGAAATGGACTTGAGCACACCTTTTGAGTGTCCGAGAGTTGGATTGGTTACGGGCAAGCTGCATCGAGAAAAGTGCATATAATGTTGAGCTGAAAATTTTCGGACAATTTCGAGAAAATTTCCTTTTTGCACCAGCGCAAGTTTGAGAAGCTGTATCTCGAAATTTGCTGATCCGAATATAATAAAATACCAACCGTTCAAAAGGTCTTGAGCACAGCTTTTAAATGTCCGAGAGCTACATTGGCTAAGGTCAAGCTGCTTCGAGAAAAGTGCATCCAAAATTGAGCTGAAAATTTTCGGACAAATTCGCGAAATTTTCCTTTTTGAACCAGCGGAAGTTTGAGAAGCTGTGTCTCGAGATTCGCTCATCCGAATATTATAAATTAGAAACCATTGAAATGGACTTGAGCACACCGTTTGAATGTCCGAGAGTTGGATTGGCTACGGGCAAGCTGCTTCGAGAAAAGTGCATCCAAAGTTGAGCTGAAAATTTTCGGACAATTTCGCGAAATTTTCCTTTTTGCACCAGCGCAAGTTTTCAGAAGCTTGCGACGTAGCAATAATTATTGCTACGTCGTGATCATTGTGCACAGCCAGCTGACTTACTCTCAGCGAGTTGACAGCTCCTGGAGCGGAGCCAGCGCTCGGTGGCGCTCGCAGGAGTTGCCTCTGACCGGCCGCGTGCGGAGCGCAGGATGTGAGCTCTCGAGTCCCACCTGCGCGTCGCGTCGGCGCTCGGGAGGGGGCATGGCAGGAAGCGAGCCGACGGCCGCGCGCACGTGGTTACATGTATGCGGCGGTGTGTAGAGGGGAGAGCGCGAGTGTGAGCGTCAGCGAGAGAGAGGGAGAGAGAGTCGGCGCGAGCGGGAGAGAGAAATTGGCGAGAGTGGGAGTCGAGCGTGTGTGAGATAGAGAGAGAGATAGTGCGCGCTTGAGAGAGAGTGAGAGGGATATAGTGGCGCGAAGTTGACTGCGTTTGGAGCGCTCTGAGTTGACTTTATGTTGACTTGCGGACGTCATGGAGATGTATAGAGGAATATACGGGTTGGGTTAGGAATCTTTGCTGACTCGACATATGTAGTGCTATGGTTTACTTGAGGATGATAGAGGATTTTCAAATATCGCGCGGCTTACAGATTATCTATAGGTGGAGCCACTGGATGGATATCGACATGATTAATTGATTGATCGATATCCATAAAGGGGGCGCGAATTTGCATACTAAAGGAAATAATAGAGGACGTTAATTGATTTTCTGATCGATGATTAAATTGGATTTGGATAAGAGGGCGCTGGGGAAAATCACGGATAGAGGAATAAATTAGTGGTGGTCTATTAATGGCCAATAGGGGATTTTTCTAGGAAAAGGGACCAATGATGTAATTTTGGAGGCCGGGCTTGCGTTTCCGTGAAGAAGGAGGTCGAGTGGGAAAACGCGGCATCCTTCCTCGATCGGAGCGTCGGCCTCGGCCATTCCGTGCCTGGAGCTTTTCCGAAGCAGTACTGTCAGCAGTAATTTCCATTTTGGTTGCCATCTTGTTGTGCATTTTTGGAAGGAGTTTCGAGCCACAGAGCCAACAAGGAGTTTTATTGGAGTTTTGGAGAGATATTATAGAGGATTTTCGGTGAGCATTTCGAGTACTTAATACGGAACATATGTAGAGGAAAACTCGTATTTGTGGCGGAGTCCGTGCGCGGCGATAGAGGTTTATTTCGCGCCTTTTTCAGCGGACGGCGGTCTTCCCTTTTGTTTCACTTAGAAGCAACCGTAGAGGAAAATTCGCGGCCCTTTTATTATCTAGCACGAAGAAGCAATTCTGGAATTAGTAATTTGGCCGCGTGCCCATGAGACTATTTCGAGTGTAACTTTGTTTGCCAATGCATTAAATGTATTAACCAAATAGAATATAACCGTATTTTATTATCTAATTTCTTTGTGTTCAACAATTTCAACCTGATTGCCACCACATTCCCGCTTTCTACTATTGCAGGTTTCCACGAGGCTGCGAGAAGAAGTCAGTTGCGCGAATTATAAATTATTTTGTAAATAACTGGAATCCCCGTGCGGGCGGGAAATTCCACGTTGCAAATGGCGCCCATCGTGCGGCTTTAGGTGGTGGATTTTTTTATCAGCAGGAAATTTGTGTGGAGGAAATTTTAGAGGAAATTTTAGCAAAGACGACTTGGAGTCAATTTGGCGGGCATTTTGTGGACTTGGCAGTTGAAGCGTGGTCGTGACGCCATATTGGACGCTAAGCGTCGGTTGAGAATTTCAAAGTTTCTTTTCCTTTCCTGTTCTGTGGTGTCAATTTTGGATTTTGTGTTTTGATGGTTGGATATTATTGTGAAACAATTGGAATTTATGGAGGATACCTATAGTGGGAAAATTTTTTTTTTCTTCCCGTTTTCTTGGGTTTTGGGTTTTTCTTTGAATTTTGAAGATTTGAGTGGGGCTTTATATTGGTTATGCACACACACACATGGTTGAATTTTTTTGATTTATAATTTAAGTAAATGAATTTATTATTGGATATTGTGTATTATTTCGTATTATTTATTGTTTTTTGAATTTTGTGGAAGAAATTTTCTTTCAGGAAGATAACTGATCGATTGAAATTTTATTTTCAAAATTGGTGTGGAGGAAATTTTCTTTCAGGAAGATAATTCAACGTTTGAAATGTTCTTTTCCAAAATTTGTGTGGTGGAAAGTTTTCTTTCAGGAAGTTTATTGCTCAATTGAATAATTTTGTCTTCAAGAATTGGTGTGGAGGAATTTTTTTATTTTACAGGAAGATTGCTAACCCGTGCGGTAGAATTTTTTTTTAACACAAGTGTAGAGGAATATTTTATTTCAGGAAGCTTGTGATTTGTATGGTGGAATTTTGAATTTCAGGAAGATTGTGGAGAATATTTTGCGATATTTTTTCTTTTCTGGCCATACAGAATTTTTTTCTCCCGTCATAAGGGTTGGGGTGCCCTGTATAGAATATTTATATTCCCTGTATTTTTTGGTGTGTGTGCGTAGGTACGGTTCCCCTATTTCTTTTGTGGAGGATTAATTTATTGTGGCGGTAATTGCTGTCTAACCTTGAGGATGTCGACCATGAAGCAAGAATATAGAATCTGCATGAAAAGGCTGCTGCAGGAAAGAGAACTTCGGGCGCGGATGCGGGCAATAGTGGCTCGAGATATAGAGGAAATCTCGGGCGAGTTGCGTGAGTACGGCTATAGTACATTGGGTTCAAATAGAGAATTGGCGGAGAGGCCGTTTAGAGCAAACCTGTTGGTGGACGGTTTTGAGGACGTTCCCTGGTATAAAGAGGTTGATGTGCAAAAAAGCTTCATATGCAATTTTTGGTAAATTTTCCGATTTTGGCTAGTAATATTTCATGACTCAATATCTTCAAAACGGTTCATCCATATATAGCCGTTCAATATGTTTTTGGAAAGCTCTCGATCTCAGCTTTTCAAATATGTGTTTCCCGATTCGCTGCGAAGAAGCTGGTTCTAGCAGAAAACGAAAAAAGGTTGATATACAATATTTGGTAAATTTTCCGATTTTGGCTAGGGTTTTTTCATGATTCAATATCTTCAGAACGGTTCATCCATATATAGCCGTTCAATATGTTTTTGGAAAGCTCTCGATCTCAGCTCTTCAAATATGTGTATCCCGATTCGCTGCGAGGAAGTTGGTTCGAGCAGAAATCGAAAAAAGGTTGATATGCAATTTTTGGTTAATTTTCCGAAATTGGATAGTTTTTTTCATGACTGCATATCTTCGGAACGGTTGATCCAAATACAGCCGTTCAATATGTTTTTGAAAAGCTCTAGATCTCAACTTTTCAAATATGTGTCTCCCGATTCGCCGCGAAGAAGCTGGTTCGAGCAGAAAACGAAAAAAGGTTCATATGCAATTTTTGGTAAATTTTCCGATTTCGGCTAGTGTTTTTCATGACTCCATATCTTCGGAATAGTTCATCCAAATATAGCCATTCAATACTGTTTTTGGAAAGCTCTCGATCTCAGCTTTTTAAATATGTGGCTCCTGATACGCTGCGAGGAAGCTGGTTCGAAAAGAAATCGAATAAAGGTTGATGTGCAATTTTTGGGAAATTTTCCGAAATTGGCTAGTTTTTTTATGACTGCATATCTTCGGAACGATTCATCCAAATACAGCCGTTCAATATGTTTTGGGAAAGCTCTCGATCTCAGCTTTTCAAATATGTGGCTCCTGATTCGCTGCGTGGAAGCTGGTTCGAGAAGAAATCGAAAAAAGGTTGACATGCAATTTTTGGTAAATTTTACGATTTTAGCTAGTTTTTTTGCGGACTCCATATCTTCGGAACGATTCATCCAAAAATAGCCGTTCAATATAGTTTTGGAAAGCTCCCGATCTCAGCTTTTCAAATATGTGGCTCCCGATTCGCTGCGAGGAAGCTGGTTCGAGCAGAAATCGAAAATAGGTTGATATGCAATTTTTGGTAAATTTTCCGATTTAGCTAGTTTTTTCCGGACTCCATATCTTCGGAACGGTTCATCCAAATATAGCCGTTCAATATGTTTTTGGAAAGCTCTCGATCTCAGCTTTTCAAATATGTGTCTCCCGATTCGCTGCGAAGAAGCTGGTTCGAGCAGAAATCGAAAAAGGTTCATATGCAATTTTTGGTAAATTTTCCGAATTGGCTAGTTTTTTTCATGACTCCATATCTTCGGAACGGTTGATCCAAATATAGCCGTTCAATATGTTTTTGGAAAGCTCTCGATCTCAGCTTTTCAAATATGTGTCTCCCGATTCGCTGCGAGGAAGCTGGTTCGAGCAGAAATCGAAAAAAGGTTGATATGCAATTTTTGGTAAATTTTCCGATTTAGGCTAGTGTTTTTCATGACTCCATATCTTCGGAACGGTTCATCCAAATATAGCCGTTCAATATGTTTTTGGAAAGCTCTCGATCTCAGCTTTTCAAATATGTGTCTCCCGATTCGCTGCGAGGAAGCTGGTTCGAGCAGAAATCGAAAAAGGTTGATATGCAATTTTTGGTAAATTTTCCGAATTTAGCTAGTTTTTTTCATGACTCCATATCTTCGGAACGGTTCATCCAAATATAGCCGTTCAATATGTTTTTGGAAAGCTCTCGATCTCAGCTTTTCAAATATGTGTCTCCCGATTCGCTGCGAGGAAGCTGGTTCGAGCAGAAATCGAAAAAAGGTTGATATGCAATTTTTGGTAAATTTTCCGAATTTAGCTAGTTTTTTTCCGGACTCCATATCTTCGGAACGGTTCATCCAAATATAGGCAGTTCAATATGTTTTTGGAAAGCTCTCGATCTCAGCTTTTCAAATATGTGTCTCCCGATTCGCTGCGAGGAAGCTGGTTCGAGCAGAAATCGAAAAAGGTTGATATGCAATTTTTGGTAAATTTTCCGAATTTTAGCTAGTTTTTTCCGGACTCCATATCTTCGGAACGGTTCATCCAAATATAGGCCGTTCAATATGTTTTTGGAAAGCTCTCGATCTCAGCTTTTCAAATATGTGTCTCCCGATTCGCTGCGAGGAAGCTGGTTCGAGCAGAAATCGAAAAAAGGTTGATATGCAATTTTTGGTAAATTTTCCGAATTTAGCTAGTTTTTTTCCGGACTCCATATCTTCGGAACGGTTCATCCAAATATAGGCCGTTCAATATGTTTTTGGAAAGCTCTCGATCTCAGCTTTTCAAATATGTGTCTCCCGATTCGCTGCGAGGAAGCTGGTTCGAGCAGAAATCGAAAAAAGGTTGATATGCAATTTTTGGTAAATTTTCCGAATTTAGCTAGTTTTTTCCGGACTCCATATCTTCGGAACGGTTCATCCAAATATAGGCCGTTCAATATGTTTTTGGAAAGCTCTCGATCTCAGCTTTTCAAATATGTGTCTCCCGATTCGCTGCGAGGAAGCTGGTTCGAGCAGAAATCGAAAAAAGGTTGATATGCAATTTTGGTAAATTTTCCGATTTTAGCTAGTGTTTTTCATGACTCCATATCTTCGGAACGGTTCATCCAAATATAGGCCGTTCAATATGTTTTTGGAAAGCTCTCGATCTCAGCTTTTCAAATATGTGTCTCCCGATTCGCTGCGAGGAAGCTGGTTCGAGCAGAAATCGAAAAAAGGTTGATATGCAATTTTTGGTAAATTTTACGAATTTTAGCTAGTTTTTTTCCGGACTCCATATCTTCGGAACGGTTCATCCAAATATAGGCCGTTCAATATGTTTTTGGAAAGCTCTCGATCTCAGCTTTTCAAATATGTGTCTCCCGATTCGCTGCGAGGAAGCTGGTTCGAGCAGAAATCGAAAAAAGGTTGATATGCAATTTTTGGTAAATTTTCCGAATTTGCTAGTTTTTTTCCGGACTCCATATCTTCGGAACGGTTCATCCAAATATAGGCGTTCAATATGTTTTTGGAAAGCTCTCGATCTCAGCTTTTCAAATATGTGTCTCCCGATTCGCTGCGAGGAAGCTGGTTCGAGCAGAAATCGAAAAAAGGTTGATATGCAATTTTTGGTAAATTTTACGATTTTAGCTAGTTTTTTTCCGGACTCCATATCTTCGGAACGGTTCATCCAAATATAGGCGTTCAATATGTTTTTGGAAAGCTCTCGATCTCAGCTTTTCAAATATGTGTCTCCCGATTCGCTGCGAGGAAGCTGGTTCGAGCAGAAATCGAAAAAAGGTTGATATGCAATTTTTGGTAAATTTTACGAATTTAGCTAGTTTTTTTCCGGACTCCATATCTTCGGAACGGTTCATCCAAATATAGGCGTTCAATATGTTTTTGGAAAGCTCTCGATCTCAGCTTTTCAAATATGTGTCTCCCGATTCGCTGCGAGGAAGCTGGTTCGAGCAGAAATCGAAAAAAGGTTGATATGCAATTTTTGGTAAATTTTCCGAAATTGCCTAGTTTTCCTCCGGACTCCATATCTTCGGAACGGTTGATCCAAATATAGGCATTCAATATGTTTCTGGAAAGCTCTCGATCTCAGCTTTTCAAATATGTGTCTCCCGATTCGCTGCGAGGAAGCTGGTTCGAGCAGAAATCGGAAAAAGGTTGATATGCAATTCTTGGTAAATTTTCCGATTTTAGCTAGTGTTTTTCATGACTCCATATCTTCGGAACGGTTCATCCAA
>JACCIB010001156.1:0-53011 GCA_018906965.1 Philotrypesis tridentata
AGCCTCCGCAATCACATTATTTACAATTAAAATTTATTCGGACTATTTTTTAGATTTGATATAACATTTTTATAACTCGCTTTGAGGCGGCACGTATCCTCAGCCCTATTAAGTGTGCCATCGAAAAACTGAATATGTAGCATTTCTGAGAACCGTCTACGGAAAATAGACGGTTCTCTATCTATTATTTTAATATTGTTAAAATCAAAATTGTGTCCTGTCTCCAATGCATGTACCGCGAGAGGGGAGTTAAGATCCCTTTTCTCTATATATCTTTTATGTTCGTATTGCCTAGATTTTAACGGCCGATACGTTTCTCCGATGTACGTAGATTCGCAATCGGAGCAATCGATTTTATATACAACATTTCTTGTGTCTCCCACAGCAGTAGGATCTTTGCCAAGTTTTATAAATTTATTGAACCTATCAGTAACACTATTAATCAAACTCACGTCATTTCTTTTCAAAACCGACTTTAATTTATCGTTAAACCCTCATAATAGGGGAACACCGCGTATCCTTTTCTGGAGTTAGAATTATTGTTATTAATACTATGTGAGTGTGCATTGCTTGCAACTACACCTTCTAACGTGACCCTTGAAAGGCTCAGGTTGCGAGCAATCCGTTTTTTACTAAATTTTTCTATGAAATCTGGAGGATAGTCATTAGCTATGAGAATTTTTTCGCTTTTTCGATATTTTCACAGTGAAACCGCGTATCGGACAACAATATCGCCCTAACAAATAAATTATACATTATTGCTATCTTCTGGTTTTTTGGGTGGTGAGAGAAATAATCTATGTATCTGGATGACGCTGTATTTTTTTGAAACCAATTAGTAAAAATGTGGCCACTTAAATCATGAATAATAGAGATATCGAGAAAATTTATACTATTATTGACTTCAATTTCGTGAGTAAATTGAAGGGAATTATTATAGCTATTAAATATAGATAACACAAATTCAATCTTTTCTCTATCCAAAACCAAAAGACAGTCATCCACGTATCTGTAAAAAAGTCGAACGCTAGATTTTGCAATACCCAGACAATGTTCCTCGAGATCCTCCAGAACCATATTTGCAAAAACAGGGCTCGAGCAGAATCCCATCGGAGCGCCTGAGACTTGTTTATAAAATTTTCCATCAAAACAAGATACGTACAGTCGAGAAGAATTTTTATACCATCAATAAATTCACTCTTCGACATACAATTCATACATGAGAGCCATTTCCATCTCTTCTCAATCGACAGTATAATCGCATCCTTTGGCAAACTCGAAAACAATGAAACAACGTCGAAGGACACAAAACAGTGCTGATCAGAAATATTCATATTAGTGAGATTACTTTTCAATTGTGTACTATTTTTTATATGTGAAGCTGGTAAAGGAAAATGTTTTGTTAATAAGACGGATATGCATTTATCAAGAAATAAGTGGGGCTATTAATTGCTGAAACTATAATTCTTACCGGATTGTCCGGTTTATGGATTTTTATCAGGCCATAAGCTTTCGGTAGCGATGTGTGCTCGATGCCCTTGGAAGAGAGACCTCTAAAGGCCTCGTAGCACTCTAGAACGCCCCGTGCACTCCAAAGGTCAATGAGTTTTTTGATCCGCTTTTTTATCCCTGCAGCAGGGTTTAACCAGTCTATAAAATCTCTCGTCGCTGAGGGCCTCATTAACCTTCGAGATATACACGTTTCGATCCACCACTACCGTAGCATTGCCCTTATCTGCTCTAGTGAAAAATAGATCGGGATTGTTTTTTAAATATTGTTTTGTACGTCTAATATTATATGACATAATTCGTTCATGATAGTTCTCTTGTAAACATTGGTTTAATTTTCTAATTTTAAATTTATAGCGCCATATGCGATTTATCCTTTTTCTGGTCCGTCCTAATAATGTAAAACACGAAAGTTATTTTGCAAATTCTAATTTCAATTTCACTTGTTTTTTAAGATTATAATTGTAATAAAACCTTGTATTCAAACGATTATACAGCCCCTGAAGAGGGAATAAAAATATCCCGAAACGTTTGGCAATTTTTTAATAAACAACTTGGCTCCAAGAGACGCATCAATTTTTATTCCACACTATTCCATCATCGAGCGATAGAGTCATTATTAAACAAAGCGTTTCTCTCTCTGGTCGGGCTTCTGCACTAGGTGTTGAAGGAACTGCTTCAGGCGATGCTTCATTTCTTGAAGGGATGGAGGTTGACGATGGTTGATCTTCAAAAAATCTCTGTTGCCTCCTCTTCTTTCTTCCAAATCTGTGCTTTCCATGTGCAGATGAGCCTGGATTTTTATTTTTTGAACCACTCATCTTGTTGTTTTTAACAAATCTTGAATTTTCATTAATACACTTCACGTGCAAAAAACTTGATTTTAAACTAAATAAAATACTAGAGCAATTTTCAGTTAAAATTATTAGGTTATTACTAAAATCTTAACTGAAGAACTGATCTCAATATTATTTAGTTAAACTCAAATAAAGTCACTGTTTATTATTAAATAAAAACTTCAATAACCTGCAAGTAGAATGGTAAAACAGGATTCTGGCTAGAGTACCATTCACTGTGCATAGGCATTTACCTCCGTCGATAACCGCCAAATTTAAAATTTGCAGAATGCGTCGTAAATTGGAATGCACATTCCAATGTGTCTTCCTCTTTTAAAAAGGTGATGATATATATTAAATCTTCTGTACTTTTTCAATAAAAACACTTTCAAAGCATAAAAATTGTATTTATCGAAATATATGCAATTTTCGAAAATCATGAATTTTTTTTTTAGTATAATGCCTATAATTTTTAAACAAAATTTTGTATCGAAAAACGGCTTTGAGGAGTATATTCTACATTAAATTTGCTACAACAAAAAACAAATAAAAAAAATCTATGTTTTCAAAATTTTAAAACTGTCATAATCCCTTAAAGAAGATAAGAAAATTCCCTTGCCTTGAATAGACTCAAAAAGTTAATTTCTTCGTCAAATGTTTTATAAAACTAATTTTAAAATATTTAACATAAATAATACGCAAAAATACCTGATTCAGCAAAATGAAGCTTTTAGACATTAACATTTGAGTTTACTAATAGTGTAATGTGTTCTGGCCAAATGGGTAACCGCTATGAAGCAAATATTTTTTAAATTTGGAAAATTCTTTTTTTTCATTTTTGTCTCAATATTGATAACCAACTTAATACTAATCCACTGTCCAATGAATTTTCCACGATATTTTCCGCGATTCTCATTGCAGTGCTTCAACTAAAAATAGTATGCACAATTTTATGTACACTATTGTGCATAGATTTATGCACGTTTCTATACAGGCAAACTCTGTGTGCAAAAATATGTACAAATTTGTGCACATATCTGTATAAAAAAATATATATTTTTCATATATTGTAGTATTTTAAAAATTTGTATATGTTTCTGTACAGGTCTTTATATGAATCTATGTATGTTTCTGCATAGGTATTTATGTACGTTTACCTGCAGAATATTATGTACAGTATCTTATATATTTCAATACAGGCATAAACATTTTTCCGTACAGAAAAAAATTTTTGTACAGATATGTGCAGAATATTATTTATAGGTATTCATGCATGTCAGAAAACTCTGCACATATGCCTACACAGACCTTTACACGGAATCTTTAAGAATATCTGTAGGAGCCATACCTTAAATCCATCATGAAATTATGTACGTTTCTGTATATGTATTTGTGTAGGCTTATCTGCACAGATCCCACATACCACGGAAGGTTGTTGAAATCTTTCAGGAAGATTTCCTGAAAGTATGGGAATCTTAATAGAAGCTTAAGTGCTATCTTCTCGAAAGCTGAGAATGCCCGCTTCAAATTGTTGTTGGAAAGATTCCGTAACTTTTTATTAAGGTTTTCAAAAAGCATCTTGTTACTTCTCAGATAACGTAGCTATATTGTGTTGAGGAATTTATATAGAAGCTTAAATACCACCTTTTTGAAAGCTGAGAATGTCCACTACAAATTGTTGTCGGAAAGATTTCAGGCGACAATACAGTATTCTTTTCTGGAAAACCTTTGAAATCTTTTCAAACAGTGTATGGAATGTTTATTGAAATCATGCAGAAATCTTTCCGTAACTTTATTAAGGTTTTCAAAAGCTTCTATTAAGATTGCCAAAAAGAATACCGTAATATTATCTGAGAGGTAACAAGATTCTTTTTGAAAACCTAAATGAATAGTTACGGAAAGATTTCTGCATGATTTCAATAAATTTTCCATACGCTTTTTGAAAAGATTTCAAAGGTTTTCCAGAAAAAAATACTGTAATGTCGTCTGGAACTTTCCGACAACAATTTGTAGTAGACATTCTCAGTTTTCGGTAAGATACCATTTAAGCTTCTATTTAAATTTCTAAACACAATACAGCAACGTTATCTGAGAGGTAATAAGATTCCTTTTAAAAACCTTAATAAAAAATTCCGGAAAGATACATGATTCCAATAAACTTTCCATTACACTTTTTGCAAAGATTTCAAAGGTTTTTCCGAAAAGAATACTGTAATGTTATCTTACATCATTCCAACAACAATTTGAAGCAGACATTCTCAGCTTTCGGGAAGATAGCACTTAAGCTTCTATTAAGATTCCCATACTTCCAGGAAATCTTCCTGAAAGATTTCAAAAACCTTCTGTGCTATGTGTAATATTAACATTTACATTGACATTTTAATTTTATGAAATAAACATAATAATTATATTCGCCTTACCAAACCTTATAATTAAACGCATTATTGCTATAAACGCATATTTCGCCGCACGCAATTTACAATCTATTGGTAGACAGTAACTTGAGCGATCTTATACACTAATCGCTATCGATTCTTACCACTCACAGGCATAAAAAAATCGGTTGCCACCTAGCGGCCACATCAATACTAACTGGGTAAGCATTCCGTAAGCATGAAGAACCATTCAAACAGGAATCATTTACGAAAGCATCGTGTAAGATTTTCCTAAATCTTTTAAGTAGACATATAGGAAGCTTTTCACGAATTTGCGTAAAACTTCTGGTTACCTTGCCGGTAATAATTCAAATTAAAACGTTTTCAACGTTACAATGGAATCTTCCGGTAACCTTACAGGCAATTTTTCTAAAAGATAACATTAAATTTTAAAGCGTAGTCAAAAAATCAGTAAGGTTTCTTTGAATTGTAGAGCTCGAATCTTTTTTTAGTCTTTTTCGGTCGTTTTCTGGAAGCATCTTCCAATATAAAGAAGCTTACGGAATCGGCTGCAGTATTATTTCTTGAAACATTTTCAAAAGATTCGCAGGAATCTTTCAATTAATCGATAGAGCAGCTGCCGGTAAACTTTAGGTGAGTTTAAACCTTACGATGTAATTTTTCGATAATCTTTCTACAGGCTTTCATGCAATATTCCAAAGTAACAGTTGCAGACGTTGTCTGAAATCTTTTTTCAAGATTCGGCATAGCTTGCACTGGAAGCTTGATCGTAACCTTTATTTAGCTTCCCAAAAACACTAAAAGAAGATTCGAGTTCTGCGATTCACAGCAACAATCCGGAAGCTTTCACTACGCTTTCCCGTACGATTGAATTCAATTTTGGGGATTGTTACCCATAAGGATACTGAAGGACTACGTCACAGGATTGAAAATATCTGTTATTACAAGCCTCCCAGAAACTCGCATAAAGATGAATTGATTATTATATATTAATTAGATTAAGTTCAAGTGTTTTTATATGAAACATAAATACAATATTTATGTACAACCTAAACACTTATATGCTCTAAACACATTATAAACCAAATTAAAAATAAATGAACAAATTATTCCCTGGAGGGGGGCGATCATCATATGTAACATTTGATATCATCGTAATATTTGATATCATCGTAACATTTGATATGATTTGATAACATCGTAAATTGTCGTTAGGTAAGTGGCCTAGATGAATGCTCAGCAATCTTGTTCACCCGGGTTCGATTCCGACCTGGAGCATTTTTTTTGTATTTATTGCAATTATTATTATGTGTCATATGTATTAAAAATTAAGAAGAAAGAATGAGATTATACATTTTCTTTATTTTGTAAATTTAGATTATTCCAAACAAGCTCATCAGAAAATCTCCTGCACATTACTACAAAGATTCATATCCAATAATACGCAAATCTTTCCAGAAGAAATGATTCATTCAATTTCGTAAGTTTCACTAAATCATTTGAAAATGGCTTCCGGAAAGCAATCAAATTAGTCTCTGTAAGCTTCCCAAAGAGACTAAAAAGAGATTCGAGTTTTGCGTTTCAAACTAACTTTCTGGAAGCTTTCGCTACGCTTTCTCGTAACATTGAATTTAATCTTTGGGGATTGTTACCTGTAAGCATACTGAAAGATTACATCGTAAGAATGAATATTTAAATATTGGATTAGATGCATTAGAAGCAACTACATTAGATTATTACATCGTAAGATTCAGAATATCTTTATTCGGAATTTTACCAACAAGCCTTCCACAAGCTCTCCTAATGATTACGTGAAAGAGTCAATCTGATCTTTCTAGAATCTTACCCGAAGGCATACCAAAACCTATTCCGTAATCTTAATTCAATCAATTGGAAGTCGCTTCCGGGAAGCAAACAAGTCAGCTTCGATAAGCTTCTAGATGCTCTCGTAAAGATTACTTGAATATCATGTGCATTTAATTAAGATCAATTAGTCTTATACAAAACATAAATGCAATATATATACACAAACTGAACCCTTCTATACTCAAACACATTTAAATTCTCATAAAATATAAATAAACAAATTTTCCTCTGGAGGAGGGCGGCATTATCACCATAATTATGTCGTTGGGTAAGTGGCCTAGTTGGATGCTCAGTAATCTTAAATACCCGGGTTCGAATCCGTGTTCAGGAAAGGACCCCGCAGAAAAACTCGTGATATTAGGTCCCGGTCAAATTTGATGAAACTATATGGAAATTGTAGGGATTGGTGTCCCGAACAAAGTTGCGTTGACTCCTGATCGTGGAGCCGTTTTGTTATAAATAATGATTAAAGTCGCTAATATTTTGGAGGGTTAGGTTGCACGAACGCGGAACTTCAGACGGTCGAAACGCGCAACAAGTTGTTGTTTACGTAACACCTCAATACAAATGAAATATTTTTTTTTCAACCGCGGGGAATATCTGTGGATCCTGCATGCGCGCGAAAATGGTCAATGGTCCGATTTATTAGTTGTAACGCGCTCGAGATAATGGTCGCGCGGAATATATCCGCGCGCAACTGGACACCTTTTCTCGGTTCAGCTCTAGCTCTCTGGACCTCTTCGACGTTCCTACACACACACACACACACACACACACACACACACACACACACACACACACACACACACACACACACACACACACACACACACACACACACATCTCAAAGCCAATAGTCGACACGGGCCGCTCTCGTGCATTTCGCGGCTCAACGGAGTAGCGGCATCGGCAGCATCAGGTAATAGTTACTTATGTAGCACCGCAGAAAGCGAGAGAGAGAGAGAGAGAGAGAGAGAGAGAGAGAGAGCTGTATTCACCCCCTGTTATTTTCGCGTTAGCCGTCATAAAGGAGAAAAGAAAAGTTCCTCGAAATCTGGCTAGGACCGACCGGAAGACTCGTCACGCGCTTTTAAAGCGCTACTTGCCGATATATCGAGCATCGTCTGCGGGGATTCTCAGAGGAATTCCCGATAATAGAGAAGTAATATCGAAGCGTATCTACGATAAGTTGTTTCTTACGTTAATCAGTGAAAGAATAAATGTTTACTGGAAACGCTATTAACGTTGAGCACAATGCAATCCATGCAGATACGTCGTCAACTGTCACAGGTCTATTCCTGCTTTACTCACGCTATTGATTAAGTCGAAAGGAAGCATGACGAATTTAATACGATACACTGATACACCTGTACTAGGTACACAAATAATTCTTGGTCAAGAATTATCGAGTATTGAGATTTGGTTTCCAACAATTAGCCTGTAATCGAGCATTGTTTTGGACGGGATTGTTGATTATCGAGAAGTGTTCTCGGAGGCATTGCCGATGATAATGAGTATTATTCCGAAGCATATCTACCAGAATTCATTTATTTCATTAATTAGCTGAGGAATAAGCGTTTACGGAAAAAGCAACTAACGATAATCACAATGTAGCCCATGCAGATACGACGCCTAGTCTAGAGGTCCATTTCTGCTTTACTCAGGTTATTGAACGATCCTAATGAAAGCATAACGAGATCAATACGATCTCATTTATACACTCCGACTAGGTACTCAAATATTCCTCGTGCAGTAATTTTCGAGTGTCGAGAATTGCTTTCGATCATTGAAAAATGTTCTCGAAGGGATTCTCAATGATTGAGAAATGCTCCCAGAGTAATTTTTGACCATCCAGAAATGCTCTTGAAGGGCATCTCGATCATCGAAAAATGCTCTCGGAGGGATTCTCGATAATCGAAAAATGCTCTCGGAGGAATTCTCGATCATCGAAAAATGCTCTCGGAGGAATTCTCTTCTAAGTATTATTAAGTAATTATTTATTCTTAAGTAATTATTTCCTTAAGTACTATTGAGGAACATTTTAGAAAAGCTTTTGGTAAGAATCGAAATTTTCCAAATAGTTATTGAAATAGGAACATTTTATAACAGTTACAGAAATGTTTCGAGGCTGTTGATTTGATTTTAGAAACGGTCTAATCTTCCGCAAGAATATTTGTTTATTTGTCCTCGGCGACAATAACAGTAAGACTCAACAGTCTCGAAACGTTTCGATAACTGTTATAAAATGTTCCTATTTGAATAACTATCTGGAATATTTCAGATGCTTACCAGAAGCTTTTTATAATGTTCCTGAATAGTACTTAAGAAAATAATTACTTAAGCATCTATATACATGCTTAAACTTATACCTAACATCGAAAAGTATTAGAATTAATAGAAAATTTTAAATTTAACCTTATTTCAATGTTCTCGATTTCTCTTTCTCGGCTTGTCAATAAGCAAGTATAGAAAGATTCCTAAATTCTTGCAGGTAAACCTTATTGCCGGATGTTATAAATCCGCTACGAAGACAGTTTGTGATTGGTTCACAACATGTAAATGCATCAAGAACTGTATGTTCAAGTCTCATAGTTTTTGTCTTTCCTGTATATGGGTTATGTCCAGGTTGGAGTACGTGTAACATGCTGCTGTACGTTGATCTAGTATAGATAATGTTAACTTAAAGGTAAACGAAATTTTGAAAGATTTGAGATGAATATTGAAACGGAAATGTTTTCGAACGAGTATCGGAAGATTATTAGGCATTTGCTGGTAATATTGCTACGAATATCAATTATGAATTCCTGGAAGGTTTGGTCCCTCTTGAAATCAATCTTCGTAATTGTTTCTTGCAATATTGCATGTAAGATATTTGTAAACTTTCGAAAGAATTAACGTCAAGGTTGAAAATTGAATTTTTTCGTTAGCAGCCTACCAAGGTAACGGAAAGTTTTTGAGAATATTACTTTACCCATTCATGAAAAATTCCTTCGAGGTTTTTATTGTGCTTTCGCGAATGCTATGGGAATTACTGTGGTAATCTAGTAAACAATATTAAGGGAAAGGTTGACGTAAGCTTTTGGATGATTTGAAATGAATATTTAAATGGAAATATATTCGAACAAGTGTAGGAACATTATTCGGCTTTTGCTAAAAATATTGTAGCGAAGATAATTTATAAATTGCTGAAAGGTTTGCTCGCTCATAAAATTAATCTTCCCGAGTATATGATATTAATATGGCTTGCAATATTGCGAGTAAGATAGTTGTAAGCTTATAAAAAATTAACGTCAAGGTTGCTAACTGAATATTTTTTTAGCAGCATACAAAAGTAACGGGAAGTTTATTGAGAATATTACTTTACCTATTCATAGAAAATTCCTTCAAGCTTTTGAATGTGCTTTTGCGAATGTTATGGGAACTACTGTGGTAATATAATGAAAAATATTAACGGCAATGATGACGTAAGCTTTTGGAAGATTTGAATTGAACATTTAATACGAATATTTTCAAATGAGTGTAGGAACATTACTGGGCTCCTGCTGAATATATTGCAG
This sequence comes from Philotrypesis tridentata, assembly GCA_018906965.1. NCBI lineage: Eukaryota > Metazoa > Arthropoda > Insecta > Hymenoptera > Pteromalidae > Philotrypesis > Philotrypesis tridentata. The sequence goes on from JACCIB010001156.1 coordinate 10,165, forward strand.
CAAACATCTACATTATATTAAGAGAATAAAATCGTAAAAATCACACCTGTAAAGAATCCTCGATCCTGGCAAAACTATACGGTAAAAACGTATTTTGAGACCATTGGTGCATTCCTTTCATCAATGCGCTTCGAATCATGTAAAAAAGTTGACCTAACCCAATTAGTTTTTGAGATATGGGCTTTTGAATATGACCTAAAATTTCGAAAATCAGCGTACGTACGTACGTACGTACGTGCTTGGAAAGTGTGTTTTTTTCGATGAAAGGAACAAAAAATTACAAATATGGTTCGATGAAATTAAATGTTTTTTATTGCGCTATACACTCATGAAAAAAATTTTTTTCAAAATCTCAAAATTGATCCATTTCATCGATAAAAAACGGACGCGAGTTATTCGATTTTTCATATAATGTTATACGATACTCTTGGGATCTGTGTTTTTTTTTAATAAAATAATTAAATAATTCAAAATATGAATTACTGAAATCGAATGTTTTCAACTCAGCTATACAATGGAGACGAGATCTTCGGTTTTCATAAAAAACGGAAGCGAGATATTTGATTTATCAAAATTATTTTATATTTTGTTGTAAATATTTACAATAAAATATAAACTTTACTATAGACCATAAGCCAGAATATTAATCGGTTTTTGTAAGTAGAGCTTGATTCATGTATGCAGATCAGTACAGATATTTTTATACTTAAAAAACAAATTTTTGTAAAATTAGCAGAACAGGCCCATCACTGGTAAAAATTAATTATTTTCATGGATTTTTTTCACATTTTAGGTATATTGGCGCTACCAAGTATTCATCTACCAAAAAAATTGTAGATACGGTTGTTCTATGGGGCTTTTTTTGAAGCTGAAAAACGTTAAGACTGTGTTTTAAGACTTTTCAGTGTTTTTCTTTTATGAATTTTAACTCTAAAATTGTTATGGTGTTGTATTTTATGGTTTTTTCATGGTAAAGACGTTATTTGTGTAGTTATAAATCAGATGATATGGTGTATGGTGTTTCTATGGAGTTTCATTTTGTATGAAATTTTGAATTTTTACTGCGTTTCATATTTTATACATTTTCAAGTTTTAAGTGATTTTATGGAGTACATGGGGGTAACTTTTCTCATAAATTTATAAAGATAATAAAACTAATATCTGCCTTAAAATAATTTTAGGCACATGAGGTCTAGAAATTGAAAAAAATTGTTTAAAGCTAGAGGCTTCAGACCAATGGGGCTTTCTTCTGTAACCTAAAAGATGATGAAAAATGCCGAGGAAAATGCGAAATATAGAATATGAAAATTTAATATGGGGAGGCATATGGAGGCAAAACAAATTGACTATTTGGATTTTTATTATTATTTTTTAAATGGGCTTAATTTTTGATCTGAGCATCGAAACTTGGTATATATTTTTTTAAATTAAAGCTCTTTTGTAATCTCTTTTGCATTTTAATATAATATAAGATAAGATATTCATATTCTATATTTCGCATTTTCCTCGGCATTTTTCATCATCTTTTGGCTTACAGAAGAAAGTCCCATTCATCTGAAGCCTCTAGATTTAAACCATTTTTTTCAATTTCTAGACCTCATGTGCCTAAAATTATTTTAAGGCAGATATTAGTTTTATTATCTTTATAAATTTATGAGAAAAGTTACTCCCATGTACCCCATAAAATCACTTAAAACTTGAAAATGTATAAAATATGAAACGCAGTAAAAATTCAAAATTTCATACAAAATGAAACTCCATAGAAACACCATACACAACCATAAACGCCATATCATCTGATTTATAACTACACAAATAACATCTTTACCATGAAAACCCCATAAAATACAACAACATAACAATTTTAGAGTTAAAGTTCATAAAAGAAAAACACTGAAAAAAGTCTTAAAACACAGTCTTAATGTTTTTCAGCTTCAAAAAAGCCCCATAGAACAACCGTATCTACAATTTTTTTGTGGTAGATGAATGCTTGGTAGCGCAAATATACCTAAAGTGTGAAAAAAAATCCATGAAAATAATTAATTTTTACCAGTGATGGGCCTGTTCTGCTAATTTTACAAAAATTTGTTTTTTAAGTATAAAAATATCTGTACTGATCGGCATACATGAATCAAGCTCTACTTACAAAAACTGATTAATATTCTGGCTTAAGGTCTATAGGAAAGTTTATATTTTATTGTAAATATTTACAACAAAATATAAAATAATTTTGAAAAATCAAATATCTCGCTTCCGTTTTTTATCAAAATCGAAGATCTCGTCTCCATTGTATAGCTGAGTTGAAAATATTCGATTTCATTAATTCATATTTGGAATTATTTAATTATTTTATTAAAAAAAATAACAGATCCCACGAGCATCGTACAACATTATATAAAATATCGAATAACTCGCGTCCGTTTTTTATCGATAAAATGGATCAATTTTGAGATTTTGAAAACTTTGTTTTCACGAATGTATAGCGCAATGGAAAACATTTAATTTCATCGAACCATATTTATAATTTTTTATTCCTTTCATAGAAAAAAAACACACTTTCCAAGCACGTACGTACGTACATACGCTGATTTTCGAATTTTTAGGTCACATTCAAACGCCCATTTCTCAAAAACTAATTGGGTTAGGTCAACTTTGTTTGACATGATTCGAAGCGCTTTGATGCAAGGAATACACCCATTGTCTCACAATAAATTTTTAACGTACAGTTTTACCAGAATTGGGGATTCTTTACAGGTGTGATTTTTACGATTTTATTCTCTTAATATAATGTGTAGATGTAGATTGACCTAGTGACACTTAACTAGTAGAACAACTTTAAAACTTGATTTTTTTAGCAACTTGAACTTCTAATAAAGACTAAAATAATGTCAAAACACGATATATTGTCATCTCTGTAAATATTATCAATCATTATATTACAATGTTAGTAAATCATCATTAACTTTACATTAATAATTTATAGGTCAATTATTAACATCACGAAAATAAATTTTAATAACTATTTCAAATTTTCTCCATTCATTTCGTGTTGACTTATAAAGTGGTTTTGCACTGTTCTAATTAGATTACTTCAACTTTTACGTAACTTAAAATGTACTTTTCCATATAAGCTGATATATATTTCCATTCTTCTAAGACTTCACATAAACTGTCCACTGATCTGTATGTTCATCTTCATCTTTTTTTCCAAAACCGCAACCTACATTACTATAAACAGCTGACTTAATAATAGTTATTCCCCAAATACAAACGTAAACTTTGATTACTAATTCTAACAAATTTTTATTTAAAATTAATTTAAAGAACACTTCCTATACTGTTTTAAATACATTAAAATATTTTTGCTTAAGAAAATTTGATGAATAAAAATAAATTAATAATTACCTGGTCATTTTGATTTCTATTTAACTTCTTAAGAAAAGCTAAAATTTTCTAAAACTAAAAATAATAAATACTTAACAAAGAATCAATTCTTCTGTCAATGAAAGTAAAAAAATTTTGCAATATGATTTTATTAATATTTACCTCATGAATACGTACGTGCATACGTACGTACGTACGTGCTTGGAAAGTGTGCTTTTTTTCTATGAAAGGAACAAAAAATTACAAATATGGTCCAATGAAATCAAATGTTTTCCATTGCGCTATACATTCGTAAAAAAAATTTTTTCTAAATCTCAAAATTGATCCATTTTATCGATAAAAAAAGGACACGAGTTATTCGATTTTTCATATAATGTTATACGATACTCGTGAGATCTGTGTTTTTTAAATCAAATAATTAAATAATTCAATAATTAATGAATCAACGAAATCGAATGTTTTCAACTCAGCTATACAATGGAGACGAGATCTTCGGTTTTCATAAAAAACGGAAGCGAGATATTTGATTTTTCAAAATTATTTTATATTTTGTTGTAAATATTTATACTAAAAACATGCATTTTTATAAAATTAGCATTTAGCAGAACAGGCCCATCACTGGTAAAAATTATAGTGTATGAGGGTAACTTTCCGCACAAATTTGGAAAGGCAATAAAATACTGTACAATTTCACCATATTACATCTACATTAAATTAAGAGAATAAAATCGTAAAAATCACACCTGTAAAGAATCCTCGATCCTGGCAAAACTATACGGTAAAAACGTATTTTGAAAAAATGGGTACATTGCTTTTATCAATGCGCTTAGAATCATGTTAAAAAATGTTGACCTGACCCAATTAGTTTTTGAGATATGGGCTCTTGTAGATGACTGATAATTTCGAAAATCAGCGTACGTACGTTGACATTTTCAGCATTTTTTAGCTCAATAACAAAGCAAAATCATGAAAAATGCCAACTTCTTTTCTTTTTTTAAAAATTAATTTAAAAATTTCAAAGTATTTTTTTTAGAAAATTGTACAAAATTCATTACTAATTAAATTATTAATTTATAAAAATTATAATTTCTTATATATTTTTCAAACCCACAAAACCATGCCACAACACACCCCAAGCTTCTGTGATTTTGAAATATGATATATTATATAAGTAAATAATTCTAAATAATCATAAGAATTATTTTAAAAGACATTTTATTTAAATAATTAATAATGCTTTATATAATTTATTACTAATTAAATTATTAATTTATAAAAATTGTAATTTTTTATATATTTTTGAAACCCACAAAACCATGCCACAACATACCCCAAGCTTCTGTGATTTTGAAATATGATATATGATATGAGTAAATAATTTTAAATAATCATAAGAATTATTTTAAAAAACATTTTATTTAAATAATTAATAGTGTTTTATAAAATTTGTTATTTATAAATTTTAACTTTTCATATATTATTGAACGACCCAAAATCCTAATACAACGTATGACAATTTTCTATTATACTCAAGTACGATGTAATATATAAATAAAATTATTTTAGAGAAATACTAATACTATACAATACGCATATACAGTATTATAATTGTTTAGTTGGCGATCCAGACTAAAATCAAAAGTTTTATTTGGGCCATAGAAGCCTCCCAATAATTATGAATACAATTCCGACCATTTACCATTCTACAATATAATTTAATATGTAAGCCCCTAAACAAACAGCTAAACAAAACACTTTATAATCATATATATTATAACGGTCGCATTATATAATACGCACGTTATCGCCTCTCCGGGCGTATGCCGTATTACTTGTACTAATACATTTATGGTTCTAGCGACCACCAGCGGACACTAGCGCAGGAGAGAGACAGAGAGAGCGAGAGAGCGCCTTAGTAGGCCAATATTGAGAGAGAGATCGCGCGTTGATTGGTAGGCGACGTTGCCGGCCCATTTCACACGCGCTGCCAAAATATGACAACGCTGGGTCAAGGGTCGGAGCATCCTTCCGTATCGCGCGCGTCTTAGCCTTCAGTATTGCGATAGCGCTCGATCCGTACTTACATGTGACCCCCGCGCCCGTGCTTTTTCTTGTACACCGCTTCCGTGCGACCTGCGACGCCCGAGAGACGGCCCCCTTCGTCCGCCCGCCACCGGAGCCACGCTACCCGCGACGACCCGAGTGCGAGCCTGGACGACTGCAGCGTGCCAGAGCAGATTGCGACCTCCCGGCACCGACGTGCGACTGTAAGTGCCAACTCTCTCTCACTCTCGGTATTCGGGCGATCGAGCCCCATCTCTCTCTCTCTCTCTCTCTCTCTCTCGCGCAGTGTGCGGTGGAGCACACACGCTCGTTCGTACGAGCTCTGTACATATCTTTCATTATAATATATATCCTCTTTAGTTCTCTTTAATTCACGGATTCGCATTATTTCGATACCTCGTCCCCTGCCGCCTTCGCGACCTCGTACATCCGTACGAGCCACACGAGTCGGCCGAGCCATGCTTCCCACGCCCGACGACAACGAGACACTTATTAATAAACGTGGATTCTTTCCACGGTTGTACACGACCCGGTTGCCTTGAGAACAGCAATCGTACCGTTACAATATATATAATAAAATTCGATAAAACTTCTTATTAATTTATAAGTTAGTTAAATTTTTTATATTTTCAAATTTTTCAACCATTTTTTAAATAAATAAATGTTAAGCTAATTACTTTTTTTAATTCTATTGATTTTTAATAATTTTAACTTTAAAAAAATGTTGAATTCTTTGTTTTAGATAAGATATAGATACTGTTTTATAAAAATTTTTCATTCATTATTTCCCATAAAGCGCACTGAGTATCGCGAGCGAAGCGAGCGATCTTTGCTAGTAAATTATAAATTCCTGAAAGGTTTTTACGCTCTTAAAATCAATCTTCCCAAGTATATGATATTAATATTGCTTGCAATATTGCGTGTAAGGTAATTGTAAGCTTTTGGAAGAATTGACATTAAGGTTGCAAGTTGAATATTTTTTTAGCAGTATACAAAGGTCACGAGAAGTTTATTGAGAATATTAATTTATCCATTCATGGAAAATTCCTTCAAATTTTTGAATTTACTTGTGCCAATATAACAGAAAGTACTGACGTAATCCTTTTAGCAATATTAACGAGAAGGTATACGGATGCTTTTGAAAGATTCCAATTCAACATTAAAAGGCGAATTTTTATTAATAGTACCGTCAGCTTAATCATTCAATAAACGTTAATGTTTTATTTTAGGCATGTTTCGTAATATCTTGCTATTACCTTCCAGAAAGTAATCGAAAAGGTTGTGTTGTAATATTTTTTGAAAGCTCAATGGAATATCTCGTCAAGATTTCTGCGAATCTTTTCTGGAATCTTATTACAATAACATCAGAAATTTTCATATAATTTTATCTTACGGTTTTCGCAAGATTTCCAAAAATATTGTACGAGCTCACTTAATTTAGAGAAGGTACAATGACCTTACATATAGCTTATGGAAAAGTTTCAGTGGAATCTTTTTTGAAACTTTTTTTAGGAACCTTTCGTTCTATGTGGGATGTCTGTATACAGTTTCTTAAATAATTCCCTACAAAATACAACAGAAACGCAGATTCACTATAACAAATTTGTGCTTACGCAGCTGTACAGCTTTCAGGTATCTGTACAGCATTGGTCAAAAATGCGTGTACGACATTATGTACGTAAGTACGTAATTCTCTGCATGTTTTAGTACATAACGGAAGTTTTCCGAGAATGAAAAGTACTTTTATATTTTAGACAGAAACCTACATTAACATAAGCTAGAATGTATGCATGTTATTCTACATAAATCATATTTCATTACGTATTAACTTATTTTTTACATATTTTCCTGTACAAATATTTATCCAAGTTTGTGCAGAAATATTTTTATATGTTGTCATACCGTGTCCGAAAACTCTACACAAATATTTGTTCATTATCATGCAGAGATTCTTTACGAATTCATGTATTATGTTGTATATGTTTTAAGCAAATTCATGTACATTTTCATATAAATAATTATGCACATATTTCTACACAAAAGCCTACAGAGTACCCGCCATGTTCTCGTGCACAAAAACCTAAAGGTTTTCCTGCAGATTATTTTCATAAGGGTTGAACCCCTGTAACTCAAAGATAATCAATGCAAAAAATCTAAAAACAATCCTAGGAGGTGTATGTCATCGAGTAGAAGAGATTTAATATGATTAAAAAAAAATTATATTTCACCCTCTCAATTTCACAAAGAACCACGCATATATATATGGGCGAATCTCTGACAAATCGTGCGCTCGATTTTTGACCACCTCGAAAAATTTTTTCAAATGTTGCTTACAATTTCATGAATGTCCATAAATTTTTTCAGATTTTTTACGGCCAGTCTCTTCGAGTTACAGAGGGTCAAAGTTGGCATTTTAAGCATTTTCTCAATCTTTTGTCTATTTTCATTAATGTGTAGCTCCTTAGTGAAGCCGTTTTCGACAAAAACATATGGAATGCTTTCTTTAGGAAATTGCTCAGCTCAACTTTCAAAAAAAGTATCTTGAATGTCCTATATATATATGTTATAAGTCTCTTACGGATATTTTAATCTTTAAAATCAATGAAACTCAAAAGCGATCCGGAGTTCGGTAACCAAAAAAAATCATGAATTTTAGCATGAAATTGACTATTAAATTACTATTAAATATTGGTTATTAATTAATGAATTGAGGGAGGTTTTATCTTGTTTGCTTTTATTTTAAAAACAAATTAATGGTTAGTCGCGGAGGGTCGGTTGAACTGAACTAGCACTTCTCTACACAATTTTGATCTGCACCAGTCTTCGCTGCAAAATTATGAACTGTAGTAGTCTTCGCTGCACAAATCGGATAGCAAAAAGAGAGTTGATTAAACTGCACTACTCTTTGCTGCAACATTTCAACTAGTGCATATCATATATTTGTATAGCAAACTACTTTTTGCTGCAAATATCTGATATGCACTATTTTTGGCTACAAATATGAAGTGAATTGGTCTTCGTAAGGAATTTGAGCTACAATACTCTTCGTTAGAAGCGATGATCTCATTATTAATACCTGAAAACCAGCAATTTCGTAAGCAGTTTTACTAGACTCTACATGTATCCATGTTTTAATATCTCGCCATGTTTCTTAGACAGCAAATGCTCGGTAAGTAGGTCTTAATAATGGTATCTAGAAACCACACACTAAATAGATTATATAGAAGATATTATAAATAGACTAAAGAGAGAGCGTTTCATTTTCCTCCAAAAACTTCCAAAGAAAAACTGTATAATCTAGGATACGATTCTACCAGGGTACCTGTAGGCTCTTACTGCGAAATCACGCAAGGACTTCAATCGCCTCGGCTTCGCGGTCTTTGCTCTGAACGAAATGCAGCGTCTCCGGCATAAATAGATTTATATGACGCCTATTAAAAAGCCCAGGCGTATGCTGGCGCAAGAGCAGCCAGCATTTGTATTTCTCTAATTTTACCCGATTTTTACAAATTTTTTTTTCCTTTAATTAGTTTTGATTTTTCCAAATTTTCAAGTATTTTTTCCGACTTTTTTATTGCTCACTTCCGCCGTAAAACAGAGTTTTCAATTTTTACATGGCTGTCACTACAAAATTTGAAGGCAAAAAATTGAGTATGAATAAGCTGATTCTTGAACCGGACTCTGAATAAGTAGGTTCTTGGAGTGGCCTTTGCATAACCAGGTTTTCGAACCGGACTTTGAATAAGTGGATTCTCGGACCGGACTCTGAATAAGCAGGTTTTTAATCTCAGCCGTCGATATATGCGCATACACACGCACACACACACACGCGTGCGCACAACTACCCCCACACCCACACACACACGTACACATAGACACACACACAGGTACACATACACATATGCACAGAGACACACCCACATTCACAACCATATAAACACTTACACACACATACACGCGAAAGCTCGTATTGGCAATAGGGGTGCGGCTCCGTCCACAGTAGACATACGTGCGAAAAGAAAAAAATGAGAGAAAATGTAAAAAAAAATTTACAAGCGCAGCCAGACGTAGGAAAATACGCGATTAACAGCCAGACCGAGTAGATTAGTAAATTTGAATCTCGCGGGTGGGCAAACTAATTTTTCGGAGGGCGCTAAGAAGATTGATGACCTATATTGTTGTAATGCACGTCATCACGTGATTGGTGTAAATGAGCGATCTACAAGAAATGTAATGCATGCGAGCGAGACAGAGAGAGACGACGCGACCACGAGAAGCAGCAAGTATCAGAGTCAGTGTGCCGTCAGCATCGGAGCAATAAGCAGCGTATCCAGAGAGAAGTCAAAGAGTGAGCATTGAAGCATCAGGAGTATCCAGCAGAATTCTCTCCGCTACCGTTTCTCGATTCTCTCCACAGTTTCACCGTGTCGAGAGATATAACGCTAATGTTTGCGCCGTCCGAATTACAGGGCTCGAGACAACGCAAAACGAGAGGAAGAGCGGTAACCAAGAAACAGCCAGAAAGTCGTCTACATTATAAATTTTGTGAGTGCGTGCTCGCGATATACGCTCGATTGTCAGACCATCAGCCGGACAGTAGTAGGTACGTGCTACCACTCCATTACTCGATTTTATTTCAATAAATGCCGGGCAGTTAAAAGCTAATTCTATGTAAGTTATTTTGCGTATATTCCCTATTCCCCTTGTTCGTAATCCACAGCCTGGATAAGCAGTCTCTACCACCGCTGAGCAGCCGGCGAAGCGAGTAAACGAACCGGGCGTCCAATATTATTGTTAATTTCAAATACAGTTCACCGAGAGGCAGCCCGATAACAGGGTGCGTTCACGTTAAAGATTTCGTCATAATCTTGGCGATAAATCTATAACGTTACAATATCCACGTATATCTACGTGTCTAGGTGCTGCCAATATAGGTATTTATACTAATAGATGTTTTAGTTATATACTACAGCAGCGCTCAATATAAGCTAGTGATACGAAAATATAGTGTCGACCGGGAAAACAGAAGTCGCTCATTAATGAACCAAGTTGGACACTCTGCCTTGACGCTAGTCGTGATGAATAACTACTTTTGTGCAATCAATGATTAAAGAAACTCTGATATAATAAATATCATCATCTCTACTCCTTAACGATCAACGCTTCTCATTAATAATAATCACAAGATACAGCAGTTTTAGTGAATACATCTTCTATCATATTTCAGTTAGAGTAACTTACAAGTAATAAAATGAAAGCTGAGAAAACACTCATAATATAGTATATAACATTAGCAATAATGTGAAAGAGTAGTACTTCTGATTTCGACAACCCAATTTACACCAATTTCCAAAAACTTTTCACTCAGAAAAAAAAGGAAAATTCTGTGATCCTTTCCTCCCTTTCTCATCAAAAATGTTTTCCTGTAACGGAAAGCATGCGCCGTAGGTGCATTTTTAATCATTTAAGGTTAAAATACGAAACGTACATCGTTAGAGTTTATTTTTGTAAGAAAATTATTTTAGAAATGTTCAGAGTATGAGAGTGAACAGGCATGGCATGCGCATTTTCCAATATTCCCTATAATTTAAATATCTCCCTATAATTTAAGGGAACCTGTAACTTATGAAATCTGAAACTGAAAATGATTTTTAAAATTTCACAGTCAATTTGAATTTAATTGGAACATTTTTTATCCATAAAGACATCCTTAAAATTCAAGGAAACTAAGTTTTTTGGAGTTATTTTGAGCCTAATATATCCTCAAGAAAGAACCCATAATGTTCGATGACTTTTAGCAGTGTCCATAGAATTACAAGTTCATGATTATTTCTTTCACTCTGTTTACCAAAATTTTCATGTCTACTTCTCTCTATATTTTTTTAGGCAGTTCGAAACAAATATTTTTTGGCCATGATTTAGGATTTTATTACAAAAAAATTACAAAAAGATATTTTTCGAGGTTTTTCGAGTTTACCGACAGGTTACCATCTATAAAGGTTAAAATAAGTTACACTATCCCATATAGAACACAATGCTCCAGTAATATTGCTGGAAGGTTACTTTGGTAAGTAAAGTAGGATAAATTATGTTGCTGGAAGGTTACGTAACCAGCAGGACACAGTCAGGCAACATTGCTGCGAAGTGGAATGTCCGTTTTAATATTACACCGATTCGATCGATATTCCATTCCGATCCGTGAAAAGTAATACTGCAGTAATATTGTAGTAAGCATACTAAACCTTCCCAGAACATTAATGTATTAAATTTTTTTTTCGGTTTTTTAGGTAAAAAACGTCGGTACTTTGTAATATTACAGTAACATTGCAGTAACATAGCGGAATGGTACCACAACATTGCTGGAATATTTAAAAGTTGGCCGATGTGGAACATGTGACCACTGATTACATTGTAGTAATATTGTGGTAAGGTTGCATAATCTTCCAAGAATATGAATATATTGTGGAAATTGTTTTTCGGGTTTCATACAAAAATTTCTTCCATAGGAAATATTCCAGTAATATTCCAGTAATATTGTGAAATAGTACCACAACACTGCCAAAACACTACCACAAAAGTTATTATTAACAAGGGGCGCGGTAGCGCCACGATGGCAAGTATAAGTAGTCCGAGAGTCCTGGCATTTTGTCGTGCACTATCTTCAAAAGATTTTTTGACAGTCAAAATTTGTTTGTGGTAACCTGCTGAAAGTAACCCTAAATTCTCGACTTCGGACCTGATCGGGAACATTGTTATTATTGCAAAATAAACTTCAAAAAAGCACTTCTTTTTAGTTTTCCGCGAATAACGTTTTTGTAACGCATTTTATGCAAAAAAAGGTAGAGAGGAAAGTTGTTTAGAATTGAATTTCCAATCAGACACATGTATTCCCGAATGCAAAATTAACTTTTTTCATCGCTAAATTGTTAAACAAAAAAAAACTTTTACCAAATTTTCACATTGCCACAGTTTTATCAAAAAAAAGATTTTTTTCATCGGATAAGCTCTCAATGATGACTTTTAGTACAAACAATCTAAAAATCGTTGCCCGATCCGTATATCTCCAAATGGCGTCCTATTGCAAAATTATTTACCCGAAAATTTCAAATTCATTTCAAATTTGCCCATGGACGATAAACGGATCCAACTGCGCTTAATCGATAGCTTTTGACGTACTTAATAAACGCTAAAAAGGAATTTTCTTAAAATTAATATTTAACAACATTTTTAGCAATAAATAGTTTTTATTTTCGCCAATTTTTAAGTTAGAGAAACGCGGTAAAATGCATTTTAAAGTACTTAAAAAACCATGAATTTTCGTAAAAAACTTGTCAAGATCCGACCAATAGGAGCCGAGATACGAAATTTTTTTCAACCGACGATTACACCGAAACTATTTAATATTTTTTAATGAATTTTCACACAATGCTTGTTCAAATGATGCTCTAGATGATAGCATTTTTCTTAATAGTTGTAATGGACTTAATTCTTATACAAGGACCGATGAACGGATGCGAGATCAGCGCGCGCGACCGCGCGACTGCTCCGGCCGGGCGGCGCGGTGGTGGGGGGGGACCGCCGCTGCGGCTTTCGTGAACCTTAGATGCAAATTGATTTTCTCGGCAACCAAAGGTCCTACGGTAATGCTTTTTTTTTATTTTATGTGTTTTTTCCTCAACTTTCACGTCGTGTCAATGAAATTTACATGAGTGCAATGCAAATACCCGAAAATTACGTTTTTTAGATGTAAATTGAATTTCTCGGCAACCAAAGGTCCTACGTCAATGCTTTTTTTTTAATTTTATGTGTTATTGCCTCAACTTTCACGTCATGTTAATTAAATTTTCATAGGTGCCATACAAACACAAGAAAATTTCATGTTTTCTGTTATCTGCAGTACTACATAATGTATTCATATTTTGTATATATAAGTGTGTATATTAATTTTAAAAGCTCAGTACAAGGATAGTGTTGCTTACGATTTCTGCATTAAACGAAATTAATGGTTAATGTCCATAAAATAATTGTATACAACTTTCTGGAGCTGCATTGAATTTAATCGATTTACATGAGATTATACTTATGTATATAAATGTTTGTACATGTATAAAATAACTTTTTATCTGTTTCAACAGCGAATATGATTTTTTTGTAAGATCCTACGTGTATATACGCATACAGCACGCACAGATACACACACACGCACGCGCAGTACACAAACATACACACACGCGCGCGCGCAGCACACTAACATACACACATGCGCTTGCGGGGGTTTTTTATGGCATAAAGTGGAGAATGGATTATAACGTATAGGAGAGGAACTGTCACTTTTAGCGCAGTATGAGGAAAAATTGTTTAATAAGAATTAAATGCATGCACATTTTTTTAATTTTCAAATATTACATATTTTAATCTATATTGACACAAAAAAATTAATGTAGCTAGAAAATAAAATAATAATTATGAGTGTTAATTCTGTTTACTCTTTTTGCTTGGCGGAGAATTTAGATCATGGTTGTCGTCATCATCGTCATTGTCTATATAAGCGAAGTTAACGTCACTTTCTAGCGCTGGTAGTTGCATTTCTTCATTTTCTAAATTTTCAGTTTCACCTATAATCGGTAGATCTGTTAGGATATCATCAGCATCCTCATCAGAATCTTCTTCATTAATATCTATTTCAGCTATGTTAGCGCAATTTTTGCCTTCACAATTTTTGCACAAAATCGTGCATAAAATACTCATTTTTTTACAGCTACATCTTTGAGTATTGCATCCTGTAGTACAAGTGCAAGACACTATTTTTAATAAATTTTCTGGTATTGTTAATGCATCTGTAGTTTTAGGTAGTAAGCCAAGTTTTGTTTTCTTCCAGCCCCAATCTACTGCATTCAGTGAACTATCCATTTCCCATTGTCGCAGCTGAAAGTATACTCTGAAACAATGACAAGCACTTGCTCCCTCTGTTGGAGGAAGCATAGATAAAGTAAACTTTTTTTGCAAAGATAATCTTTTAAACATGTTAAACCTCCATAACTCTAGAGGCTCATCAATATTTTTTTGTCCATAAAGTAATTTAATCAGCTTTATACCAGAATTAACAATATTTTTTTGATCGACGTTTCCCTCGTTAAAGCACCGTATTTCATTTAATAATTTTAAATTGTTTTTCAATGTATTGACAATTTTAGCTTTTCCTAAATTAAAGAAAGAGGATTTTGTGTCGCAACCAGAAAATGCATGCAAAAAACCAACAAAATCCTTTAATTCTTCATAATTAAAACTATTACTAGTATAAACTTTAGTTATTGTTTTTCCAATTTTGGGTTTTAAAAAATAAATATTTGTTTTATTTCTCGCTAACTGTGATAAAATTACTAATAAATCTACATCTTCTCCTACAATTACAACAGATTCAAAACTAGACGAATAATTTATAGCAGTGTGAATAATTAAGGCATCGGCATCTTCAGGGGCTTGTTTAGAAAAAATGGCAGTTTCCTTCAAATGTTCACATAATAAGTTGATTATTCTTTTTTTATTTTTTTCATTGGATAAAAACTTTGATTGGGGTATGGCCTTCATATTACCTTCTAATTCTATTTCTGGTGCAGTACTATTTTTGTAAGCGTCTTAATCGTTCTGAGTTTTTTGTGCTATTAGCATAATTCTCATCGGGATAACCATCAAAAACAATGCAACATTGATGACCTTTATCGATAGTAAGAAGTTTTATGTGTTGAATATATTTTTGACAAATATCATTGTATGTTGAATTTGCATCCTATACTACTCTGTGTAAAAGAAATCCACCATCCACAACATACATTGCGTGTTTGAAAGTCGGGATTTGATTTAAGCTGGTGAATAAATCATAAAATTTAGACTTAGGGGTTTTTCTCATTCCGTTTTCATCAAATAAAGTGACAGGAAATGGAGCCAATTCATAAGCAAAATAATTCTGCAAATCTGTATCACTTTTACTTAATAAACAGATTCGTTGAAACAAAAGTGTAGAATCTATTTTAATATCATTTTCTGATCTTTTCTGAGCATTTGAATCAGGCAAAGTTTTTACCCGATTTTTTCGTGAAAATGAAACAGTTTGCATGTTTTTTCCGATCATGTTTTTTATAGACGTGCATCCGGCTGCGAAGGCTTTATAACAATTAACAGTATCATCTCCAACAAGGCCTGAACTTATACACATTATATTATTATTTTGCAGAAAAGGATTGTGAGCAACCAACCAATCGTAAAACTTAAGTGCATCAGCATTGTCTCTTGCATTTCGCGCATCAGCCGCGTCAACATGTTGCTCACTGTTACTGTTTAATGCTAATTTACAAAAATCGAGCATATTTATGTTAACATCTAATAAATTAGGCATACAAAGAATCCATTTTGTTAAAACTGATTCTGTAACACCTCTACCACGTATCAAACCTCCGGTACTGTGCATTGCTTTCATTAGAGTCTGTTCAATGGTCATATCACTCCATACTCCACAACGAAATTTATCAGATCTTCTTATTGTAAAGTAACCATCACTGACAAATTTTTCATACTCTGTAGGAGGCATTATACTTCTAAGTTTCAGCATATCTTGAACATACATGTGAGCTGACTTTGCGTATAAATAATGTCCGCTAGCATGAAAAAAAGGAAACATTTTCTGCACCACATCAATATGTTGCTGAAAATTACCCGTTCGTTCAGCTTCTATAAATTCCTTTACAAGTGTAATCATATGAAAATATTGAATCCATAATTTAGCAGTCGGACCAATTTGAGATAAATTATTTAAGCAAACGTTGAATTTTTCTGAAATTACTTTAAATTCTTCACTTTGAAAATGTTCTGGACTGCCATCACTGGTTATAAGAAGTATAGTTTTTTTTAACACTTCTTTTTCTTCATTATTCAGTATCACTTTAGATAGAATAATTTTCTCAATGGCAAAATGCGCTAAAAAATGGGCTCTAACGGAGCGAGCATATTCGTGACCTTCAAGCATACGTTTTACAGTTTTTGGTGCAAATGCTTTACAAAAAAGATCGTTCAATCCACTATTATCCATTATAAAGCCTACTGCTCCTAAAAAGGACATTAGTAAGTGAAATCCTCCAAGTCTAACAACAATATTTTTCAATTTTGAACCTTCAGGTAATGAAGGTTCTAAATTCTCTCGCTTTCCAATATAGTGGTTGATCAAATGTTACAAAAGCAATTTTTTGATTTAAAGATACACTTTGTTCAGCAGCTGAATGAAGAACAGTATAAATTGTATCGTAATTACTAGGATAAGCATTTACAAAAGGTAAAAATATTATTTGAGATTTGTGAGCTATCGTACCGTATTTAATATTCTCCCGAAAACTATTCCAACCTACCGTTTCCGGGTTTTCATTTTTTGCATATGCCCATAAAAACTCAAGAGAAGATATTTTAGGATCGTAAGTGATACTGTTGTATTGGAATAAATCTTCAATATTAATACGTGAAAGTCCGGTCCATGCACTTTTGTCAAAATGCTTTAATTGTATACAATTCATTTGGCTGATTGTTTCGGAGGAAATTTGCTCCTTAATTCTAGGAATTTCAACTTCCGATGAAATTAAAGATGCAGGTGTAACACACATTATGCCTCCCATTGCATGAAACGTTTGAAGTCCGTCCTTAGTATTAAGATTGTGATCTGAATTGTCAAAAACGAATTGACTGTAACATCGAGTCAAATCGGGCTTCTCATTATTCATAAGACTCGAACCTTGAAATTGCATACATTCTTCGTACGTTGCACAAAAGCCCATGGATGATAACAACCGTATAATATCTTTTGAAGCTGTTTTACTGTGTAAGAAGGCGGCAAGACCGATTTGTAAATATGATAGAAATGATCGCGGTCTAGTTGCCACAATAATGGCGTGCGCTATAGTCGTACATTTTACAGAATATTTCTCTGTTTTTTTTATTATGTAAAATAATCTTATTTAGTAGTATTTTCAGAGTTTCTGGTATATTTTCTTCTGCTTGATCTGTAAATTTATGTGGAATAGGATAACTATCAAGCTCATACTGTTTCCCACGAATATCTTCCAAAATAATATTAGCTGCTGCATTAACTACACGTTCTCGCTCTCTGTTTAAATCATCAGAACGATTGATATACCAAAAATCAGAAATAATATTAACTCCAGTACTTTTAAAGGTTAAAATGTGATCATTTTTACTTTTATCGCCTATAATAATGTCGTTTCCCAAATGCTCTTTCAATTTTGGTATCAAAAACCTTTTTGTAGGCAACTCTTCTTCATATGTATCTAAAATATCGTTTAAAGAGAATTGACATTCGTCTTTGTGACTATTGAAATAGTTAATGATATGTTATACTGCTGGTTCAGTAATAACTTTTCGAGGAGTAGATTCATGTTGACTATAAAATTTAACAAGACATTTATGATGGTACCGGATCTCAGTCTTACGAAAATTTGAAGAACAAATCAAATCAATTAAATTAGTTCCTTCCTTATCATTTCTTAGTTTAGCAACTTCAAGTATTTTTTTAAAAGTTTTTTCATACGATATTATGTAAACTTGATCTCTCTTTTTTTCCGGTTTTCTAGTTTCATTCTTTATAAAATCATCCGATGCATCACTCCGGCAAAAAATGCAGTTTTTGGCGAATTCTAATGCCTCTACCGGTCGAGTAGAAAATTCGTCCAACATACCCGGATCTGACGTTTTAGAAGCGGCCTTAATATTATGTGCATCAGTGTACGATTTATAACAACTTTCATGAACAAAAGATATCTTTTCTCTACTTATTTTCTTCATTAAATCATCATCATTTCTTTCAGCACTTGCTTTTCGTAATGTTTCAAATGATCTGCTTGATATTCTTATATTTGCCTCAGAAAATGCCGCAGTGTTACATATAACGCATAATTTTGTTTTTTGATCCATAATGCACTAATCACAATTGTACTTATAAACAATACTTCATTATTATAATAAACAGAAAATTTATATTACTCAGCTCTTTTACACTGTACTCACTGAAAGTTTAAACTACACTGTTTTGCGACTTTCATCGTCCTGCTACTTATATACGAGAGTCTAGCCTTGTTCTTTATATTGCTGAATGAAGTCACTAAGATTTGTCATCCCCTGTTCTATTAATCGAATTGAATTATTCAGTACGCAAGACTATAAAGAGAATAGCGCAAATCAAGGTATGTTTCAATCTGACCTACAATGTAATTTATAGCAACATTGTATGCAGAAATGATCTTGACATAAAAAATGTGTACACTCACTCGATGGTGTATACATATACATATATATATATATATATATGTATTTCATCATAAGTATAGTACGTAGTATACGCATATCAGAGTTGTATATAGAGGAAAAATATTTAATTTATTGACGTGAAAGTTGAGAAAAAAAACTTTAAATTAAAAAAAAGCATTACCGCAATAGGACCTTTGGTTTACTTTTTAAACCATTTTCTCCCCTTTACGCTATAAAAAAACGCGCATGCGTGTGTAAGATCCTACGTGTATATACATTATACACGTAGGATCTTACAAAAAAATCATATTCGCTGTTGAAACAGATGAAAAGTTATTTTATACATGTACAAACATTTATATACATAAGTATAATCTCATGTAAATCGATTAAATTGAATGTAGCTCCAGAAAGTTGTATACAATTATATTTTATGGACATTAATTCTTTAATTCCGTTTAATGCTGAAATCGTAAGCAAACACTATCCTTGTATTGAGCTTGTGAATTAATATACACACACATATATACAAGATATGAATACATTATGTAGTATTGCATATAACAGAAAATATGAAATTTTCTTGTGTTTGTATGGCACTTATGAAAATTTAATTAACATGACGTGAAAGTTGAGGCAAAAATACATAAAATTAAAAAAAAAGCATTAACGTAGGACCTTTGGTTGCCTTTTTAAACCATTTTCTCCACTTGACGCCATGAATAAGCGCGTATATGTGTGTATGTGTGTGTGCCGCGCGCTCGTATACACATACGATTTTAAAAACGTTACACATGCGTAAATATATATAGAAATAAGTATGTTATCCTACGAAAATCGATTAAATTCAATGCTAGTTTAAAAAGTTTTACATAACGCGAAGCGATAACTTATAGTTGAAAACCATATTTTATCGACATTAATTCCTTAATTTCGTTTAATGCAGAAATCGTAAGCAAACACTATCCTTGTACTGAGCTTTTCAAATTAATATACACACTTATATATACAAAATATGAATACATTATGTAGTAATGCATATAACAGAAAACATGAAATTTTCTTGTGTTTGTATGGCACTTATGAAAATTTAATTAACATGACGTGAAAGTTGAGGCAATAACACATAAAATTAAAAAAAAGCATTGACGTAGGACCTTTGGTTGCCGAGAAATTCAATTTACATCTAAAAAACGTAATTTTCGGGTATTTGCATTGCACTCATGTAAATTTCATTGACACGACGTGAAAGTTGAGGAAAAAATACATAAAATTAAAAAAAAAGCATTACCGTAGGACCTTTGGTTGCTGAGAAAATCAATTTGCATCTAAGGTTCACGAAAGTCGCAGCGGCGGTCCCCCTCCACCACCGCGCCGCCCGGCCGGAGCAGTCGCGCGGCCGCGCGCGCTGATCTCGCATCCGTTCATCGGTCCTTGTATAAGAATTAAGTCCATTACAACTATTAAGAAAAATGCTATCATCTAGAGCATCATTTGAACAAGCATTGTGTGAAAATTGCTTAAAAAATATTAAATAGTTTCGGTGTAATCGTCGGTTGAAAAAAATTTCGTATCTCGGCTCCTATTGGTCGGATCTTGACAATTTTTTTACGAAAATTCATGGTTTTTGAAGTACTTTAAAATGCATTTTACCGCGCTTCTCTAACTTAAAAATTGGCGAAAATAAAAACTATTTATTGCTAAAAATGTTGTTTAATATTAATTTTAAGAAAATTCCTTTTTAGCATTTATTAAGTACGTCAAAAGCTATCGATTAAGCGTAGTTGGATCCGTTTATCGTCCATGGGCAAATTTGAAATGAATTTGAAATTTTCGGGTAAATAATTTTGCAATAGGACGCCATTTTGAGATATACGGATCGGGCAACGATTTTTAGATTGTTTGTACTAAAAGTCATCATTGAGAGCTTATCCGATGAAAAAAATCTTTTTTTTGAAAAAACTGTGGCAATGTGAAAATTTGGAAAAAGTTTTTTTTTTTGTTTAACAATTTAGCGATGAAAAAAGTTAATTTTGCATTCGGGAATACATGTGTCTGATTGGAAATTCAATTCTAAACAACTTTCCTCTCTACCTTTTTTTGCATAAAATGCGTTACAAAAACGTTATTCGCGGAAAACTAAAAAGAAGTGCTTTTTTGAAGTTTATTTTGCAATAATAACAATGTTCCCGATCAGGTCCGAAGTCGAGAATTTAGGGTTACTTTCAGCAGGTTACCACAAACAAATTTTGACTGTCAAAAAATCTTTTGAAGAAAGTGCACGACAAAATGCCAGGACTCCCGGACTAAACTTGGAGATCCACGCGAAGGTTGTAATCAGCAGAAACCAACAGTAGACTAATAATTCATAGCTTCGTTATAGGAATCTTTATATCCCCATAACTTGGTGCCAACCCATTTTCGTACTATAACTATGTTTAACCTGTTTTAACCCATTTTCGTACTATAACTATGTTTAACCTGTTTTAAATTTTGACTGTCAAAAAATCTTTTGAAGAAAGTGCACGATATCCCACTATTGAACTCCCTGACTCCCTGACTAGTTTACCATAAACTATATTATTTAAATAGCGTTAAAAACCACTAAAATTCATACTATGCGTTACATATTTCTTTTTTGAATAATAATGATCCAATAATAACTATTTGCTGTACAGACGGTGTCGAAAAAATAATTATTATTGCGATAATACATAAGCATATGTACATTAATTTTTTAAATTTATAACTTATTTAGTTGATGTTAATGATTCTTTGTAATTTAGGTATTATATACCATTTAAAAGTAGTAAAATCTTCCCGCATCCCCCCACCCAAATAAACCTTTTAAAGGTAAAAGGCTGGCAAGTATAAGGTCGTTTCTTCCTGTAAGAATTAGAGATTAATTTTATAACTTTTGATAAACTTAATGTTACAAAAATTATAAGAGTTTACTCTAGCAATACGGTTATTTCATTATTTTAATCAAAGTTAATTTTCGTACTCTCGATTTCGAACCCTTATATGGTAAAAATTCAAATCTATCTATCTATGAAAATATTAACGCGTAAACATCTTCACGTTAAGGGTCTGTTGGTCAAACTACCATTTCTTTAGTGTTACTTCTCCTATACCTTCAATTTTATGTAAATTTCAATTTTAATTTTAACAAGAAAGTTATTATATCAATAAATAAATTAGCAAGTTTTTTTATAAAAAGGAATCGATTTGAAATAAATAAATAAGCATTTAAAAGGAGGAGGATTATAAATATATATGTATTTAAAGCCTTGCAAAAGATATTTATTGTTAAAAATGTTTTTAAATATTGGTTTAAAAAACCTTTTTAGCGATTATTAAGTACATTATAAATAATCGACTAGAAATTGTTTGATCAACTTTCATTGGGTTTTAGTGGGTTTAGTTGCTACGGCAACTGAAAGTCTTTGATGAATAATTTCGCAACAAGCCGCCATTTTCAAATAGCAAGACCGAACTGGAAATTTGCGATTGTTCATACTAAAATCTCGAAAACTGTGAGGTTTCCCTTTAAAAAGTTGATTTTCTTAGTCACTGTACGATGAAGATGTTTTATAATTATACTACCGTTTTCAACTAGTTAACAATGAACAAAGTCATTTTTTAATTTTGGGCTCAACCTATCTTATAGAAAATTCAATTCTAAACAACTTTTATACGTAGCCATTTTGTCGTAAAATCAATAATAACAAAGTCGTTGAAAGTAAAAAAATTGCGTTTTGTGCACTCAAGTTACAAAAAAAAAACAATATTCCCGACCACCTCCATTTCACATACAATGTAATAATACATTGAACAGATAATGTGGGAATGGAATGTTCAAGCAATACACTATTATACGAAATCTTCAAAAATCTTAAAAAATCTTAGAATTTTTCGGAAAGAATTCTTTGCACCTATTGAAGGTTGTTATGATCGAAGATCGAAGAAAAAAAGAAATATAAGTGTTGTGATTTAATATGATAATTAACGAAGATAGCAAATTATGTAGCTAAATGTCTTACTCTGCTGTAAAAACCAGTAGAATGTAATCAAAATTTAAATCTCCACCACTTCGTACTCCATCTACTACTTGTTTGACCGTTAGCTTTGAACGAATTGATTCAACAAATAATTTCCACGCTGTCTCTCGATGATCTGAAACACTGAATAAAAAGTTAAATAGATATGATCGCATTAAGAATTATTTAATACATTAGTTCATATTTTTATATAAGCCTACACAATACTCTTGGACCATATTTTTATATTGACATTTGTAAAAGTCTACAGAAATCTAATAAGTCTGGTTTTATGTACGTTTTCTTTAGCATAAGATCAGATTCACATATATCCCCCTGTATTACAAAGCTGTGTTTATTTCAAATGAAATTTGAGTCCCCCATAGCTCCATATATGCGACAATGCGGGACTATAGAATTTATAGGAGCCCCACAAATAATGGTATGATTATATTAAAATTTACGTTATTTGATATGATAATAATGGCCCCGTAAGTCCAAAATGAGGGCCATGCATGGCTACACATAGCTAATTTTCTAAGAAATCTTTGCAAAGTTCAAATATTAGGAAGGTCTTGATAAGTACAAGTCGAATTAAAATTTTTTTGTACGTAAATGAATTACGTATGTATAGGCAAGTGAATAATCACTATGTCTATATATGAATTTATCCCTCGGTGGTTATTATAACACAGATGTTGGAGAATTTATCGATTTCTCCGAGCCAAATGTGAAGGAAGAAATGACTAAACTTTCATTTAAATGTTTCGGAGAACATTGTCGCCCTCATCAGGAAAACTGTAAATAATTTATTTTCGTAAATTTAAAATACATAAATAATTTACCAAAAAGTCACAGAATTACAGACTTACATTATTTAAGGGGACCCAACACGTTTAAATACTGAAAAATAAAATTATAAAAAATTATAATTAAATTAAACAATATGTTAGAGAAACATTTCATACTTATAGTATGTTCACTTACCTTCAATTTAAGCCCTTAAAATCCAATTTTGGACCTACCTATTCGAAGTGGCACTTCGAAGCCTTCGAAGACTTGTTTTTCACTGTCCGTAGGATTCCAGGTGACCATATGCTTCGACTGAGCTCAAATTTTGTGAGTATGCTCTATGTAAGTATAGTTTTCGTATGAACAGAGAGATTTTGATTTGAAAGCTTCAAATTTGTTAAAAAAATAATAATGTGGCATAAAAAATATTAAAAATGAAAAAATTAACTTTTTTTTTATTAAAATTTTTCTAAGCATTCAAATCAAAATCCCTCTGTTCGTACGAAAACTAGACTTACATAGAACATACTCACAAAATTTGAGTTTAGTCGAAGGATATGGTCACCTGGAATCTTACGGACAGTGAAAAACAAGTCTTCGAAGGCTTCGAAGTGCCACTTCGAATAGGTAGGTCCAAAATTGGATTTTAAGGGCTTAAATTGAAGGTAAGTGAACATAATATAAGTATGAAATGTTTCTCTAACATGTTTGTTTGATTTAATAATAATTTCTTATAATTTTATTTTTCAGAATTTAAACGTGTTGGGTCCCCTTAAGCAGCGTCGGATTTAAAAATTTTTTTGGTTTTCCCAAACAAATTATGCATACTTTTTCTTAATTAAGGGATTATGACAGGGTTAAAATTATGAAAATTTGGATTTGTTTTCTTTACTTTTTCACAGTTAATAGTCCATAGAATATGGTCCTGAACGCGATTTTTGATACAATAATTTGTCTCGAAGATACAGACAAAAAACTGATAAATATTTTTCTAGCAAATTTTTGAAAAATCATGATTTTTAAATATTTTAATTAGACCAAACTTGTGGAAAAAATTGTTCTACCACAGTTCGTATAGAATAATTTTATGAGAAATCTTAGTGAAAATACAACATAAAAACCATTTTACAAAACCTTTTCTTCTCAAAAATTATTGATCTATTTTTGTAAAATATTAATTTTTCTATATGTGATTTTATGTTACATAAATAAACTCAATATGTTAAAGTAAAGGCATCTAACAAATTTAAATTTGCCACTGAATATGTTGCACCTCACGGCTCACAGTTTTGGGTTGGGAATGTAGATTACTATATCATCGGTATAGTAGAATTTTATATGAAGCAGCCAAACAGCTGTTTTTCATCCAATCTTCAAGACACCAGATTAGTGCAGTTTGTCTGCTAGCTGGTGCTACTAGCTCAATGATATTTCTAAGTACAACAGCTTCTGCAGAGTACATCAATTATTCAGATAAGTATTGGAAACTAATAAGTAATAATTTATGCGTAAAGAGCGTTTTCTTTGTTTGCTTATTTTTTGCTTTTAGGTGTACGGATGGAAGACTGTAAGATGGGACTGTTATATTGACTGTATGTAGTGACATTTTCATGCTTTCTAACAATTTAAAGTGTATTTAATAATGTTAAGTACTGCAAATAACTGTAATCAATAGTTTAACTTGACTGTGAATTGGTAACGATAATTTTGATTTTATTTCCAGCTTCTAAATACTATTACCAAACAGCATTATGCACGCGTACCATCAAATATACTTTATTGTATATATATTTGAGTACTAAAAACAAATCAAGATATGACAGACCCCCCTAAAAGAAACCTTTTCAAGATAAAAGGTAGGCAAGTTTCTTCATTTAAATTATAGAATAATTTTCAAACTCTCCACAACCCTTATCCAAAATACTAAGTGTTGATTCTATCATCCAAATTAAAGGTTTTCAAACTCTCTATAGCCTTTCTAATCCCTTGACAAGACTTTATATGCTTATACTCATCAACTTGGAAAATCTAAAATTCTCTTCAATAAAATGTGTATGTACGTAAACAGCTTCGTATTAGGGATCCATTGTACTCAAAACCATTTTTTTAGTGACACTTCACTACCTTCGATTGTACGAAAATTCCAATTTTAATTTTCAGAAAGGAAAGTTGTGATATCAATAAATAAATTTGCAAGTTTCTTTTATAAAAAACCAATCGTGTTGAAATAAATAAATAAATGAGCGTTTAAATACGAAAGTAATATTTAGAATAATAATTAATACATATATAGCGACAGATTTTTGCAGGAAGAAGTTATAAGGGCTTCGATGTGCAGTCATTCGAATAAATTGTTATTTTTATCCCTACAAGACGATTACATTGAAGAATCAACATACAATAATACTAATTTGGTTTATAATATTAAATACAGTCACCATCAAATAGACCTTACTGTTAGCATTGCCTTCCACTTCGTGGTTTATCAGCGATCTTGAAGAGTTATATTTCAAAAATCTTTTTGCGGAATTCCAATATTTTGATTAAGGCAGCTCCAGCATGCATTTGTTTAAATGGTAACTAATTAATAATTGTACTGAATTCAACTTTAAAATTTGATCAAAATGTACTATAATGCATTGAAAAGCGGTGATTTTTCTCTAAATTTTAAGAAAAAAAAATGATATGATACGCCACTTAGAGGCCGAGATACGTTTTTTTTTAACACGCTACTACTCCTTATATATACAACATACCGCAATGATTCAAATGTTGTTAGGCGATACGCGCAACGGGACTCGACGGCGCGCTGCGGCGTAGTGGGCCGCGGAGTGGGGATGGCCGTGCGCTCTCAGCCCGAAACTGAAAATCTTTTTTCAAATCGGAGCGCTCGGATCCGATTGTGCTCTTTTTTTTAATTCGGGGTAGCGCAAGTAAAAAATGCGATTTGTCGAATCAGATTTTTGGTTGACATTATTCATCGTATTGAAAGTACATTATTCACTTTAAAAAAACTGATGGCCTTTATTGTGAAGCATTTAATACAAAATTCTGTTTGGTTGCCATAAATAAACATGACTGTGTTACCATCATTCATAGTTTATGATTAATATATTGAGAGTAAATCATAACCCAAATCGCTCGCGAAGTGTCTATTTTAAAAAAGTGATGCTAATAAATTTGATTATATGGTTATCATAGTTCATATAATTTATGATTGATATACACGGAGTCTAACATAATCCGAATCGCTTAATTCCTTGTTGAATGTTCTTTTTTGTATACATTAATTTATATATTTGTTATTTTAATACCACTATGAGCGAAAACAGCCGAAAGCGCGGTAGCGGTGTATATATAGATAAGCAAGCCAGTTTTCGCTCATGTTCTAGTACGTTATTCATGTATTTGCAATCTGTTTTTCAAAAAAATAATTAATGCGTTGGACTGTAAATATTATCAACTTTTGAACGCCATTTTCCAAATTTAAGAGTGTTCCACCGTGCGATCATCACGCCACCTATCTCAAAAAACGTTTTTTTTATTATAATTCATTGATCAATTTTAACTCAACAAATTGAGTTTCGCCACTTGCCTTAGATATCCAAGAACGTTTTAAGGAGTTATGCCTGAGTTAAACCTGAAAAAAACAAATTATTAGTTATTAGGTAAAAAAAATTATTTATAAGTAATATTTAAAAAATTCTTTTTCCTACTTAAAGTATACATATTAATTGTAATTTTACATATTTTTAAACAATTATATATCTATACTTACTATACAAACAATTCCATGTGTGAAGTATTAAATTTGATCAGATTTTTCCCTTTGCCGTATGAATTCTCAGCATCCGGGTGATGAATATAGACCAAACTGGATGGACAGTCTTCTAAATGTCTTTCTCCTCAGCTTGAACGGAAGGGATTACTGAAAAATAAAAATTTTAAATATTGAGAAACACATAAGGTCATAATATTCATAATTATTGTGAATTATGCATATGTTCACATGCGTAACATTCTTTAAACTTACCTTAGCCAATTTCCCTCCGTTCAAGCAGTGACAAAAGATTCCTTGAAGCTCTCCAAAAAATTTCAGCTTGATTGGGCTGATGGTTCCTGAGAAATCCTGCGGTAAGTGATCGAAAATGATAAAAATTCAAAACATGAGAAAAATGCATTTAAAGTTTATGCAAGACACTTATGTATACTTATCGAGTAGTACTTACATGAACTGCTTGGCATATTTCTTTTATATTTTAACATAAAATACCTATGTATTATGGGATTTATGAAGACCCGGGTGCTGTACATGTTGATGTACCAGAATCAAAAGCTGAAATTGAAATTTAATTTTTTGATACGCATTCAGAATCAACATATTTTACATGAATATAATTTTTGTAATTGCTTACCCATTTTTTAACAGGATTGTTAACAATTACAGTAGACTTTGAGCTGCTTTGAGACTATCTAACACACAGGCGTGCACATGATATTCATAGTCCGTATACCTAAAAATAAAGAATACACTCACAAAGAACCAATTCTTCACAAATAATATGTTATTTATAGTCCAAACACTTATCTAAATTTGAAGATTAGTAGACTCAGAAGTTATCATAACAGCACAACATCCAGCTTGCACTAAACTACAGACAGCAGACGAAACAGCTGATGTCTGAATGCAAACTCGACTAGGTCGGTAAAATAGAGATTTCCCTTTCCATACGCTGTAAGGTGCCATGTTTTCAGCCGGTAATTTAAATTTGCACGTATATTTTTTTATCCCTTTATAAGTTTGATTAAAAAATTACAAGACTAGATTTAAATTCTAAATTTATTTTATTTTGAACATTTAAAATAAAAATAAAATCTGCGATTTTATAAAAATTAGTTATTTACAGTTTGTAATGATTCAGTAAATAATATGTGTGTTTTTTTTTAATAAAATTGCATTTTCAAAAGGAGTTTGTAAACGCATTTAATTTTACATTTTCTATGAAAAGGCAATTGTTTTGAATAATCAAAAGTGCTATAAGACAAAACATCAATAATACGCAATTTTGAAAAATTATATTTTTTTAGTATTTGGCCTATAACTTTGTAGCAGAATTTTTTCGAACAAAAAGGACTTCAGCAGCTTATTCTACAGTAAATTTGCCTTAAAAAAATCAAATAAAAAATTTTTTGATTTTTTTGAATTTTAACTCAGGCATACCCCTTAAAAAATTTGTATTTAATTCGTATTTCGTCGGATAAAATCAAAATGCAATTTTCAAAGTACCCGCAAGACATACAAATTTGTCTGACAAAATAAAATTTTAATTTCGGCTTTTATACAATAAAAATAGTTTTACCATATTTTTAGATACCCATTACAGGTGGCGAAACTCAGTTAGACTCATTTTTTTTCATTATAACTTTGTTAAAATAATAAAAAAAAAACTGAGGTGTAATGTGGGGGCGCTGCGAAATTTATCGGACTTATCGAAAAAAGGTAGAGCACTCTTAAGTAGGACCTTCCAATTTTGCATGAACTCACAAAGTACAATAAAAATTCAAATCGCTATTACACATACAGTGATTGTCGTAGAGCGCCAATATTTTGCCACATGAAAGTACGTATGAAACTCTCCATTTACTTTAAATTTCAGCCTTCAAAGTTGGAAAATGGCCGTCTTAACGATTTTGAAAGAATCATTGATTTTACGTTGTTTTCCTCGGTTTTCCGAGTTTTCCTTCGTGCCTGAATTGCTTCAGAATTTAGTAAGCTACATTTTTTCCCTCTGTATTATTTTGCATTGGTCACTGAGTTTCCGAAATAAAATTAAAAAACAGAAAAAGTGCATTTTTGCATCTTTTCATTAATACTAAACAATATTCCCGCAGGAATCGATTGTCGAAAAGTATATAGGCTACAATCATAGACACCATTCTCTATATACTGGTCTGTGACATCTTGCGTAAGCAGTTGTCGTAATATTGTAAAATGATGAGTGCGTTAATTTAATTAGTTCAATTGAGTTAATGAGCGTGTAAAAAAGAGTCAGGTAGTCAGTTGAATTTGGTCACTCTAACTGCACTCTGCTACAACGCGTACTGAAGTGAAATGAAGGTAGAAGTGTAGTAAAGAATAGGCAAGATAGAAAGTGGCTAAGGTGAGAATAGTGCTAAAAAAATACAGATAAACATTGAAATCATTTGATTAATGGTGAATAATCCCTTCTTAAGGCCTGCTTAGTAGTTACTTGTTCCTTTTTACTCGGAAAACTCAGGTTTTCCTTGAATCTGCTTAGTAGTGGTCACTTTATTTTTTTTTCCTCGGAACTGCTAAGTAGCGGGTTATCCTTTGATCTGCTTACTAGCGGTCGCGTGTTTCCAATCCTATATAAATTATTAATAACTAGTAACTATTTCTTTCAAGTGGTCATTTATTCATTCAAAAGTCAAATGAGTTATACACCTCCCTCTATCTGTTAGTACATTTATTTTCTAGTTGTAATTAATCACTGTATATTTTGCAGAATCACTCTACGCCACTTATTTCAGCTGCAAATGTTAATAAACTTTGATGGTTTGTTGCTCAGTAACCACTGGAAGTTTTTCAACTTTAGACTGCTTAAATTAAGCGTCATTAAAAACCCTATTGATTTACAAAAAGGCTTTTTTACAATGATCAATATTCAACCCATTAAGTTCCAAATTGCAGAAATTTTAACCTTACATTCAAGCTTGAATAATTTGATAAAAACAAGAAAAAATTCTAAGGAAGCTGTCAGAGCCTTACTGAGGAGTCCACTCTGACAGCTGAGACGAAACGCCAACAGAGAGAAATTTATATTTCTTTCTTTTATTTTTTTTAGGCCTGCCTGCATACAGATCTCCATTGTGAGAATATGCAGTGCAGAGCCTGTATTCAAAAATTAATTTTTACTCGAGTAGAGCGATAAGTCATTTTATTCTATATACTATATTTTCGAGTGATAGAGTCGCATACCTTCTAAGAAAAAATTTATTACGGAATAATCATTCCTACTTTTTTCTGGTATGTCCGACACGATGCAATGGTTAAAAAATTTTAAAAAATTGTTCTTTAGTGAATAATAGACGAATTACAATAAAAAATGCATTTTTTTCAAGCACTTTTATTTTTCAATCGAAATTTAGAGGGGGAAGCAATTTTATTTTTAACGTCGCAAATATGCACAAAAGTGCACAAAATATATGAGCTTTCCAAATCTGACTCGGGTTTTTGGCTACGATTTTTTTTCACAAAATGGCGGCGGTTTTTGTGAAACAAGGTAATGTTAAATTTCTTGATTTTTTTTCTCTAAAAATACCACCTTAACGAAAAAATGTTATAGAATGAAAAGTGCTTAGAATTTCTCAGAGAATACATATGAATTTTTTGAAAGATTTTAAGCAAATTTTGAATTTTTTCAAATATCACTTTTTTGGAAAAATTGTTGATGTTCCTTGAACGATTATAAGTACTTTTTCTTGTATACAATTTGTTTGTGTCTTTCTTCCCTAGAAAAAAAGCTTTTACAATAATATAATTATAAATATTATATAATTTTTTTCTAGCGAAGAAAGACCTTTACAAACAAATTGTATAGAAGAAAAAGTACTTATAATCGTTCAAGGAACATCAAAAATTTTTTTGAAAAATATTTGAGCCATTTTGAACTTTTTCAAAAAAGTGAAATTTGAAAAAATTCAATATTTGCTCAAAACCTTTCGAAAAATGCATATGTATTCTTTGAGCAATTCTAAGCACTTTTCATTCTATAACATTTTTTCGTTAAGGTTAGAGAAAAAAAATCAAGAAATTTAACATTACCTTGTTTCACAAAAACCGCCACCATTTTGTGAAAAAAAATCGTTGCCAAAAAGCCGAGGTGCTAGGAAGGGGGAGGGGAGTATTTGCAATGACGTACACGGCTTTAGGATAGAGGCGGATGAGCAGGGTGCGCTCATCCGTACGTGTATTCAAATACTCAAATGTACATTAACTCCTCGCTCACGCTGGCGAGGCTGCCGCGCTCGGTTGCCGTGCTGAGCACCACGTGGATTGAGGCCGAGGCGGCCAATACTGTCTTGCTCGCGTTCCCGGAATCTGGCCTACGCTACGATCGCGCTCTGGGGCTCGCAGACCCCTTTCTTGCGTCGCGAGAGAGAGAGAGAGAGAGAGAGAGAGAGAGAGAGAGAGACAGGGGCGCTCGGCCGGCACTTACATGCTGGACGGCGTCGTCGGGGAGGCTGGTGGCGTCGCCTCGCTCTCGAATCTCTCCGCTGCACGTCTCATCGTTGGCAGTAGGCCTGGTGATGACGGTTGGCAGTAGGCCTGGTGATGACGGTTGGCCCCGGATCCTCTGGGTGAACCCCGTGCGGCTTCCCTGGGAGGCAAGGCTGGCGGGCAATGGTTGAGCCGTGAGGCAACTTGGGCCTCCCAGCGGGCGGTTTACCTCCGTATTCGATTTACAGTAGTAATCGATATGCGTGCGCTCGGGCTTCGAGGGCTATGGGAGAGGTACTGTTATTATCTTCGCTTGGCGATGAGTCTAACTGCCTTTCGTTGATGGTATCTTCCTCTCGTTATGCGACGTTGCCAGTGCGTTATGCATTCTGGCTTCGTCACATAACATCCTCCCCCCTTGGAAGGTTTGCCGTTCCGGCAAACAATGGTGTTGAATGCAGGGTAGGTAGGGGTGGGTTATTGAAATGAGCCTCATGGTGCGAGGGTGTTCTCTCCTTTTGTTTTTTATGATGGATCTTAATCTAAAGTTAGTATGTATTAGTTAAAATTAATGTAAAGTTAGTATGTGTTAGTTGTATTTATTACGTTTTGTTAGTTTTATGCTAGGGGACGCTTGGGTCATGCGAAAATAAACAATTATTCGTTGTAAAATGTAGGTTGTAATTGAAATTATTGTGAAACAAAAAAAGGAGTACATATAGTTACATATAGTAAAAATATTTTTGTTTAACCTTAGCCCTTATAATAATATTGAAAGTAAAAAAAAAGAAGTATTCAATGTTATGTTAAAGTTGAAAAATACGTATAGTTGTACAAAAGGAATTAAAACTAATGGTAACTGAATATGTGTCTGGTGGATTCTGCTAATGATTCATGTGTTTGATATGTTGCAAAATAGTCGATGCAGAGGCGTTGATGGCTGCTATATTCCTCACTGTTTTGTTTTGGGGTCAAAACAGTTTTTACAGTGTTCTGAGTATAACCTCAATGGTATGAGTTTGTTGCACCAGGTGTGTGTTCGTGCAGTTATTTTTCTGTATGCAGCTCGGAATCGTTTTTTGGAGTGGTGTAGGGCCTTTTTCGCATCGTCTTTATTTTTATACGTCAAATAACCAGTGTGAGTGTGAGTCACAATTGTTTGTGCATGTTTCTTTTCTAATTGCACGTATTTCACTGACACTATTTCACCAAATTTGTTGAAGAGCTGCGTTACTTCCATTGTCGTATAATCTACTGGCACTGTGATGCAGACTATGTTCACGTCCAGTGTTGCAAGGTCGATCACTTCCGGTTTTAAGTGGCCCCAGTCAGATTTGTAGATTGGGTAGAAGTTTTTTCTTGCTTGCATTGCCGCTTTTATGGTTTCAAAGTGAATGAAGACTTGTAAGGTGTCTGTTATTGTCTGGTTGGATAGGTGTCTGTATTCTGTTTGGAGATCTTGTAGATATTGAAGAAAGCGTTTCTCTAGTGTGGAATAAAAATTGATGCATCTCTTCGAGCCAAGTTGTTTATTAAAAAATTGCCTAACGCTTCGGGATATTTTTATCCCCTCTTCAGTGGCTGTATAATCGTTTGAATACAAGGTTTTATTACAATTATAATATTAAAAAACAAGTGAAATTGAAATTAGAATTATTGATATAATTACCTAATTTGCAAAACAACTTTCGTGTTTTACATTATTAGGACGGACCAGAAAAAGGATGAATCGCATATGGCGCTATAAATTTAAAATTAGAAAATTAAACCAATGTTTACAAGAGAACTATCATGAACGAATTTTTTAACTATAACTTACGGCCTAGGACTCGAGAATTTTATTAAAAACAGAATGGTCTCACCGGTGCCATTCGGTGGTAATGCGGCACCGGTCGAGGCAGGACATCAACTAATGTCTCAACGAAAATCGGGCAATATATATTGCGCAATATATACATTAGACGCTGTACCAATACTTAGAATTGTTATATAAAATATAATGCAAAACACATCGGCGACGGATACCTCGAGCTTCATCCGTATACCAAGAACGAATAATACAGTAGAGGTGACACGCTAATACTCAAGTAACAGAGCGGGGGGCCCGCGCCGCATCGCAAGAAACGCTCCTGCCATGACTATATGACTATATAGTATACAGTATGGACGGCGCGTTGCCACGGCAATCCGGTCTCCCCGACCTCCCACTGGGCTGTTCCGCTCCGGCTCGCCAGCCAATCACTATCGAACATGTGTTGGCTGAGTTGAAGAGAGCGCGAGGCGGTATGCCACCTCTCACTGCATGCTAAGATCCTGATACAGTCTGCTCGCCACCGAGCCTCCGCAATCACATTATTTACAATTAAAATTTATTCGGACTATTTTTTAGATTTGATATAACATTTTTATAACTCGCTTTGAGGCGGCACGTATCCTCAGCCCTATTAAGTGTGCCATCGAAAAACTGAATATGTAGCATTTCTGAGAACCGTCTACGGAAAATAGACGGTTCTCTATCTATTATTTTAATATTGTTAAAATCAAAATTGTGTCCTGTCTCCAATGCATGTACCGCGAGAGGGGAGTTAAGATCCCTTTTCTCTATATATCTTTTATGTTCGTATTGCCTAGATTTTAACGGCCGATACGTTTCTCCGATGTACGTAGATTCGCAATCGGAGCAATCGATTTTATATACAACATTTCTTGTGTCTCCCACAGCAGTAGGATCTTTGCCAAGTTTTATAAATTTATTGAACCTATCAGTAACACTATTAATCAAACTCACGTCATTTCTTTTCAAAACCGACTTTAATTTATCGTTAAACCCTTCATAATAGGGGAACACCGCGTATCCTTTTCTGGAGTTAGAATTATTGTTATTAATACTATGTGAGTGTGCATTGCTTGCAACTACACCTTCTAACGTGACCCTTGAAAGGCTCAGGTTGCGAGCAATCCGTTTTTTACTAAATTTTTCTATGAAATCTGGAGGATAGTCATTAGCTATGAGAATTTTTTTCGCTTTTTCGATATTTTCACAGTGAAACCGCGTATCGGACAACAATATCGCCCTAACAAATAAATTATACATTATTGCTATCTTCTGGTTTTTTGGGTGGTGAGAGAAATAATCTATGTATCTGGATGACGCTGTATTTTTTTGAAACCAATTAGTAAAAATGTGGCCACTTAAATCATGAATAATAGAGATATCGAGAAAATTTATACTATTATTGACTTCAATTTCGTGAGTAAATTGAAGGGAATTATTATAGCTATTAAATATAGATAACACAAATTCAATCTTTTCTCTATCCAAAACCAAAAGACAGTCATCCACGTATCTGTAAAAAAGTCGAACGCTAGATTTTGCAATACCCAGACAATGTTCCTCGAGATCCTCCAGAACCATATTTGCAAAAACAGGGCTCGAGCAGAATCCCATCGGAGCGCCTGAGACTTGTTTATAAAATTTTCCATCAAAAACAAGATACGTACAGTCGAGAAGAATTTTTATACCATCAATAAATTCACTCTTCGACATACAATTCATACATGAGAGCCATTTCCATCTCTTCTCAATCGACAGTATAATCGCATCCTTTGGCAAACTCGAAAACAATGAAACAACGTCGAAGGACACAAAACAGTGCTGATCAGAAATATTCATATTAGTGAGATTACTTTTCAATTGTGTACTATTTTTTATATGTGAAGCTGGTAAAGGAAAATGTTTTGTTAATAAGACGGATATGCATTTATCAAGAAAATAAGTGGGGCTATTAATTGCTGAAACTATAATTCTTACCGGATTGTCCGGTTTATGGATTTTTATCAGGCCATAAGCTTTCGGTAGCGATGTGTGCTCGATGCCCTTGGAAGAGAGACCTCTAAAGGCCTCGTAGCACTCTAGAACGCCCCGTGCACTCCAAAGGTCAATGAGTTTTTTGATCCGCTTTTTTATCCCTGCAGCAGGGTTTAACCAGTCTATAAAATCTCTCGTCGCTGAGGGCCTCATTAACCTTCGAGATATACACGTTTCGATCCACCACTACCGTAGCATTGCCCTTATCTGCTCTAGTGAAAAATAGATCGGGATTGTTTTTTAAATATTGTTTTGTACGTCTAATATTATATGACATAATTCGTTCATGATAGTTCTCTTGTAAACATTGGTTTAATTTTCTAATTTTAAATTTATAGCGCCATATGCGATTTATCCTTTTTCTGGTCCGTCCTAATAATGTAAAACACGAAAGTTATTTTGCAAATTCTAATTTCAATTTCACTTGTTTTTTAAGATTATAATTGTAATAAAACCTTGTATTCAAACGATTATACAGCCCCTGAAGAGGGAATAAAAATATCCCGAAACGTTTGGCAATTTTTTAATAAACAACTTGGCTCCAAGAGACGCATCAATTTTTATTCCACACTATTCCATCATCGAGCGATAGAGTCATTATTAAACAAAGCGTTTCTCTCTCTGGTCGGGCTTCTGCACTAGGTGTTGAAGGAACTGCTTCAGGCGATGCTTCATTTCTTGAAGGGATGGAGGTTGACGATGGTTGATCTTCAAAAAATCTCTGTTGCCTCCTCTTCTTTCTTCCAAATCTGTGCTTTCCATGTGCAGATGAGCCTGGATTTTTATTTTTTGAACCACTCATCTTGTTGTTTTTAACAAATCTTGAATTTTCATTAATACACTTCACGTGCAAAAAACTTGATTTTAAACTAAATAAAATACTAGAGCAATTTTCAGTTAAAATTATTAGGTTATTACTAAAATCTTAACTGAAGAACTGATCTCAATATTATTTAGTTAAACTCAAATAAAGTCACTGTTTATTATTAAATAAAAACTTCAATAACCTGCAAGTAGAATGGTAAAACAGGATTCTGGCTAGAGTACCATTCACTGTGCATAGGCATTTACCTCCGTCGATAACCGCCAAATTTAAAATTTGCAGAATGCGTCGTAAATTGGAATGCACATTCCAATGTGTCTTCCTCTTTTAAAAAGGTGATGATATATATTAAATCTTCTGTACTTTTTCAATAAAAACACTTTCAAAGCATAAAAATTGTATTTATCGAAATATATGCAATTTTCGAAAATCATGAATTTTTTTTTTAGTATAATGCCTATAATTTTTAAACAAAATTTTGTATCGAAAAACGGCTTTGAGGAGTATATTCTACATTAAATTTGCTACAACAAAAAACAAATAAAAAAAATCTATGTTTTCAAAATTTTAAAACTGTCATAATCCCTTAAAGAAGATAAGAAAATTCCCTTGCCTTGAATAGACTCAAAAAGTTAATTTCTTCGTCAAATGTTTTATAAAACTAATTTTAAAATATTTAACATAAATAATACGCAAAAATACCTGATTCAGCAAAATGAAGCTTTTAGACATTAACATTTGAGTTTACTAATAGTGTAATGTGTTCTGGCCAAATGGGTAACCGCTATGAAGCAAATATTTTTTAAATTTGGAAAATTCTTTTTTTTCATTTTTGTCTCAATATTGATAACCAACTTAATACTAATCCACTGTCCAATGAATTTTCCACGATATTTTCCGCGATTCTCATTGCAGTGCTTCAACTAAAAATAGTATGCACAATTTTATGTACACTATTGTGCATAGATTTATGCACGTTTCTATACAGGCAAACTCTGTGTGCAAAAATATGTACAAATTTGTGCACATATCTGTATAAAAAAATATATATTTTTCATATATTGTAGTATTTTAAAAATTTGTATATGTTTCTGTACAGGTCTTTATATGAATCTATGTATGTTTCTGCATAGGTATTTATGTACGTTTACCTGCAGAATATTATGTACAGTATCTTATATATTTCAATACAGGCATAAACATTTTTCCGTACAGAAAAAAATTTTTGTACAGATATGTGCAGAATATTATTTATAGGTATTCATGCATGTCAGAAAACTCTGCACATATGCCTACACAGACCTTTACACGGAATCTTTAAGAATATCTGTAGGAGCCATACCTTAAATCCATCATGAAATTATGTACGTTTCTGTATATGTATTTGTGTAGGCTTATCTGCACAGATCCCACATACCACGGAAGGTTGTTGAAATCTTTCAGGAAGATTTCCTGAAAGTATGGGAATCTTAATAGAAGCTTAAGTGCTATCTTCTCGAAAGCTGAGAATGCCCGCTTCAAATTGTTGTTGGAAAGATTCCGTAACTTTTTATTAAGGTTTTCAAAAAGCATCTTGTTACTTCTCAGATAACGTAGCTATATTGTGTTGAGGAATTTATATAGAAGCTTAAATACCACCTTTTTGAAAGCTGAGAATGTCCACTACAAATTGTTGTCGGAAAGATTTCAGGCGACAATACAGTATTCTTTTCTGGAAAACCTTTGAAATCTTTTCAAACAGTGTATGGAATGTTTATTGAAATCATGCAGAAATCTTTCCGTAACTTTATTAAGGTTTTCAAAAGCTTCTATTAAGATTGCCAAAAAGAATACCGTAATATTATCTGAGAGGTAACAAGATTCTTTTTGAAAACCTAAATGAATAGTTACGGAAAGATTTCTGCATGATTTCAATAAATTTTCCATACGCTTTTTGAAAAGATTTCAAAGGTTTTCCAGAAAAAAATACTGTAATGTCGTCTGGAACTTTCCGACAACAATTTGTAGTAGACATTCTCAGTTTTCGGTAAGATACCATTTAAGCTTCTATTTAAATTTCTAAACACAATACAGCAACGTTATCTGAGAGGTAATAAGATTCCTTTTAAAAACCTTAATAAAAAATTCCGGAAAGATACATGATTCCAATAAACTTTCCATTACACTTTTTGCAAAGATTTCAAAGGTTTTTCCGAAAAGAATACTGTAATGTTATCTTACATCATTCCAACAACAATTTGAA
Organism: Philotrypesis tridentata; assembly: GCA_018906965.1. NCBI lineage: Eukaryota > Metazoa > Arthropoda > Insecta > Hymenoptera > Pteromalidae > Philotrypesis > Philotrypesis tridentata. The sequence goes on from JACCIB010001156.1 coordinate 48,922, forward strand.
GCAGACATTCTCAGCTTTCGGGAAGATAGCACTTAAGCTTCTATTAAGATTCCCATACTTCCAGGAAATCTTCCTGAAAGATTTCAAAAACCTTCTGTGCTATGTGTAATATTAACATTTACATTGACATTTTAATTTTATGAAATAAACATAATAATTATATTCGCCTTACCAAACCTTATAATTAAACGCATTATTGCTATAAACGCATATTTCGCCGCACGCAATTTACAATCTATTGGTAGACAGTAACTTGAGCGATCTTATACACTAATCGCTATCGATTCTTACCACTCACAGGCATAAAAAAATCGGTTGCCACCTAGCGGCCACATCAATACTAACTGGGTAAGCATTCCGTAAGCATGAAGAACCATTCAAACAGGAATCATTTACGAAAGCATCGTGTAAGATTTTCCTAAATCTTTTAAGTAGACATATAGGAAGCTTTTCACGAATTTGCGTAAAACTTCTGGTTACCTTGCCGGTAATAATTCAAATTAAAACGTTTTCAACGTTACAATGGAATCTTCCGGTAACCTTACAGGCAATTTTTCTAAAAGATAACATTAAATTTTAAAGCGTAGTCAAAAAATCAGTAAGGTTTCTTTGAATTGTAGAGCTCGAATCTTTTTTTAGTCTTTTTCGGTCGTTTTCTGGAAGCATCTTCCAATATAAAGAAGCTTACGGAATCGGCTGCAGTATTATTTCTTGAAACATTTTCAAAAGATTCGCAGGAATCTTTCAATTAATCGATAGAGCAGCTTGCCGGTAAACTTTAGGTGAGTTTAAACCTTACGATGTAATTTTTCGATAATCTTTCTACAGGCTTTCATGCAATATTCCAAAGTAACAGTTGCAGACGTTGTCTGAAATCTTTTTTCAAGATTCGGCATAGCTTGCACTGGAAGCTTGATCGTAACCTTTATTTAGCTTCCCAAAAACACTAAAAGAAGATTCGAGTTCTGCGATTCACAGCAACAATCCGGAAGCTTTCACTACGCTTTCCCGTACGATTGAATTCAATTTTGGGGATTGTTACCCATAAGGATACTGAAGGACTACGTCCACAGGATTGAAAATATCTGTTATTACAAGCCTCCCAGAAACTCGCATAAAGATGAATTGATTATTATATATTAATTAGATTAAGTTCAAGTGTTTTTATATGAAACATAAATACAATATTTATGTACAACCTAAACACTTATATGCTCTAAACACATTATAAACCAAATTAAAAATAAATGAACAAATTATTCCCTGGAGGGGGGCGATCATCATATGTAACATTTGATATCATCGTAATATTTGATATCATCGTAACATTTGATATGATTTGATAACATCGTAAATTGTCGTTAGGTAAGTGGCCTAGATGAATGCTCAGCAATCTTGTTCACCCGGGTTCGATTCCGACCTGGAGCATTTTTTTTGTATTTATTGCAATTATTATTATGTGTCATATGTATTAAAAATTAAGAAGAAAGAATGAGATTATACATTTTCTTTATTTTGTAAATTTAGATTATTCCAAACAAGCTCATCAGAAAATCTCCTGCACATTACTACAAAGATTCATATCCAATAATACGCAAATCTTTCCAGAAGAAATGATTCATTCAATTTCGTAAGTTTCACTAAATCATTTGAAAATGGCTTCCGGAAAGCAATCAAATTAGTCTCTGTAAGCTTCCCAAAGAGACTAAAAAGAGATTCGAGTTTTGCGTTTCAAACTAACTTTCTGGAAGCTTTCGCTACGCTTTCTCGTAACATTGAATTTAATCTTTGGGGATTGTTACCTGTAAGCATACTGAAAGATTACATCGTAAGAATGAATATTTAAATATTGGATTAGATGCATTAGAAGCAACTACATTAGATTATTACATCGTAAGATTCAGAATATCTTTATTCGGAATTTTACCAACAAGCCTTCCACAAGCTCTCCTAATGATTACGTGAAAGAGTCAATCTGATCTTTCTAGAATCTTACCCGAAGGCATACCAAAACCTATTCCGTAATCTTAATTCAATCAATTGGAAGTCGCTTCCGGGAAGCAAACAAGTCAGCTTCGATAAGCTTCTAGATGCTCTCGTAAAGATTACTTGAATATCATGTGCATTTAATTAAGATCAATTAGTCTTATACAAAACATAAATGCAATATATATACACAAACTGAACCCTTCTATACTCAAACACATTTAAATTCTCATAAAAATATAAATAAACAAATTTTCCTCTGGAGGAGGGCGGCATTATCACCATAATTATGTCGTTGGGTAAGTGGCCTAGTTGGATGCTCAGTTAATCTTAAATACCCGGGTTCGAATCCGTGTTCAGGAAAGGACCCCGCAGAAAAACTCGTGATATTAGGTCCCGGTCAAATTTGATGAAACTATATGGAAATTGTAGGGATTGGTGTCCCGAACAAAGTTGCGTTGACTCCTGATCGTGGAGCCGTTTTGTTATAAATAATGATTAAAGTCGCTAATATTTTGGAGGGTTAGGTTGCACGAACGCGGAACTTCAGACGGTCGAAACGCGCAACAAGTTGTTGTTACGTAACACCTCAATACAAATGAAATATTTTTTTTTCAACCGCGGGGAATATCTGTGGATCCTGCATGCGCGCGAAAATGGTCAATGGTCCGATTTATTAGTTGTAACGCGCTCGAGATAATGGTCGCGCGGAATATATCCGCGCGCAACTGGACACCTTTTCTCGGTTCAGCTCTAGCTCTCTGGACCTCTTCGACGTTCCTACACACACACACACACACACACACACACACACACACACACACACACACACACACACACACACCCACACACACACACACACAGATCTCAAAGCCAAGAGTCGACACGGGCCGCTCTCGTGATTTTCGCGGCTCAACGGAGTAGCGGCATCGGCAGCATCAGGTAATAGTTACTTATGTAGCACCGCAGAAAGCGAGAGAGAGAGAGAGAGAGAGAGAGAGAGAGAGAGAGCTGTATTCACCCCCTGTTATTTTCGCGTTAGCCGTCATAAAGGAGAAAAGAAAAGTTCCTCGAAATCTGGCTAGGACCGACCGGAAGACTCGTCACGCGCTTTTAAAGCGCTACTTGCCGATATATCGAGCATCGTCTGCGGGGATTCTCAGAGGAATTCCCGATAATAGAGAAGTAATATCGAAGCGTATCTACGATAAGTTGTTTCTTACGTTAATCAGTGAAAGAATAAATGTTTACTGGAAACGCTATTAACGTTGAGCACAATGCAATCCATGCAGATACGTCGTCAACTGTCACAGGTCTATTCCTGCTTTACTCACGCTATTGATTAAGTCGAAAGGAAGCATGACGAATTTAATACGATACACTGATACACCTGTACTAGGTACACAAATAATTCTTGGTCAAGAATTATCGAGTATTGAGATTTGGTTTCCAACAATTAGCCTGTAATCGAGCATTGTTTTGGACGGGATTGTTGATTATCGAGAAGTGTTCTCGGAGGCATTGCCGATGATAATGAGTATTATTCCGAAGCATATCTACCAGAATTCATTTATTTCATTAATTAGCTGAGGAATAAGCGTTTACGGAAAAAGCAACTAACGATAATCACAATGTAGCCCATGCAGATACGACGCCTAGTCTAGAGGTCCATTTCTGTTTAAACTCAGGTTATTGAACGAATCCTAATGAAAGCAGTAACGAGATCAATACGATCCTCATTTAATACACTCCGACGTAGTTACGTACAAAATATTCCTCGTGCAAGTAATTTTCGAAGTGTCGAGAATTGCTTTCGATCATTGAAAAATGTTCTCGAAGGGATTCTCAATGATTGAGAAATGCTCCCAGAGTAATTTTTGACCATCCAGAAATGCTCTTGAAGGGCATCTCGATCATCGAAAAATGCTCTCGGAGGGATTCTCGATAATCGAAAAATGCTCTCGGAGGAATTCTCGATCATCGAAAAATGCTCTCGGAGGAATTCTCTTCTAAGTATTATTAAGTAATTATTTATTCTTAAGTAATTATTTCCTTAAGTACTATTGAGGAACATTTTAGAAAAGCTTTTGGTAAGGTAATTCGA
>JACCIB010001157.1:0-52866 GCA_018906965.1 Philotrypesis tridentata
CATAGAAAGGATCGACCTATAGCCTATGTGTCCCGAGTGTTATCCGATACCGAGATCTGTTCGACTTGAATCGATTATTCTTTGAGACGAATGGCGACATTTGGAAGTGTTATGATGAAGAGAATGCCGTCGACATATTTGAGTTAAACATGTTATTTCGCAATTTTACTATAAGACCAACTGAGTGCCTGGATTGTTGCACCGAACAGGGAGCTAAAGAGGACTATGATCTCTGTAGACTGTGTGATTGCTGCAGGTATTTAGAAGGCTTATACGAAGTACAGAGAGAAAATAAAGAAAAGAGACAGATGAGGCAACAAAACATGAATACAATAATGAGTTACTGTCTGAGGCTACAACAGCGAAACCGAAGTTCACCCAAAAATGGCATTGAACAAATAGCATCTATTCTGTATAACCATAATACACATACACATAGACAATAAAGAGAGTACATTTCCAAACGCAAATGGGAAATCTTAAAGTCTTGGAACAACGAAAAAACAACAGGAAGGCGCTCAAACAAATGCAACATCGAGAGATAGGAGAAAAAGAGTATGTACCGCGACCATGGGTCAATCATATAAGAAATACTTATCGCATACAGCTTCTAAGAGAAATGTCTTATTTGAAAATGAACTGGAGAGTAAAATATGGCACTGTTACGGAATTGGCGGAGGAAGGATATTTTTACACGGGTACACGTGACGTAATATGCTGTTTCGCGTGTCAATCTGTTATAAGGGCGGAAGGGTCATCAGCAGCAACCCGTCTGGCAAAACATCATGAGAAAAACCAACTATGTCCGCTCATTGCAGGGTTTCCATGCAGCAACATGGTTCAAATACTGGATCTCACAGGAATGGAGGAGTTAACCATAGGAGTACGGACAGCCATCCATAATTTACCAAGAGCTCAATTTTTGGAAGGACGACCTAACGAAGGATATGGTATGGAAATGGACAGACCAAGGGACAACGAAGGAGGGTATCTGCATATCAGCAACCTAGAGCTTCCTTTTGGTAAGAAAGGGTTCGCAAACAAGAAAACACATGGAAAATGCGAAACGTGCAAAAAAGGAATTAAAGTGGCGAGAACTTGCAGGTATTGCAATAACGTGGAAAGGGAGATTTTTGAGAATCACTCATATACCATATGCATGGCATGTCCTAACGAAGCGCATCAAAGAAGCCTATTCTTTAGAACAGAGTGTTATGATTGCGAATATACTCGGAGACAATTGAATAGAGATCCTTCTTTTTACGATTACGATTACCAAACTGTTTTCAATGAACCTACATATTACAAAAACGAATACGAGAGTACAGATGACGAAAGCGACATTTGAACCATCGCAATAACTATTTAAGGAAAATAAAACTAACCATAGAAGTACGATCGACAATCATTTTGTTCTCTTTTCAGAAAAAGAAAGAAAAAGAAAGCAAAAAAAAGCAACAAGATGAAGTTACAAACAATATATCTGCTCATTTGGAGTATCATATATCAAGCTGGAACATATCAACTGAACGATCCAGAAGATTATACCGAACACGCGGGTATAATTTTCTAGAAGAGACAAAACATAATCTTCACCGAAGGATACAGGGAAGTACTGATCAAAGTTACCTTACCAATTAACCAAACGGATATAAACAATATCAGAAGTAAATTATCATCAATGCAAGCTATAGCGATAGCCGACGCCCCGGAAAAATTCAAGGGGGACGCCGGGAAACTGTGGCCCATTCATGGACAAATTAACAAAATTCAAGAGAAACTATCGAAGATACAAAATTTTGCAAGAGAAGGAAGGTCATCAACCAGCAGTGAAAATAAATACCCTGATATGATTATGGAACACGAATCGATCAAATTATTAAGAACATTGATTGATATCAAAAAAGAGATAATGAATGATATGGAAAAGATATCCACACCTGAAAAAAGGCCCTTATCATTGGTGTTGCAGGAAAAAATTGCAGGAGTCATACGAGCATCAGTGACACGAGTAACGGAGCAACTGAACAATCATCTAACTACATTAACCGAACTTGAAGAAGGTATACAACAGTTGAAAAAGGGGAAATTAGCTTCTAATTTCATAAGCAACCAACAGTATCAACAAATCAGTTACGTGCTGAGCCGAAACTATAAGCCCTGCAATATTCCCAAAATTAACACGAATAATCCGACTGAAATCAATAATAATATAGAAGCAACCTACAAATCGGTAAACCAAATGCTGGAAGTAAGTCTACAATTTACATGTGCGCCGAAAGGAAAGGCCACCCTATACAGAAAATATGCTGTTAACATACCACAAAAGGGGCTAGAATCCAGTCTCTACATACAATCAACGACACAATACATGATCGTAAGGGAGAATTACGTCAAACACATAGAATGGGAAGAATTAGATAAATGCACCATTACCAAGGAAGAGATTACGTGTGGAAACCAATGGTTCTATTTCAAGGAACAAGCAGATTGTGAAAGTGATTTACTCTTGAATCCAGCATAAGTTAATTTTAACAAATGCAACATTATTTATAAAGATTATATGGAAGATTATGTACATTTTATATATTCAGCACAACAAATAATATATATATTACACCAACCCGAAAATATTACATATACATGTACTAACAATAGACAAGGCAATGAAACAGTTCAAGGTGCGGGAATGATAAGAATAGAGCCTACCTGTAATATAAAATTCAAAGGGTTGGATATCAATGGAGATTCAAAAGCCTTGAATGGCAATGTAATATGGCCAAGAGCAAACATGCAAACGAACAATCTAACCGATATCCTTCAGAAAAGGGAGGCACGAAATGCATTCATGCAACGAAGCAAAGAAATGAGAGAAAGTAATTTATGGAATCTCATAAGAGAAGTACAAATGATTATCCGATCTGAAAGAATACACAGCATAAACGAAATAGTCCTGCGAGCCTTAGTAATTGTTACAATTCTATTGATAATAGGAACGCTTACCAATACAATAATAACACATCACAGGAGCAACAAATACGTTACAAAGAAAGCCCTACGAAAAAGAAACACAAAAACTGAAGGACAGTACGGAAAATTGAACGCTCTTACCTCTGATTGCTAAAGATGCCGTCCCATTATTACCATCTATATTTACACACACACACATATATATATATATATATATATATATATAATTTTAAATTATATTCACAATTGTTGGTAAGGAGAAAAAAAAAAGAAAAAGAAACAATGGACATGGTTTATTACAGATGAAGTCTCAATGATACGGAATCCTTATCCTGATGGAATACGCAAAAACAGCCTACGGATTATATGGGTATGACTGCGGAGATCATCTTTCCAATTTAACCACAATATCACTGATCAATGTTGGAGATTGCGAGATAAAAAGACCAGAGGTAGATATACAGAGAAATTATGGACAATTACTACAGCTAAATGATTATACATCGGCGCATGTATATAAATGTGCCATAAAATTAAATCGCATCATAATGCATTGCGGGATGCATCGACATGCATCACGTGTGCTACAAGGAGAGCTGGGATATTTTCTCAGCCTAACACCAGATGAATGCAGAAGTCTTCAAGCAACCAAAACATTCCTGGTAGGAAAAACCAAAATAGATCAAATTAGCAGAAACGGGACAACCATACGACCCGTGGTATTGGTCGGAACGAACGATAAGGACGGATATTGTAAAGGAGAATCATATACCGATGGATATGGATCATGGGAAAGCGCGTACGCAGCTGGACATGTGGAAATAGTATTGCAAGACTACATGACCTCAGTACATCTTGAATCGAATAAAATAATACTTAAGTCAGGAGTAAGGTGTACATTCAAAGAATTACAATGTATTGATCATGATGGAGCACAAGTTTTCTGGGATCGAGTACCGAAGGATTTTTGCGGTATAAAAGCATATTCAGTTTTATATGAGGGATAAATGGATAAAATCAATAATACAAAAAATCATAAAGTCATGTATTCGGTAGAATCAGGAGATCGCACTTTTGCATTATGGAGAAAGGGAGAGATAAATAAGTGCGGATATAAATTCTTTGGTACCGAGCATCCGAAATTATTTGTAATTGAAGATATTCGAAAACAACAATTAATTGAGAAAGTTCCCCTAAGTACTGCCAATTTAGACATGTTTGCATACGTAAATTCAAAATTTTTATATATCGAAAAATATATTAGCGGGCAAGTCCAAAGTATGTATTACAAAATATTAAAACAAGAATGTGAACTTGAACGTAAGGTGCTAAAGAACGCAATATCGATCGCAACCCTTTCTCCTGAGCAGTTCGGGTACCGACTAATGGAGGAGGATGGCTACATAGGGGTAGTCGCGGGCGAAGTCGTACACTTGTTAAAATGTATTCGAGTAGAGGTACAGTTGAGAAACACCACTAAATGCTACGGTCAACTACCGGTTCGTCGCGGAAACGAAGAATTATTTTTAGCTTCGCAGACGCGGATTTTGGTTCGGACCGGAACTGAACTTAGTTGCGATACGCGAATTCCTGCGATGTTTAAATTCGGCGAAAAATGGTTTAAGATGCTCCCCATGTCAGTAGAAGCATCTCCACCGGAGGTTTTGAAGCCTCAGGTAAAACCCACGTGGAAATACATGAGTCCGGATACTCTCGCAATAGGTGAAATTTACGGGGAAAAGGATCTGAACCGCTTGAGAGACATGATTCTTTTTCCAGTAGAGAAGCCTACCGTATTGAATCAGATAGCCCAGGGAATGACCGGAAAGGGAGGTCAACAAGAGGGTATCGGGATTCTGAATATGCTAGACGAACAAACCATGACTGCGCTGGTGAAAAGTACATGGGACCGAATGTGGTCCAGTTTCTTGACTTTCGGTACCGCCAGTGCGGGAATAATTGGTATGATAATGCTCTGTAGAATTGTGAAACTCTTAATCGACACCGTTATTCACGGGTACGCGATTTACAGTCTATACGGGTTTTCTATACACCTAATTGGAGCCATATGGAACTCAGTGACGCAATTATTGTTACATCTGGGTGCGCAACAACGAAACAAGAGAGAGGCCGCGGAAAGGGAGGAAGGGAAAGAGTTAGACAAAGTAAACGAACCCTTACTGCCTTCAGCGGTACCGATGATTGAAATGGGAAAAGCTACATCCGAGCTACCACCCGCGCAGACAGCTCCGGCACACAGGGGGGAAACGCAACCGCCTCCATTATACCCAGACGTACAAACTTACATGAGACCTCAGTCTCATTAAAACCTAATATTTCAAAAATTTTATTATTTTTCTATTATTATCAAGGTGAAGGGAAAGTATAATCTATAAAGGGTAATTAAGAGAACAATATATACGAGAAAATTCGGAGGAAGGAATTTCCAAAGGAGGGAAAGTTGGGAATAAAAGTAATACTACTAAAATTAGCCACTAAGACTGTAGCGGCCCTAACTAACAAAAAAAGAGAGAAAACTTAATACGAAAAGGAGTAAACAATCTTTTCGGTGCTTGTTTTGAACAAATGTGCAAATATTCGATCTTTACTACACCAGTCAATGTATGATATATTTTTTTTTCTCTCTTCTCTCTTTTCTCTCCTCTTCATAAAGTATTTGTAAAATATGTTGCTTTCAATGGCTTCCATGAATCGACTTGAACTAAATAAGAATTATAAATTTCATTAACAAAAGATTTTGTGTCTTCATTAATGCGAGATATAAAGTATGATTTTGGTATTCAATGAGGATCTATTATATTCAAGTAAAAATTCTTTTCTTTTTTTCTCTTCTCTTTTTCGAAATGAAATTATTCACGAAGAAAGATATTCTTTTACTTTCCTTACAAGGATTTAATACCTTATTTAAATAAAAAAGAATGGAGCCACAACTCTCACTTAAATATAGGGGAGGCAAAAAGGAGGGAGAAAGGAAAGGTTAGAAAAAAAAAGAATAACACAAATTTTTAATTTTTGCATATGAGTATATATTTAAAAAAAAAAAGAACAGAGTAAACGTATATATATAGATATATATAGAAAAAAAAGGGGGAATACATATATGATTACGGCCACCAAGGCCGGAGATCGTTCTCTAGAAGGCGGCGGATAGGATCCCCCGCCCGGGGCACCACTCGCCATTCCGACAACTAAAAAGCAAAAGGAAATTCATTATTTTATTTTATTTTATTTTATACATATGTATACTTAGAAAAGAGTTCAAAATGTGTACATCAGTGTCCTCCCTCCGCATAATGGGCGGATCGGTGTTACCGGGCATTCCGCAAATGCCACAGGGATCGTCGGAAAAGGGGAAATCCCCGTGGCACACGACGAAGCGATTTTCCACCCGGAGACGGCTACGGGAGGTAACACTTTGATACGAATACTGAAAAAGAAAATACAATGCAAAATTAATAATTAACGAAACACGCGTATCTATATATGTATATATACATACAAAGGATAGAATACTTACATACGGTCCACCGGGCCGGACAAAGTCAAACTAAGTACGGGCCGGCTCCCGAACCGGTCCCCCACAGTATCCACACATATTTGCGCGGCGACTAGGGAAGGTGGCATGGTTGCCACCGCGAGACGACGCCCGACAAGCCCTCACACCTGGGTGGCAGATATTCGTGGATGTATTCGTCCACGACCTCCTAGAAAAGAGAAATAAAAAAATATATTATTATTATTATTATTATACGAATATAAAGAATAGAAAAATAAGACGGAAAATAACAGAAACTTACCGACTCCGACGGCACAAAGTTCAATAAAAAATTTAAAATAAAACCAAACATGATTTCTTTCAATTTTAAAAAGAGAACTGACGGGAAAATAGAAACGGACTGACTAAGTCAAGGAAAACTTTTAGACTGAGAAAAAAAAGTACAGGTACCAAGAAAATGATAGAAAATTCGGAACTCACTTAAGGGACATTACAATGCGTCGCGATGGGACGGGCGACGAATTTTCGGGCCGAGAGGGAACCGTTGCTCTGGTCGAGTGAAAGGCTGGAGATGTGAAAGAGGAAAAGAATACTTTAAACTAACAAACTACTAACTAACTAGTAACTAGTAACTAACAAACACTACATTTTTCTAACACTATTATTAAGAAAATATATGTACTTACCATGAATTTATTTACAAACTTTGTTTATTGCAGAATAAGAAGAAATACGTATATATGTATATTTATATTAAACACACACATATTCACATAAGAAAATCCAATTTGTAAAATATATTATTATAAAATTGATTGAATTAATTATAAAAATATAATTGTAAACATTTTTTATCATCGAAAAACAATAAAAGAATGTATTAAGAGATTTTAGAAGAAAAATTTTGCGAATAGATATTTGTAAACCTTATTAACAAAAATAAATGTTTATACTTAAAAAAGTACCTTATAAACAATTGTAAATGAGCAACGGGGAAGTTATGATATACTACTCTTTGTTCATAATATCAGGAGAACACATCATTACACCTTATGCATACACACATATATACACACAAGCACACTTCGTGTAATCGACTCGAGATGTACTCTCGTCTTTTTATAAGGGCGGAAGTGTAATGAAATAAACAAATTTCATTATGAAAGAAATACAAGCACGTGAACAGATACGCAACAACGAGGAAAATTCACGACTATTGCGCACTAGCCGAAAAACTCGAAGAAACCTCGAGAATAGGAATTGCCCTTAATGCAGTACGCAACACGGGCAGGTAATACGCAGATACGGAAGGCCGACGCCTTGAAGAAATAAAGAGTGGAAGATTGAAGAAAAGCGTAAACAAGTGAGAGGGCTCAACGCCAAAAATCACCTACCTGCTTAAATAGGGAAGACAAGCGGCGGCGCGGGCACTAAGTTCACAGACCGAAAACTGATCAGTACGATCGATTGCCCGCAAGTGCGCGATTCTTATATACGCAAACACGAGTAGTCAACAAACGCGCAAATCTGTACGATTGTATTATTTTGAACACGCGCAGAAAAACGAAAACAGTAGTGCGCGAGTCTTCCGTAATTAAATAAACAAAAGAGAAATTCCGCTCGAGAAAGAAAAGAGAGAGAGAGAGAGAGATAGAAAGGAAACATAGAACGGGCCGACCGAATACCTGTAAAAAGGCCCAGACGCGGCGGCGCCGTATACTCTCTCTACAGACGAAGACCCTCACAGCGGGAGATCATGGAGCGGCAGCATCCAGCATCGACTTCGACATATACATATATATAGATATACACTTACACAGACAACACACCGAGAATAGCAAGGTACTTTTTCTCTTCCTAAAATATCTGAGTCTTTCATTTTTATACTGGTCTCGTATTTTCCGACCCCTCACCCGGTAATGCGAACGTACAACGATCGCAAAGCAAGGGGCAATTACTGTAAATTCATGTTTAGTAAATGAATGAATAAATATATATACATATATACTTTTCACACAACGTATACCAGAGTCTTTTATTTATTTCCTTTGGAACCATTGCGAATTAAGAAATTGTATATACATGTTCAGACGTAACAATGGCAAGTATAAGTACTTCAGTACGTACGCCGCCGTCGGGCGCTAGCCAGACCCTATTATACTTTAAACTTGCCCTGTTGGAACCTTGGCGTACGGTTTTCTTTGTAGTGACAGCTTCGTTTCTTACATATGAGCCCTTAAATGAAAGCTTAGGACGAAAGTAATAAAATCACATCAGGGTCATATTTTGTGAAATTGCTTCTATCGAAAGAAATTGTAAAGTGAAAGTTCGGGCTCCTCAATTCTCAAGGGAGAACAATTGTTCGACGGATATCCGGTGACGTAGCATCTACGTATCTAGGCTATAACTTATAGATAACTTTAATATGACGTACATCTACATAATAATATCTGGGCTATACATACAGATAACTTTAGTATACGTTGTTTTTCCGCAGACGACAGACGGTGTTTTCATACAGTGTTATTATTTTTTATCAACGTGGATATTCTTTTGGTATTTTTTATTACTAAATAGTGTTAAATAATCACATAAATACAGATTTTAAAACAGTTGTGCCAAATATCAAGGGACGCGGTACTTTTGTCTTTACACGGTTATAGAAAAAATGAATTACGAGAACGCAATCATTAATTAAGAGAATATAATCAGATAAGTATTTCGTTTCATATTACATATAAATATATCATATATATATATATATATATATATATATATATATAGAATTTTACGAACTTGTTCTTTGTTTAAATGTTATTTTATTTTTTCAGATTTTTATAAGTTATATTATTTCTATTGGATTTTTTTCCAATTTATATATTGGAAAACAAAAAATTTCCTGTTTTAGACCAGCAATTGGAATAGAGCAAGCGTAAGTTTTTTATTTTTGCATAATTTCTGATCATAATATAATTAGTGTCATTAATTTTACAACTTTAAGTATAATTAAAAATTAAATAGTATTAAAATTTTTCTTTAAAGATCTCAGAATTTATTTGTTGAAGAGGTAAAAAAAATAATCAAAGACTTGGGTTTAGTACCTTTTACATTTTTTTTATTAATTTTCATTATGATTTTCTTGATTTGCTACCTCAGCCTCTTCTTGAACTTCGTGCGTTGCCACCCTATTTAGCCATTGAGACCTGCGGGTCATTTCCACATTACCCATAGCCATCTGATTTATAAAATCTGCAAGATTTTGTAGATTCTGCTGGTATGGGTTCAATGGTCTAATGTAATATGGTCTCCTCCGATTGCGTCCAGCTCGTACTCCTCTTCTACCTAAAATGTTAAAAGTTTTAATGTTTTCTTTTTTTTAATATTCGATACTGATATCTAACATTCAATCAGTTTTTCAAATGTTTTTTACAATTACCAGATGTATTTTTTTTAATTTACCTCGGACAGCAATTCGACCACCTCCTTGATTTTGCTGAGGCTGAGGATTTAGCTGACGCTGAGGATTCTCCACTCCTTATATAAATAAAATATAAATTAAAATTTTGTTACATTAATTATAACTTATACCGGTGATTCTCTGTTAGATCCGCTGGCTGAAAATTTTTCTCCCTGAATAATATATGATAAATTTCTTCTATTCAATGGCATACATCTTGAATTTTCTTAAATTTTTTTTCCGTCAAACTACAAATTTTTTTTCAATTTTCAAACTACAGATGGTGAAAGTTTGTCAGTCATATTTAACAAATCATGACAAAAATACCTATTTCCGCCTTTAAAATCATGCATTTATCTTTCCTAATTATTATTAAAATAATCATACAATTATTTTTCTTCATATTTTTTATATTCTTATATAAAAGAGTCTATCGATCTCTCCGAGGCAAGTGTTGGGAAAAAAGGAAAAAATTAATTTATACCATTTTTCCTTTTGTTTCGACGTTTCGGTGAACACTGTCACCCTCTTCAGGAAACTGTCAATTTATTTTAATAAATAAATAAGCACAATACAATTATAATGTGTGACAAAATATGACTTACATAAAAAGGAGCACAACAGCCTATAGATTGAAATGTGTTTCTTCCCCGGCCAATCTCAGGCGGGGGAAGGAGAAGCGAGAAGCAAGGAGACGGACTATTATTGTTCCGGCTTCCTCGACTACTGTTTCAATAATAAGGAAACAATAGGTGTAGCCAAACGCTTTTATATCAGCGAGGAGTCTCGCTAATTTTCGAGCGGTTTGTTTACAAGTGACGTCAATGCTCGCCGCTCTCATGCATGTTTACAAATTTTTAAATTCGTCTATAATCCGTTTTTCAATCGGTGAAATAAGTGTGTGTACACGTTATTGAGTTTCTGTGTATCTTCCATTTTATTTATACCATTATCCTGCATTTTTATGTGTAACATTTCAGAAATAAGTCTTTTATTTAAATTACTTTCTTTATCTTTAATATTTATTTTTTCAAAATTGAAACTGTGATTGAATTTACTATTATGTTCGTGTATAACGTTGTTTTTAGATTTTTTATGTTCCTCAATACGTGTACACACACTTCTCTTGGTTTGGCCCACATATGTAGCCGTACAATCATTACATTGCAACTTATATACAACATTCTTTTCTAATTGTTTTTCCCTTTTGTCTTTGCCTTTAACTATAATATTACACATATGATTGTGTATTTTCGGCACTGTCGTAATAAATTTCTCTTTTAAAGAATGTTGCATTTGTTCGTAAAACCTTTTTACATAGGGTAAACTAACAATGTTTTTAAAATTTGTGTCGTTATTGCAACGTTGGTATTGTGCATTTGAATTTATTTTGTCAATACGTTTTTTTATATATTTGTTGGTAAAGTTGACAGGATAATTATTTTCAGCTAGTAATTTTTTTACAATATTGATGTTTTTCTTATGAAAACATTTGTCCGATAATTTAATAGCTTTATCAATAAGATTGTACACCATGGCGATTTTTTGAGATTCAGGATGTTGTGAATGATAATTTAAAAATCTACCAGAGAAGGTGGGTTTCGTGTACCAATCAGTCATTATTTTGCCATTATTCTTTACCAACAAAACGTCTAAGAAACTTATGGAGTCATTTATTTCAATTTCGTGTGTAAATTGTAACCGGCTATTGTATGAATTAAATATATTAAGTGTTTCATTAATTTTTGTTTTCGGGATGCATGTAATAATATCATCCACGTAACGGTAAAAAAATATCGGTTTAAACGAAAGTTTTGAAATGCAGTCCGTCTCGAGATCATCTATGACTAAATCAGCGAATAATCCCGTGATCGGAGAGCCCATTGGAGTACCAAAAAGTTGTTTGTAAAATTTATTGTTAAATTGAAAAAACGTATTCTCCATAAGTAACTCACATGCTGCTAATATTTCATCGAGTGGAATGTCAGAACCTCTAGCTATTCGCCTGTATCTCTTTTCGATACTAATTTTTACTAATGCTTTGTCAATATTTGTGTATAGCGATTTTACGTCAAGACTTATAATACAGTGGTCCGCCGGAACATTCACATGTTTTATTTTTTCGATTAATTCAAAACTATTTTTTACATAGGATTTTGGCTTATCTAAATTGTTTTGTAGAATTTTGAATAATGTCTTTGAGAAAAAATATGTAGGTGATCCTATTGTTGAAATAATAGGTCGCAACGGATAATCTTTTTTGTGGATTTTTGGTAATCCATATGCTTATGGTAAAATCGTGTCCGTTTGAGTAAGTTTATGTCTACTATATTTTTTCCCAAGAAAACCATTATCATTCCAAACATTTAGAAAGCTTTTCACCTTTGCCTGTAATTTTAACAGCGGATTCTTCTTAACCGTAGTGAAAGTATCTCTATCTGCTAGAAGAGTCTCCATTTTTTCGATGTAATCGTTCTTGTACATTGCAGCCGTCGTGTTACCCTTGTCCGCATAGGTAAACATAATATCTTGGGGCCAATGGGCTCTCCGATCTCGGGATTATTCGCTGATTTAGTCATAGATGATCTCGAGACGGACTGCATTTCAAAACTTTCGTTTAAACCGATATTTTTTTACCGTTACGTGGATGATATTATTACATGCATCCCGAAAACAAAAATTAATGAAACACTTAATATATTTAATTCATACAATAGCCGGTTACAATTTACACACGAAATTGAAATAAATGACTCCATAAGTTTCTTAGACGTTTTGTTGGTAAAGAATAATGGCAAAATAATGACTGATTGGTACACGAAACCCACCTTCTCTGGTAGATTTTTAAATTATCATTCACAACATCCTGAATCTCAAAAAATCGCCTAATGGTGTACAATCTTATTGATAAAGCTATTAAATTATCGGACAAATGTTTTCATAAGAAAAACATCAATATTGTAAAAAAATTACTAGCTGAAAATAATTATCCTGTCAACTTTACCAACAAATATATAAAAAAACGTATTGACAAAATAAATTCAAATGCACAATACCAACGTTGCAATAACGACACAAATTTTAAAAACATTGTTAGTTTACCCTATGTAAAAGGGTTTTACGAACAAATGCAACATTCTTTAAAAGAGAAATTTATTACGACAGTGCCGAAAATACACAATCATATGTGTAATATTATAGTTAAAGGCAAAGACAAAAGGGAAAAACAATTAGAAAAGAATGTTGTATATAAGTTGCAATGTAATGATTGTACGGCTACATATGTGGGCCAAACCAAGAGAAGTGTGTGTACACGTATTGAGGAACATAAAAAATCTAAAAACAACGTCATACACGAACATAATAGTAAATTCAATCACAGTTTCAATTTTGAAAAAATAAATATTAAAGATAAAGAAAGTAATTTAAATAAAAGACTTATTTCTGAAATGTTACACATAAAAATGCAGGATAATGGTATAAATAAAATGGAAGATACACAGAAACTCAATAACGTGTACACACACTTATTTCACCGATTGAAAAACGGATTATAGACGAATTTAAAAATTTGTAAACATGCATGAGAGCGGCGAGCATTGACGTCACTTGTAAACAAACCGCTCGAAAATTAGCGAGACTCCTCGCTGATATAAAAGCGTTTGGCTACACCTATTGTTTCCTTATTATTGAAACAGTAGTCGAGGAAGCCGGAACAATAATAGTCCGTCTCCTTGCTTCTCGCTTCTCCTTCCCCCGCCTGAGATTGGCCGGGGAAGAAACACATTTCAATCTATAGGCTGTTGTGCTCCTTTTTATGTAAGTCATATTTTGTCACACATTATAATTGTATTGTGCTTATTTATTTATTAAAATAAATTGACAGTTTCCTGAAGAGGGTGACAGTGTTCACCGAAACGTCGAAACAAAAGGAAAAATGGTATAAATTAATTTTTACCTTTTTTCCCAACACTTGCCTCGGAGAGATCGATAGACTCTTTTATATAATATTAAAAAACACCGAGGAATAAAGTCTTTGAATATTGTGTTATACACATATTCACACATACTTTTTTATATTCTTTTCCATTAGGAAAATAATGTACGTAGGTATTTTATAACATAATCATCTAAATAGCAAATTTTTTTTAATCAATGGATGAAACAAACAGTTGTTTTGTAACTATTAAATCAACAATTAAAAATGTTTCTGAAAATAGTTGATGTTAGAATAAAGGGATGATCATTATACGAGCAAGAAGAGTTTCACTAATAATTAAATTAAGAAGTAGTACTTACAGTGATAAATGATATTGGTTCAATAAAGTCTGATTATAATTTGTTTTTTTTTACTGTGTACGTCGAATTGCCTGTAACAAAGAAATAATAATTTATTTTAAAACAAAGAATTACGTTCTTTTATTTTAAAGTTAATTTATTTAAGGAGACTTGAAATATACGTATCTGATATAGTGGTAGTTGATGGTATTTTCATATTTTCCATCTTTTCTGTAAGTGCATTTATGCACTTTAAACTATTAGCAGGTTCAAGTTTAAACACTGTTGCACATGCGCAGTATGAGTTTTAAATAATATAATTTTAATACACTTGAGTACTAACATAGATGAGGTTATCAGCTACACTGTCAGCTTGCAGACTTACAATGTCTATGGCTAGAGGAAACGAAAATATATTGAGACCAGTCATTATGTCTAACTAGTTTTAATCTACTGCTGATTTCTGCTAGTTTATAACCTCCGCTTGGGTACTCCAAGATTAAGATGAATTATATTATTTAAAATGCGCTAAGAGCTCATAAAACTCATACCACGCGTATGCAATACTTAGTGTTTAATCTAGAACATGCAAAAAGTTTCAAGTACAAAAATGCTTTTACAGAAAAGATGGATAAGGATATCAAAATACTATCAACGGATGTCACTATATCAGATATGTATACTTTAATTATCTTTAATTAACTTTTATGTCTAACTAGTTTTAATCTACTGCTGATTTTATGTCTAACTAGTTTTAATCTACTGCTGATTTCTGCTAGTTTATAACCTCCGCTTGGGTACTCCAAGATTAAGATGAATTATATTATTTAAAATGCGCTAAGAGCTCATAAAACTCATACCACGCGTATGCAATACTTAGTATTTAATCTAGAACATGCAAAAAGTTTCAAGTACAAAAATGCTTTTACAGAAAAGATGGATAAGGATATCAAAATACTATCAACGGATGTCACTATATCAGATATGTATACTTTAATTATCTTTAATTAACTTTTAAATAAAAGAACACAATTCTTTGTTTTTAACTATATTATTCCTTCTCTGTTACAGATGATTTGACGTACTCGGGATGAAAAAGCAACGTATGATCAACAGACTTTAGCGTAGTAGCTTTGTTTATCACTGTAAGTATTATTTTTGAACGTACTAGAAGGATTTCATCTATTAATTAAATGAAAAAAAGATGTGTAATTAATTATTACATATATTCTTCTCCTGATGAAAGAGAATATAAAAAATGTTAGATGTTAATTAATCAAATATAACTTAAGGTGATGCGTGTAGGTAATAAATTAGATTAAAATATTACAGGATTTTTAATCATATAGCAGTTTGCAAGGCTTCATGGAGTTAAATAATAAAAATGCTGAGACACGTATCTTCTGATCCAGAGCAACGGAAGTGCCTAAATATGGCTAAAATCTAGAGTATAAAAAAGTGTTAAGAATATTTTGAACCTTCATGCAATTCAACATTCATGTAAGAAAGTTTCTACGTTATTGAAGTGGATATGAATAATTCATAACTTTTTCTATAGTCTCCTGGGAGGTAGACTTTCAGGCTGTACGTCGAAAGGAATCCTTATAAATAGCGACTATAGCTGGAATATCTATCAAGTTTAGACCAGAAAAAAAAGGTTCCTGTAACGAAGTGAAATTAGTGAAGTGGAAAAATATTTTGAATCAAGAATTTTTTATAAGAAAGGCTGAAGAACTCAATTGACAGGATACTTTCTATAGATCTTACTGGTTATATTTATAAAAAACTAGACAATAGCTGGAATATCTCAAGTTTAGACCAGTAGAAAGAAGGTTCCTATGACGAAGTGAAATTAGTAAAGTATTTTGAATCAAGAAAGTCTCTAATAAATTTCATGAATAAAAAGTGTTTCTGACGTAACATTTATTACGGTTACGTATTCATAAATTATTTATGAGACATGCCAGAAGAACTCAGTTGACAAGAATAATAAACATTATACTTACGGAATAAAATTAGTGCAGTGGAAAAATATTTTGAATCAAGAATTTTTTCTAAGAAATGCCGGAAGAACTCAATTGACAAGAATAATTAATGCATCCATTTAATAATGGATCACTAAACATATCAACTTTAACAAATTTTATCCTGTGTAATGAAATTTCATGATTAAAAAGTGTTTCTGACTAACCTTTTATTACGGTTACGTATCGATACATTATCTATGAGACATGCCGGAAGAACTCAATTGACAAGAATAATAAACATTATACTTACGGAATGAAATTAGTGAAGTGGAAAAATATTTTGAATCAAGAATTCTTTATAAGAAATGCCGGATGAACTCAATTGACAAGAATAGTACATGTATCCATTTAATAATGGATCACTAAACATATGAACTTTAAAAACTTTTATCCAGTGTAACCAAATTTTATGTTTAAAGAGTATTTCTGTCGCAACATTTATTATGGTTACGTGTTATAAAATTACACAATTATTAAGATGAGATGCTTTAAATAATTAAAGAATAAAGCTTTCAAAATTTAAAAAGTCAAAGTAGGTGCAACCAATAAATATGAAAGTTGTTATGGAATCCCTGTGATTAATTTATTAAATGAAAAATTAGTTCTGTTCAATTGCCAGAGAGAAAGAAGTACAACCAGCTTCCAGAACATGGATCTGTTTGCCTTCTTTTCAAGGGAACTGTACGTTTTACTATCTAGAAGATAAAAATAGCTAATGAGTTGTGAAGCCCATCAGTCCAAAGGATACTATGATAAATATTAAATTCATACCATTGACTAGATTTAAAATACCAACATTTAAAGGTTTGAAAATTATAATATTCAAAACTAGTCAATGGTGTCAACTTAAAATTGTTCATACTATCTTTTTGAGTGATGGACTTAATAACTTATATGTTCTTTTTTTCTTTTAAATAGCACAAGGTATACTTCTGTAACGTCGGCACAAATTTTTCTCCATTCCCACACTTTTAAGAAAGTTTTTTTCCCTCCATTAAAGTGAGCCCAGTAGAAGCAATTCGACCGAAATTTAGAAATTAAAATATACGTCCTGCGCTGGTGCGTTTATGAGTTTCTTCGTTGAATTCTATCTCGAAGGAAGTCATAAACATATCATACGCGCAGGCGTACTCTTTTTGAATCTCCTAGAGCGAGACCATAAGCAATAGTATAAGATACATTTTCCCAGAGTTCTTTTTCTCATGAGAATCAGTGCAAGCGAGACTTGAAAGTAAACAGAATTTTCCCGATAAGATGCGAGCTAGGGCTATGCACACTGGTCGACACAGCTGCAAGTAATAAAACTGCAGGCCTCCGACTCAAGTGCGCCGCCCCGCGCTCTTACTTCCCTACCAAAGTGTACATCTGTACAAGATGCTCTTTTGTTCTCAAATTTCTTAACTCGACGGAAAGGGCATTGTGGTAGTGTATAAATGTTATGAACGCATAATATTTAAACATTTCCGTCACGTTGCCAACTATGGATAAGGTTCAAAAATTTGTATGCATCCACGTAACCACAAATTATAATACTAAGCTATATGATATTAATCACTATATTAACTATATTTAATCACATAAATATAAGCGGGCATATCACTAAGATTAATATTTTCTTAATATTTAGCCCTACAATAATCCAATTTGTATTCAGGTTTAGATTTCCTATACATCTAAATCCTGACAATATAGAATATCTTTATTTTTAAATCAATATTAGAGCGTATTACTCTCTAGCATAATCACTTTTTCTTATCAACCATAGTTAATAATTACTGTATGACTCCTTTGTATGCGGGGGAGATGGAGGCAGAAAAAAGTACGCATCGAAAAAAATCCAAAACGATCCTTGTAGCGCCATCTCTTCGAGGGAGCTCGAACCCGACGCTACCCTCACTCCTGCGTTCTCTCCCCCATAAAAGGAGGGCCTAAGGCCGACGCGTAGGCGGGCTTTTATTTTAAGTTTTCCTCATTGGGAAAACTCGGAGGAGGGGCTAATCTCCAAAATTCTAATTGGCGAAGTCCTCTCTGAAGGGTTTTTCTGGGTGGAAATAGTTTTTTCTCGCAGCCTCCGAGCGAGAGCGACGCGTCTCTATGCGATACTCTGACTCCCACCGTCGAGGTGAGCAGACTTTTCAAATCTTGAAATTGTGTTTTCTCATTGCTCTCCAAAAATAAGCTACAAACTAAATTTTAAAAGAACACAAACTCAAAAATTCATTTTATTAATACACGCAACCACACCCAATTTTTCGTTCTCTACCGCGTTCGCGAAACGGTCCTATCATTCAACCAACAGAGCCAGGCGGGACGTTCACCACCATTCCAAGGAAAAGTAAGGAAAAATATATATATATATATACTAAATAATTTAAGCTTCAGGGCAACTAGCCCTCGCGTCTCCGTTCTCTTACGTCACGCGATAGGACTCAGTGCCGGTGGGTCACTAAAGGCAATTCGCTCCTCCGCTTAAAAGAAATTTAAAGTTATAATAGAATATCTATTAGGAAGGTCTGGTTTCGTACCGTTCCCTTCCGGTAGATATTTCTATGCAATATTTAGATATCGGTCGATCGGAATTAAAAATAGGTTGAAAAGCGCAGAAAACCGTCTGGCGGAAGCCGTTTGGTTTTTCTACGTTTCAATCTCAAAAAGATCTCGAAATCCTTTTTTTCGTTTTCAGGAAGATCCACGGAACCTTGCCATTAAAATTCTTTATCGAAAATTTCTCCGTCATCTTTTATTTTCTTCCCATTGTTTGTTCAATTCCGTTAATGCCAGCCCCTAGCTAATATCTCTAAGGAGATAGGCTAAAAATCTGGCAAAGTCGAAAAGCGCAACGTGCTCCTCGACAACCCGTTTCGTCGCAGGTCGAAAAGGATCTATTCCTTTCAATCTCCGACGTCACACTTCGCTTGAAAAAAAGTCACGCTCATCTACATTCTGGAAGCTGGTTGTCCTTTCTACTCTCTGGAAATTGAAAAGAACTAAATGTTCAGTAAGTAAATTAGTCCCAGAGTTTCCATGACAACTTCCAGGTTTATCCATTGGACGAGCTTTGAGTTTTGAAATTTTGAAAGATTTAATCTTTGATTATTTCAAAAGTCGTCCAATGAATATGTACCCGCTCTTAAATATATTTTGTGTTTAAATGTTATGTTTTATTTTTTCAGATTTTTATATATATTACTTACAGTGATAAATAAGGCTGATTCAGTAAAGTCTGATGTTAATAAATTTTTTTTTTACAAGTTCATCGGATCACCTGTAACAGAGAAAGAATAATTTATTTTAAAACAAAGAATCATGTTCTTTTATCATAAAGTTAATTTATTTGAAGATAATTAAAATATACTTATCTGACAGAGTGAAATCCATTGATAGTATTTTGATCCTAATGCCATCTTTTCTGTAAATGCATTTTTTCACTTGAAACTTTTTGCAGGTTCTTGATTAAACGTTATTGCACACGCGTAGTATGAGTTTTAGGGGTTTTTAACGCAATTTCAACAAAATAATTTGTGATAAACTTGAAGATCCATGCGGAGGTTATAAACTAGCAGCATTAAACCAACAGTAGATTAGTACTTCAGGTTAGAGTGTTAGACATAGTTATAGTACGAAAGTTGGTTGGCACCAAGTTATGGAGATATAGAGATCCCTATAACGAAGCTATGAAGTATTATAGTCTACTATCGGTTTCTGCTAGTTTATAACGTTCCCGTGGATCTCCATGTTTATTATAAACTATATTATTTAAATCGCATTAAAAGCTCCTAAAACTCATACTACGCGTTAGATATTTCTTTTTTGAATAATAATGATCCAAAAATAACAATTTGCTGTACAGACGGTGTCGAAAAAGTAATTATTATTGCAATAATACACAAGCATATATATGCATTAATTTTTTAAATTTATAACTTATTTAGTTGATGTTAATGATTATTTGTAATTTAGGTATATATACCATTTAAAAGTAGTGAAATCTTCTCGCACCCCTCCCCCCCTCAAATAAACCTTATAAAGGTAAAAGGCTGGCAAGTATAAGATCGTCGTTTCTTCCTGTAAGAATTAAAGATTAATTTTATAACTTTTGATAACCTTAATGTCACACAAATTCTATGGGTTTAACTCTATCTATACGGTTATATCATTGTTTTAATGAAAGTTCATTTTCGAACTCTCGATTTTGAACCCTTATCCTCTTTAAAAAAAGTGATGGCCTTTGTTGTGAAGCATTTAATACGTGATTCTGATTGGTTGCTATAAACGTGATTATGGTTACCATATTCATAGTTCAATTACTGAAATATATTTATAAAACCAAAACATAACCCAATTCGCACGCGAAGCGCGCCCTAAGTTCCTTGTATGATAAAAATTCAATCTATCTGTCTATGAAAATATTAACGCGTAAACATCTTCACGTGGTCAGACTACCATTTCTTTTGTGTTAACATTAGTAATTATTCTCCTATACCTTCGATTTTACATAAATGTCAATTTCAATTTTAGCAAAAGAAAGTTATGATATCAATAAATAGATTGGCAAGTTCTTTTATAAAAAGCAGTCGATTTAAAATAAATAAATAAGTGTTTAAAAGGGGGAGGATTATAAACATATATGTATTTATATAAACACTTGACCAAATTGCAGCGTTGTAAAAAGGTGGATAGCCTGTGAAAAGGTACTTTCGGGTACAATTATGTTATTATTCAAAGTTTCAATTTAACCCTGTGGTACATGTAATAGAATGGCATGATGTTCTTACATATGACATTATCACATGACGAATGTGCCCATAATATGTGGTAATATCATGTTTGTCTAAAATTATCATGTAATTTAACACAATTGTTTCGCATCATGAAAACTTTTTCTTTTATTTATGGAAGCAACGAGCAGATGTACAATCTATTCTACTTAGTAATTCAGTAAATGTGCTGCTATCATTTTTTCATTAAAAATCTATGTCTAGGACGATAATATACAACTATATATGAGATTTAAATTCTTTTGATTTACATACATTTAAAAATAAACAGGAACAAATTCTATCATGTAGAACGCAATTTTTTGTACGGAAAAACTTGCCGTCCCGTCCTATCATAAGTAATCGATGAACTACTAAATGTCAGTGTAATTAACAATATCATAAAACTTTTAATATAGTTAATTTATCATCCCATTATCCTATATTGGGTACTACTCAAAACATTATATTAAACTAAGAGAACGATGGCCTCAAATAGTAATAATTGGAATTCCATTCTTTAATTAAGTAAAGATTGGAAACGAAAAGCTGTAAACTACATAAATATTAATTTAAAATTTTTAATCTTGATTTATTTTCCAACTTGAGTCATAGAAATTTATTTGATAACATTTTTTTATTATGCAATAATAGTTACAATTATTTTTAATCAAAATCCTGTAATTTTCCGCTAATAAAGCAGAGTTTTGAAAACATACATATAAATAACCAAAAATCGAGCTTAGAATGATTGCAAGGTTAAGTTTGAATTCTTCAAAAATTGGTTAAGGACATTAATAAATACATATGGAATGAAAAATTGATTAAGAGATTATCTAACGGTGTTTTATTAACAAGTTACTTTGGTTAACCTTGCATAATTTGAAGATGGTATCCATCGTTATCTATGATAGGACGGGACGGCAAGTTTTTCCGTAAAAAAAATTGCGTTCTACATGATAGAATTTGTTCCTGTTTTTTTTAATGTATGTAAATCAATAGAATTTAAATGTCATATATAGTTGTATATTATCGTTCTAGACATAGATTTTTAATGAAAAAATGATAGCAGCACATTTACTGAATTACTAAGTAGAATAGATTGTACATCTGCTCGTTGCTTCCATAAATAAAAGAAAAAGTTTTCATGATGCAAAACAATTGTGTTAAATTACATGATAATTTTAGACAAACATGATATTACCAAATATTATGGGCACATTTGTCATGTGATAATGTCATATGTAAGAACATCATGCCATTCTATTACATGTACCACAGGGTTAAATTGAAACTTTGAATAATAACATAATTGTACCCGAAAGTACCTTTTCACAGGCTATCCACCTTTTTACAACGCTGCAATTTGGTCAAGTGTTTATATAAATACATATATGTTTATAATCCTCCCCCTTTTAAACACTTATTTATTTATTTTAAATCGACTGCTTTTTATAAAAGAACTTGCCAATCTATTTATTGATATCATAACTTTCTTTTGCTAAAATTGAAATTGACATTTATGTAAAATCGAAGGTATAGGAGAATAATTACTAATGTTAACACAAAAGAAATGGTAGTCTGACCACGTGAAGATGTTTACGCGTTAATATTTTACGTTTTACATAAAAATATTAAATATAAAAGTTGTAGACCTTTTAAAAATACAACTTCTGTCCATAATAATTATACATTTCAAATGATTTAGTGCATTGTGAAGCTCAGAAAACTGACTATTATCTCCGACAGAATATATTTGGGCTCGATCCCATGTATACAAAAAATATACCAACATTTTTTATATTTTCGAAAAACGGTCTTTTGGCCATAACTTAAATTCTAACTATTTTACACAAAAAAGTTAAATGGAAATGTTATAGATCTCAACAAAATATAATTTTTTCTAAGCATTTTGTATAGATACACCAGATCAAGCCCAAATTTATTCAGTGAATGAATTTATTAAGCATTTTTATTAAAAAGAGGCATAAATCTGTTCACTATAATTTCGCTAATTTCACGATACAGTAATATATGGTTCAAATTGTCCTATACAGTTTATGCAGGTTTTCCTTTCAAACCTGTATAAAATGTAAGCATCGGTAGATCAGACGAACGTAAAACGCGAGCATTAGTAGATCGGGCGAGCGCGAAGCTCGAGCGTCAGTTGCTCCTGCTTTAAATGCACAACGCGAAGCGATGCAAGGCGTCAAGCGCATTTAGATAAGTGTGTATACACAATCTAATTTACTTCTATCCCTCGGTAGTTGCTTCAATTATATTATTGATTTGTCTCAATCGATCTCTCCGAGGCAATCGTTTGAGAAAGGCTTTAAGAAATAAAAAGACTCTTTCTTCTTTACAAAAATGTCGCTTTGGCGACCATTATCGCCCTCATCCTCAAAGTGACGAGAACTTTGTTATATAATCATCAATCTTAAAAAGAACAGAGCAGGCCAAATTTCTGAGAATTTAGATACTGCAGCAGTTACGATTTGTATACATCTCTATAATCCTTTTCCTCCGACTAGTTAACAGCGGGGGAAGAGAGAGGGCGAGTGACACAGGAATTATCGATGCGGCGTTGTCAGCTACTGTCTCGGAAGTAAGGAAGTAGTCGTCAGCCGTTGCGTATACAGTGCGAAAAGTTGACAGTCTTTTGCGCGGTTTGTTCACCAATGATTCACGCATCACCTCGTCCTTTCGATGTATACAGATTTGAATTCATGTTTTTCGACTTTAATTCTTAAGCTGATATACGAAATGTGTGTACACGTTATTGATTTTCTGAGTATCCTTTTTCTTATTAATACAACTATCTTGTAAATGTACGTGCATCATTTCCGTGACTAATCTTTTAACTAAATTACTTTCTATATTTAATACTAAATTTTTCAAAATTATAAATATGATTATACTTCTCTCTCATTTCTATGTTCGGAGAGATCGATTGAGACAAATCAATAATACAATACTTGTTTTCTTCAAATTTTTTTTATTTAAATGTATTTTTTTATGATATCCAAAGTTTTTATTCAAAATTCATGTTTTAATTTTTTAAATGGTCCTAATCTTTGAGACCCCCTCTGAAAGTTTGCACATAATTTTGAACTATATATATATATATATATACACACACACACACACACACACACGTGTGTGTGTGTGTGTGTGTGTGTGTGTGTTACAATTTTCCTTCATCCAATTTAAATTCTAAAATCAGTGAAATGAAAATTTTGATCCAGAGTTGGACAACTAAAAAATTCATGAACCTTTTTATAGTTCAAAATTACGTGCAAACTTTCAGAGTGGGTCTCAACAGTGTTGGGCTTCGAGAGTACATCGTGCGTACTCTTCGGTTGACTTCATAATGTACCGTCGATATCGTGTTGAGAAGCCAACTTCATGATATAGACATTTGTATAAGTAATACGCTTGCGCTTCACGTTCTGCTTGTTTCTATTTTGGCGCATTTTAACTTAGCTTGAAATTCAAATATATAATGATTAATAGTAAAAATATGGTTATTAGTAATTTAAACAATACAATGAAAATAACTAATTAAAATGTGAAAAATATACTTTTTCACACTGAATTTAGTCTTGAATAATCGATAAAGCTAAAAATAATAGGAATAAATTATGTTTGAAAACCATTTTCATATTATATTTTAGGATGTAAATAAACATTGATTATTTTTACTTATATTAATCCACAGATATTTTTTTTGCATTAGATTATTTAGTACCTAATGATATTTATTAATATGATAATAAATTGAACAAATGAATTTTGTTGTTAATTACGTTCAGACGTACAATAATAGTACGGGAGTCAGGGATTTCAATAGTGGGATATCGGCCACTTTCTTCTAAAGATTGTTTCATAGCCAAAATTTGTTTCTGGTAATCTACTGAAAGTAACCCTGAATTCTCGACTTCGGATCTGATAGGCAACATTGTTATTATTGCAAAATAAACTTCAAAAAAGCACTTTTTTTTTGTTTTCCGCGAATAACGTTTTTGTAACGCATTTTATGCAAAAAAAGGTAGAGAGGAAAGTTGTTTAGAATTGAATTTCCAATCAGACACATGTATTTTCGAATGTAAAATTAACTTTTTTCATCGCTAAATTGTTAAACAAAAAAAATGTTTTCCAAATTTTCATATTGCCACAGTTTTTTCAAAAAAAAGATCATTATCGTCGGATGGACTCTCAAAGATGACTTTTAGTACAAATAATCTAAAAATCGTTGTCCGATCTGTATATCTCAAAAAGGCGTCCAATTGCAAAATTATTTACCCTAAAATTTCAAATTCATTTCTAATTTGCCCATGGAACGATAAACTGATTCAACCGCGATTAATCGATAACTTTTGACGTACTTAATAAATGCTAAAAAGGAATTTTCTTAAAATTAATATTTAACAATATTTTTAGCAATAAATATTTTTTATTTTCGCGAATTTTGAAGTTAGAGAAACGCGATAAAATGCATCTTAAGGTATTTAAAAAACCATGAATATTCGTAAAAAATTCGTTAAGATCCGATTAATAGGAACCGAGATACGAAATTTTTTTCAATCGACGATTCCGCCGAAACTCTTTCATATTTTTCGATGGATTTGCATACAATGCTTGTTCAAAAAATGTTCTAGATGATAGCATTTTTCTCGATAGTTGCAATCAACTTAATTCTTCTAAAAGGACGGTTACGAACTCGGCGCGCGTGGCCGCGCGACTGCTTCAGCCGTGCGGCGCGGTGGAGGGGACCGCCACTGCGGCTTTCGTGAACCTTAGTTGTAAATTAAATTTCTCGGCAACCAAAGGTCCTACGTTAATTTCTTTTTAATTTTATGTGTTTTTGCCTCAACTTTCACTTCATGTTAATTAAATTTTCATAAGTGCCATACAAACACAAGAAAATCTCATGTTTTCTGTTATATGCAGTACTACATAATGTATTCATATTTTGTACATATGTGTGTGTATATGAATTTTAAAAGCTCAGCACAAAGATAGTGATTGCTTACGATTTCGGCATTAAACGGAATTAAAGAATTAATGTCCATAAAATATAATTGTATAAAACTTTCTGAAGCTGCATTGAATTTAATCGATTTACATGAGATAATAGCTTTTAAAATTAATATATACACACATATATACAAAATATGAATAGATTATGTAGTATTGCATATAACAGAAAACATGAAATTTTCTTGAGTTTGTATGGCACTTATGAAAATTCAATTAACATGACGTGAAAGTTGAGGCAAAAGCACATAAAATTTAAAAAGAAGCATTAAGGGGTTATGACAGTGTTAAAATTTTGAAAATACCCATTTTTATTTTATTCACTTTTTTCATAGTTAATAGTCTGTAGAATATGGTCCTGAAAGCCGTTTTTGGCTAAA
This sequence comes from Philotrypesis tridentata, assembly GCA_018906965.1. Classification (NCBI taxonomy): domain Eukaryota; kingdom Metazoa; phylum Arthropoda; class Insecta; order Hymenoptera; family Pteromalidae; genus Philotrypesis; species Philotrypesis tridentata. The sequence continues at coordinate 26,424 of JACCIB010001157.1, forward strand.
AAAATTTTCCTCGAAGATATTAACAAAAAACTAACAAATCTGTTTCAAGTAAATTTTTGAAAAATCGTGATTTTTAAATATTTTAATTAGGCCAAACTTGTGGAAAGGATTGTTCTAACCCACTTTTTACAGAGTAATTTCATGAGAAATCTTACTGAAAATATGACTTAAAAACCGTTTTAGAAACCGTTTTTTTCTCAAGAGTTATTAATTTAATTATTTCCGTAAAATAAATAAAATCTGTAAAATTAATTTTTCTATGTGTGATTTTATGTTACTAAACTCAATGTGTTAAAGTAAAGGCATTCAACAAATTTGAATTTGCCACTCGAATAGGTTGTGCCTCACAGCGTCTAGTCGAGAATGAAGATTTCTGTTTGATCGGTATAGTAGAATTTTCTGTAAAGCAGCAGAAAGCAGCCAAACAGCTGTATTTCATCCAAGACACTAGATCAGTGCAGTTAGTCTGCTAGCTGCTGTAGCAATGCTTATAACCTTATAGTGGTGTTGCAAAAGTGCAAGAGCTTCTGCAGAGTACAAACATTATTCAGATAAGTATTGGAAACTAATTTGTAATAACAGTGTTCATAAAGCTTTTTCTTTGTTGGTATATTTTTTGCTTTTAGGTATACGGGTGCAAGCCAGCAAAATGGGAGCTTATATTGACTGCCTGAAGTATTATTTTGCATACCTTTTAAGAACTTGAAGTGTATTTAATAATGGTAAGTATTGTATGTAACTGTAATTCATAAACATAACTTGATTATGAATAGCTAACGATAATTTTTATTTTATTTTCAGCTTGTAAATGCTATTATCACACAGCATGACAAGCGCGTACCATCAAATATACTTTATTGCATGTATATTTGAGTACCAAAAGCAAATCAAGGTATGCCGGATATTTTCTGTAAGTACAGCTGAGTACATTTGTATGATTTACATTATAAACTTTAAATGCCTTTTACTCAAATTTAGTTTTTTCATGCTTTTGATGTACTTGCCGCAGCTTTCTGAAGGAACCGTAACATCAATCCGGATGAACCAAAGTGGAAAACCTTCCTAATGAGTACGGTCACAAACTGAGTGGAGCAGAATTGGCAAAAATAAGTTCAAAGTGAATGTTACGTATGTTTACATATGTAACATTCACTATAATTATTAATATTGTCAATATATGTTTAATTAATTATATTAATTTTGTGTTTTTCAGGAATCTGTTCCACTTAGTCTGAGACCAGACTCATAATGAAGATTTGGCACTTTGATTCAACAGGATTGATGGTACGGTTCCATCAGAAACATGCGGCAAGTAAATAAAAGTGATGAAAATCATGATTTTTGGTAAGCAAATACCTTTAATTGTTTTTTAATGTTACACTCACTTTTTGCATATTATTTATGCATAAAAGTGATGTATAATACTTGTATTAGAAAGCAAAAATATAGTTTTTAGAGCACCTATATATCTATTAATTTTTTTCAACACTAACAATTTTTCTTTTTTTTCAGGTTTTAACACTGTCATAACCCCTTAACGTAGGACCTTTGGTTGCCTTTTTAAACCATTTTCTCCACTTGACGCCATGAATAAGCGCGCACATGTGTGTATGTGTATGTGCTGCGCGCTCGTATACACATACGATTTTAAAAACGTTACACATGCGTAAATATATATAGAAATAAGTAAGTTATCCTATATGAAAATCAATTAAATTCAATGCCATTTTAAAAAATTATACATAACGCGAAGCGATAACTATTAGTTTAAAAATATATTTTATCGACATTAATTCTTTAATTCCGTTTAATGCTGAAATCGTAAGCAATCACTATCTTTGTGCTGAGCTTTTAAAATTCATATACACACACATATGTACAAAATATGAATACATTATGTAGTACTGCATATAACAGAAAACATGAAATTTTCATGTGTTTGTATGGCACTTATGAAAACTTAATTAACATGAAGTGAAAGTTGAGGCAAAAACACATAAAATTAAAAAGAAATTAACGTAGGACCTTTGGTTGCCGAGAAATTTAATTTACAACTAAGGTTCACGAAAGCCGCAGCGGCGGTCCCCTCCACCGCGCCGCACGGCTGAAGCAGTCGCGCGGCCGTGCGCGCCGAGTTCGTATCCGTCCTTTTAGAAGAATTAAGTCGATTGCAACTATCGAGAAAAATGCTATCATCTAGAACATTATTTGAACAAGCATTGTATGCAAATTCATCGAAAAATATGAAATAGTTTCGGCGGAATCGTTGATTGAAAAAAATTTCGTATCTCGGCTCCTATCCGACGATAAAGATCTTTTTTTTGAAAAAACTGTGGCAATATGAAAATTTGGAAAAAGATTTTTTTGTTTAACAATTTATCGATGAGTTAATTTTACATTCGAAAATACATGTGGCAAAATGTGAAAAATTATCTCAAATAGTTTTACTTTTTTATACGTACTTTAGAAGAGTTATATTTCAGTATACTACTTTGCAAACTGCAAAATTTTTATTAGGGGTGTCCTGGGGAGCAAATGTTTATAAAGTACTTAATTAATTAACTCGCTATACACAATATTCAAGTGCAATCGAATTAAAAATAAGTTTATTGCAAAATTGGGATTTTTATCGATATTTTAAGCCTCAGATTAGGCCAATCAAATTAACTCGAAAATCCCGAGTTTTTGACATTAATTTCGAAGTTAAATGTTAAGGGCTTAAATTGTTCGGGGGAATGTATTTAACAATATTTTAACTTAGATAACAGCTGATAACGCGGGCTTCATAAACAATTAACAGATTAACAGATATTCGAGAACTATGCAGTGTGTATAAAAAGCATGTTTTGATTTTTAAATTGCACACATAAATATACAAATTGTTGAAAAAAAAACAGTGTCACAATCCCGATTTCGTGGGAACGCTATTTTTTTCGTCTTCTGAGAGTCCCATAGATCAAGAAAAACGCTGCCCGAGAGGTGTATCACGATATTTTTTTTACATATGCAAAAAAGAATACTTGTAAAAATGTATACAGTTAATAACGTGAATAAAAAATCTGACAAGACCACTCGCGTTATTTATTTGCGCTACCCCGAATTAAATAAAAGAGCGCAATCAGATCATATTTGACTAATTTAGGGTCTGTTTTTCCGAGCGCTCCGATTTGAAGTAAGATTTTGAGTTTCGGGCTGAGAGCACGCCGCCATCCCCACTCCGTGGCCCACTGCGCTGCGGCGCGCCATCGAGCAACGTCTCTAATAACCACTCAATTTAATACTTAGATTTAATTCGATGTGTATCGACTTCAAGTTATTTAAAAAGTTCAACTTTTCTACTTTACAACAACATTTGAATCAGTACGTTATGTTGTATGCGTGAGGAGTAGTAACATCTTAAAAATAAAAACATATCTCAGCATCTAAGAACCGTACGACATTTTTTTTCAAAATTTAGAGAAAAACCACCGCTTTTCAATGAATTAAAAATGATTGCGATTAAAATTGAACGTTGGCTACAGTACAATTATTAATTAATCGCTTTTTAAACAAATGCATGCTGGAGCTGCCCTAATTAACTTTTTGAAATTCCGCAAAAAGTTTTTAAAATATAACTCTTTAACATTGCTCACAAACACGGGGCATAGATATAAACAATTTTTAACGTTTTGCCATAATGATCAATAATAAAAATATTCAACTTATTGCGCCTATTTACAAGAAAACTATTTTAGATAGAGGCCTCAAATTTTTACTGCTATTTCATATCACTGAGTACGACATTTGAGTAAAATATTTAGTTTTATAAAACTTATTAACAATTTTCGATTTTAAACAATTTGGTCGATTTTATCGATTTCCAAATAAACTAAAGGAGATAGAGGGGTGCTGTCGCTAAGTTTTTTGTAGAAAATTCAATAAGGAACAACTTTTATCTGAAAAATTTTTCGATACAACCAATACTTTTTAATGCACAGCGTGAGAAGTCAAAAAAGTGGAAAAATACAATTTAAACTGTTAATTGTTCATGAAGCCTGCGTTATCAGCTGTTATCTAAGTTAGAATATTGTTACATACATTCCCCCGAATAATTTAAGCCCTTAACATTTAACTTCGGAATTAATGAGACCTCAAAATCTAATTTGACTGGACAAGGTGATGACCAATAGGAACCGAGATACGTATTTTTTTCAATGTACAATAACGCTATAACAAAAGGTGATTTTCCATATTTTGAAGTTCAATTCCTGAAGTTGAAGACTTGAATTTTACAGTAAAACTATTGATCTTACTCTTAAGCAAGCTTTTTGACAAGTAATCAGCCGCTGCAAAAAAGTGTTTCTTATAGATTTCAGCCGTCGGCACCGTGGCCGGAGGAGTGGGGGTAGCCGCACTCGGCGCCCAGCTCGCCGTTCGAAATTCGGAAGGACCAAGTAATAGAAATTTTTTCCTTCAAGGTCAAAAATATAGGTAGTGATCTATGCCATTCGGTTACAAATGATACGTACTTTTGGAGGAAAAATATAACTCTTCTAGAGGACGCACAAAAAAGTTGAACTATTTGAGATAATTTTTCACGTTTTGCCAGCACTTTGAAAATAACAACTTTTTCAACTTTCGGTCCTTACTGCGCAAAAACTATAGTAGATAGAGTTAGAGTTATATAACATAACTTTTTCAATAATTATAAGTAATTTTCGATTTTGGCAGAATTCGCGTTCATTGCCAATTTACAACTAAACTATTAGAAATAGACATATGCCACCGCTGACATTTTTGTGCAAAATTTTATAAGAAACAACTTTTATTTGAAACTTTTTTCTCTGTGAATAATACTTTTCAATACGCAGAGGAAAAACAAAAAAAAATGCGAAATTCCGAGTTTAATTGTTTATAGCGAATTTGCTGTACAAATTCAGCTGTTCGCGGACTCGGATTAATAATGTACATATCCTTCCGAGTGGTTTAAGCCAATAATATTGCTATTTACAATTTTTGCGCGGAAAAATGTTAATTTGATTGGCCTATATGGAATATCATACACATTTAGAAAATTCAAGTATTGATGCAAAGAAAATTCTAAAGCTATTTTAGTAACATTGAATAACAAAGATACTATTATATTATTATTTAAAATTAATGTTTGAAAAGCTATTCTTACATGTCTCGTTTAATATAACGTATTGTGCCATTCACTGCACAGAAAACATTTTCTATTGAGTTTTTATTTTGTCTATTATGTTCTATTATTAAGGAAACAACAGTTATTTATATTATTGTTTTGTATGGGGTTTTAATGGTCAATAATTAGTGTAGTAAATTATTGGAATACTGAAGAAAATAATTTATGTTAAAGTGTAGATAGCCTCGACTCAAGTTGTAAATTGAAATGTATCAAAAACAAACTTTAATTCGTTAATGTCTAATTCAGCGTAGTGTTAGTAATAATCTTATAAGCCATATTTTAGACAATGAATATTTGAAACTTGTGGTTAAGCGAACACATATTTTATACGTGTAAGCATCCAGCGAATCAGAGCGCTCGAAAATTTGAATATATTGATTCGCAATGTTATGCAATCATCAGTAATATAAAGACACAAATATTAATATAATATTAATAAATATCACGATGTACTAATTAACCTAAAAAATGCAAAAAAAATCTGTGGATTAATATAGGTAAAAATAATCAATGTTTACTTATATCCTACAATATTTTTAGACATGTATATCTGTGGCTTGCAGGAAGAACTAATTAAGTGACATTTTGTGAAAAATTTTTTTATGTGAATTCGAGGTGCTCTTAGTACCCTTTTTAATTGTACAATAGTAGGATTTCCGAAATATACAAATATTTTAAATGCCGATTGCATAATCACTTACCTGCGTCTCTCGTAAAAATGTTTCCGCAGAACCACTTAAGTGCACTCCTTTTTTTATTTTTGTGCGAGATACATTGTGTGGAGTACATTAAAGCTGTAAAATATATGTCTAATTACCTATACCGCTATATTCGACGGTTTTTTTAAATTTAAAAAAAATTCTTTCAATGTTTTTAAATTTTTCAAAAATTGTCAATTTGCAAAATAAAAAAATTACTGGAATCGCTCTGATAAAATTCGTACGAATTCCTTAGCTGATTCTAAGAACTTATTACTCTTGAAAATTTTTTCCAAAAGTGCGTGGTTTTTGAATAAAAAATCCTTAAAAGTCTTCGTAAAAAATTTTCAATTATAATATGCGCCAGTTTGACCAGACCGATGTTCAAAATCAACCCCCAAATCACGTATCTTTTAGATTTGAACATTTATTCCATTGGTTAGAGGGATTCCAGATACATTGCAAATGAAAACGTTCTTGAAATCTCGAATTAAAAAAAATGTAGAAAAACCATGCTTTTTTCCTTTAAACCGTTTTCTCTCATTGTTAATAACAATTTTCGAAAATTTCAATTGCACCATTGGAAAGAGCATGAGTTAAACATTAAAAATATGCCCCGCCCGAATTTTTTTAAGGGGTTATGACAGTGTTAAAATTTTGAAAATACCCATTTTTTTTATTCACTTTTTTCATAGTTAATAGTCTGTAGAATATGGTCCTGCAAGCCGTTTTTTGCTAAAAAAATTTTCCTCGAAGATATCAACAAAAAACTAACAAATCTGTTTCAAGTAAACTTTTGAAAAATCGTGATTTTTAAATATTTTAATTAGGCCAAACTTGTGGAAAGGATTGTTCTAACCCACTTTTTACAGAGTAATTCCATGAGAAATCTTACTGAAAATATAACTTAAAAACCGTTTTACAAACCGTTTTTTTCTCAAGAGTTATTAATTTATTTCCGTAAAATAAATAAAATCTGTAAAATTAATTTTTCTATGTGTGATTTTATGTTACTAAACTCAATGTGTTAAAGTAAAGGCATTTAACAAATTTGAATTTGCTACTCGAATAGGTTGTACCTCACAGCGTCTGGTCGAGAATGAAGATTTCTGTTTGATCGGTATAGTAGAATTTTCTGTAAAGCAGCAGAAAGCAGCCAAACAGCTGTTTTTCATCCAAGACACTAGATCAGTGCAGTTAGTCTGCTAGCTGCTGTAGCAATGCTTATAACCTTAGTGGTGTTGCAAAAGTGCAAGAGCTTCTGCAGAGTAGAAAAATTATTCAGATAAGTATTGGAAGCTAATTAGTAATAACAGTGTTCATAATGAGCTTTATCTTTGTTGGTTTATTTTTTGCTTTTAGGTATACGGGTGCAAGCCAGCAAAATGGGAGCTTATATTGACTGCCTGAAGTATTATTCTGCATACTTTTTAAGAACTTGAAGTGTATTTAATAATGGTAAGTATTGTATGTAACTGTAATTGATAAACATAACTTGATTATGAATAGCTAACGATAATTTTTATTTTATTTTCAGCTTCTAAATGCTATTATCACACAGCATGACAAGCGCGTACCATCAAATATACTTTATTGTTTGTATATTTGAGTACCAAAAGCAAATCAAGGTATGCCGGATATTTTCTGTAAGTATAGCTGAGTTCATTTGAATGATTTACATTCTAAACTTTAAATGCCTTTTACTCAAATTTAGTTTTTTCATGCTTTTTGTGTACTTGCCGCAGCTTTCTGAAGGAACCGTACTATCAATCATGACGAACCAAAGTGGGAAACCTTCTTTATGAGTATGGTCACAAACTGAGTGGAGCAGATTTGGCAAAGGTAAGTTCAAAGTGAATGTTACGTTTGTTTACATATGTAACATTCACTATAATTACTAATATTGGCAATATATGTTTTATTAATTATATTAATTTTGTGTTTTTCAAGAATCTGTTCCACTTAGTCTGAGACCAGACTCATAATGAAGATTTGGCACTTTGATTCATCAGGATTGATGGTACGGTTCCATCAGAAACATGCGGCAAGTAAATAAAAGTGATGAAAATCATGATTTTTGGTAAGCATATACCTTTAATTGTTTTTAAATGTTACACTCACTTTATGCATATTATTTATGCATAAAAGTGATGTATAATACTTGTATTTGAAAGCAAAAATATAGTTTTTAGAGCACCTATATATCTATTAATTTTTTACAACACTAACAATTTTTCTTTTTTTTCAGGTTTTAACACTGTCATAACCCCTTAATTGCAAATTGCATTAGTTACGAGCCCTCAAATAAAGTGACCGCATAACCACTTATCTGCAAAGTTCCCGCAGAACCACTTGACTCGAGTAATTTATTTAGCTTGTGCGTCGAGAAAGAAACTATTTACAAATGTAATACCACGGTTGTATTCGTATCAGATATCTAATCAAATGAGCCAATACTTAGATCTTTTGTCTGACATTTCGATCTTACGTATTACTCCAAACATTGAAATCGCTTTTTCTCGAAAACACGAAAATGTCACTTAAGTGGTTCTTCCTGTAAGCCACCGATATATATATTTTTTATTCATAACGGACATAAATAATATCAATACCAAAATGGTTGTGAAACATAATTTATTCCTATAAATTATTTAAATTAATATTAATTCTAATTTTATTATTAAGCACTACGTATAATTTCAATGAAAGTTTAAATGCGCGCTAAAACAGAGGATCAAGCGGAACGTCGATTCCAAGCATTATACACTTGGACAAATTTGTATATCATGAAGTTGGCTTCTGAACAGAATATCGATTGTACACTCTGAAGGTAAACGAAGAGTACGCACGATGTACAATCGAAGCCCAACACTGGATCTCAAAGATTAGGACCATTTAAAAAAACAAAACATGTATTTTGAACAAAAATGTTGGATATCTCATAAAAAAAATACACTAAATAAAAAAAAATTTGAAGAAAACAAGTATTGTATTATTGATTATTGTGTGTATATATATATTGTGACGGTCTACCATCAGCGTAGGCTCGCCTGGACACCACCAGAGCCGGGTGAAATAATAGCTAAAAGAACTTTACTCATACCCGGTGGTGTTTACAGGTACGAGCAAAATTCCAATAGACAGAAGTCAGCAGGCGAGAGAAAAGGAGAGAATGAGAAACACGGCCAGCGTCGCGCGAGCAGAAGAGAACAGCACGCAGCGCTACACAAGCCTGAGAGAGCGAGAGAGAGAGAGAGAACGGCACGCAGCACCGCGCGAGTGAGCGAGAGAGAAGAAGCGGCAGCAGCAGAGAGAGGGAGACACCGCCCGGCAGCGTGGAGAGCGAAGCCACGAGGCCTACGAGCGCGAGCGACCGCCACCATGTAGGCTGGCGCAGCAAAGATGAATGAGAGCGATTGAAAGCGGAATAGAAGGAGAAAGAGAATAGAGTAATGTGAGCAGAGAGAGTGGAGGCATGCGATGAGACTTGTGTGTCATTGGCGAAGAGTGGAGGACTGCGGCTCTGTCCACAACATGCGCGCGAGCGAGAAGTATTGTAGCGAGAAAACTATGTCAGAAATACCGAGCGAATTAATTGTATAGCCAGATACGACGACAGCCAGAGAAATTAAATTAATATATTTGAATCTCGCGCGCGCGACGACACATTCGTTAAGAGGGCGCTAGAAGGATATGTGCTATATCGGACTAACGCGCGACATGACGTGGTTAGACAGAGATAGTTAGGAATCTACATGAGAGTAAGAGAGACAGAAAGAGACGCCGCGGCCGAGAAGGCACGGAAAGCAACAGGTAGTATCAGTATCCAGTGGGCAGCAGAATTGACAGGACGTGAGCCAGCACTCAATTCCCTCCGTAATTCTCTATAAAAGTCTCCAGTAATTCACACTGTTGAGATTCGTTTCGCGAGTAGTTTTGCGCCGCGCGACGTTTCAGGGCACGAGACGGCACCGAACGAGAGGAAGAGCTGTAAGCCAGATTTCTGCCAGGTAGACAAAATGCATTACGTAAAGTGCGCGTTTCTCCCGCGTCGGCCTGACATTACCGCCAGAGCGTGCTTTCCGCGCACGCTTATTCAATTCGTTTCTTGTTTGAATAAACGCCAGGCAATTAATCGGCCATTTTTGTGTGTGTTTTTTTCGCGAGCTACCCCGCCTATGCTTTTTCCAGTATTCGCGGCCGTGAGAATTAGTCTGTGTTACCGCTAAGCAGCCGGCAAGCGGATAGTGAACCGGTCGTCCAACACAATTTATACATTTGTTTCTTAAATACGGTTCATCAGGCAGCCCGATAACAGGGTGTCACCACGTTGTGGACCTCTCGACGGCATCCCCAAAAGAGAACAAATCCACAACGTCACTATATATATATATATATATATATATATATATATATATCCATATATATATGGATTTAAATATATATATATATATATATATATATATATATGGATTTAAAAGTATTTCTTTTATAAAATAGACAAATTGTACTAAAAAAATATTCATGCACTTTCGTTGATAAGTTCATCCCTGAAGTAATGAAAATTGGTAAAAAATGAAATAACAACACGAATTCCATAAATTTTGACCCTCTGTAACTCGAAGGCACATGATGGAAAAAATCTGAAAAAATTCATGATACATTTCGACGCTCTATAAAACAACATCCATTTTTCGATAGGTAAAAAATAATTTTTTTCGATTTCACACGCTATCACCCATATGCAAAGTGTCAGTATATTTTTTCGAAAGTTGACAGCAAAATAAGAAAAATCATTTTTTAGGCACGACGGCAATGCGGGAATGCCTTATAGTTTTACCATCGCAACAATGGTAACCAGCGATATCTCAGCCAATTTTCGACCAATCGGGCTGAAAATTTACGAGAGTGCAGCTCTTATATATATAAACAGAAGTTTTTTCACTTTTGCGATTACCGGCCAATTGTTCAAATGGGAGCTCTTTATGCTTAATTTTACATGTATTTTTAATCAAATTATTTTGGTACAAGTCCTAATTAATCTAAATTATAATCATTCCACACAAAAAAGTTAAATAGAAAAGTTGTAGACCATAAAAAAATAAAACTTTTCCCTATTGACATCAACCCTCTAAAATGCTTAGAGTTCAAATTAACAAGCTAAAATCAAATTTTCACATGAAAATAATTCGTTTTTCATAATAAGACTTTCTGCAGATACGTTTCACATAAAAACCTTCAATATAAAAGTTGTAGATATTTTAAAAATACAATTTTTGACTATAATAATTATACGTTCAGAATGATTCAATATGTTGAAAACCCTAAAACTAATTTTTTAAAGGAAAATTTCAGTTAGTCTTGATTATCTCTGCAAAATTAAGGAGTTATGACAGGGCAAAAACCTGAAAAAAAAGAAAAATTCTTAGTGCTGTAAAAAATTAACATGTATATGTGCTCTAAAAACTATATTTCATCTTCAATACATAAGTATTATGCATCACTTTTATGCATTATAAATATGAATTGAGTGAGTATAATCCTTGAAAAAAATTAAAGGTATTTATTTACCAAAAATCATGACATTCGGAAACCTATTCCGAAGGTTTCTTTAAAATTTCAGTCCAATTGGTCCACTCGTTGCTGAGAAAACCTGCGACAAGTGGAAATATATTATGAAAAAACTAAACTGAGTAAAAGGCATTTGAAGTTTATGATGTAAATCATATGAATAAACTCAGTGATACTTACAGAATCTATCCGACTTATCTTAATTTGGTTTTGGTATTCAAATATACATGTAATAATTTATATTTGATGGCGCGCGTACATCATGATGGTTGATAATAGTACTTTAGAAGCTGAAAATAAAATAAAAATTATCATTACGAATTCATAGTCATATTAAACTAATGATTACAGTTATTTGCAATATTTTGAATTATTAAATACACTTTAAGTTCTTAGAAAGCATGCAAAATTCCATTCCATAGTCAATATAATGGTCCTATCTTTTTGTTTTCCACCAGCATACCTAAAATCAACAAATAAACAAAGAAAAAGCTCTGTGCGAATAAATAATTATTACTTATTAGTTTTCAATACTCGTCTGAATAATTGCTGTACTCTGTAGAAGCTGGAAGCTCTTGTATTAAAAGCACAATTGATGAGGTTATACACACTGGTAGTTGTTGCAGCAGCCAGCAGACAAATTGCACTGATATGATCTATATAGTGTCTTGCGAGTTGGATGAAAAACAGCTGTTTGGCTGCTTCACATAAAAGTCTACTGTACTGATCATATAGTGATCCTCATTCCCGACTCGACGGTGTGGGACTCAACATGTTTGGTGGCGAATTCAAATTTGTTGAATGCCTTTACTTTATAGAGTTTTCTAGCAATTCAAGAAATTATATAACGTCACGTTTATAAAATATTAACCATTAAAAGACTTAATGGTGAATCAACAGAAACTCCGATCCGTAGAAAAGTACCGTAGGAGGATTGGGTGAGCGCGAAGCACGAACGTAGGGCGATCGGGTGAGCGCGAAGCGCCAGTGTCGGTTGTGCCTTAAATGCAAAACGCGAAGCGAAACGCTCGAAGCGCGTTTTGCTTCGCGTTTTGCATGCCTAGCATCGCTTCGCGATTATTTGGCTAGAGAGTGTTTTGTAGCTATTTATCACATCGAGCAAAAATTCCTAAATAGAAGGAAAATGATATTTTTCAAAGGGTATGTAAGTGCCTTTTGCCTTTGACTACGCGCTGGATTCGTCAGTAAGATGACTAGTAGTCTTACGTTAGACGCAACATAGTATGCTGGAATGAGTATTACTTATGGAAATGGTACAATTTCGGGCCATAAAAACTATTTTATGCTTACTTTATTCCCTAGCTGCATAATATACTATTGTGTATGAATTGTTCTACATTTTGATGCCGGGTCTTAAAATGCTACATATGAAAGAAAAAGGTTGAAATTTGCTACTCTTTGCGAGAAGGACTGTACTGATCGTTTTGGCCGGGGAATCATCATCTTTTTTGTCATTGATGACAGTATGAAGTGAACTTTTTCTCGTTCTTAGTATGAGCTATGCTTGTCACTATATGAGTTAATAATATATTCAGTTGTCCATTGAACCGAAATATATATTTTTTTAAATTGTTCGTTAAATAAAACATGCTATATAATTTATCATTAAATAAATAATATTCATAAAATTAAACATACCTTGTATTTTCATTCCAGCTTTAAAACACTTTTTGAGTCGGCAATGACGACATTGGTTTCTTTTGTCTTTATTTACAACACATGTTCTGTCGTACCTAAAAAATGATGAACATATACTTAATCATACGATTCTATGTTTATACACATAACGTGGCGCCATTTAGCGTACAGGTTATCAACCGTTCACATGCATTAATTAGATACCCCATTTAGCGTACATGTTAACCACCTTTCACATGCTATAATTTGGTCGAGTGTTTATATAAATACATAACAAAACGGTTATTTATTTATTTATTTCAAAACGATTACTTTTTATAACAAAAAACTTGCCAATTTCTTTATTGATGTCATAACTTTCTTTTCTTAGAATTAATATGGGAAATTGTCTGAAATCAAAGGAATAGATAATCGAAGGAGAAGTGACACGAAAGAAATGGTAGTCTGTCCAACATACTCTTAATGCGAAGATGGTTAATTTCATATTTTCATATTTTCGTACGTTCATATGTTCATATTTTCATACATGACAGTTTCGGATTATTTAGCTTAATGTATAAGCATCGTGACTTGAGTGATTATGATTAATCACAGCTCATTTACGAGGTAAAAGAAGACATGCATCCTAGCAATTATTTGTTTTCCAACTTGATCTATAAGCATCATATATTCTTCCAGTGTTTGTGTTTCGATCACTTATTCAAAAGAGGAAAGAAGATATATTATTTGCTGATCTGACGACTTTATTATCAACACCTCTTAACAGTATGCAATAAAGCTGCTAGTATTTTGTCTACATAAGTATTATCAAGATGTTTAATTTACATAATTAAATAACTGTATAGAATAAAGTACTTATAATTTCAGCTACATAAAAGTTGTCGAAGTTTCAAAATTAAAGTTTAATTTTAAAGTAAGCTCTTAGAATTTTTTATTTTATCTGTACGAGTGTTAATGAGAATTTGGTTTCGTCTGTATAAGTATTATTCAGAGTTTAAATTTTTGTTACATTAAGATTATCAAGAGTTGTAAAATTAATCTTTAATTTTTACGGGAAGGAACGACCTTACACCAGCTTTTTACCTTGAAAATGTTTGTTTGGGAGGGGGGATTTCACTACTACTAAAGGTATATAATATGTAAATTACAAAAACTAGTTAATATCAACTAAATAAGTAATAAATATAATTCTTTTGGCGAATTATGAATTATATTCTTGAAGTATTCATTATTACATTGGTGGATTATGAATTATACCTTAAATAATTAATAATTACACTGGAACATTATGAATTATACCTTGAATCTTTTATTATTACAGTCGGGAATATTACAGGGTCCAATAATTCTGAATTACAAAAAAAATGATTACAAGAGGTTAATTATTTTCTCTGCTGGGCAGACATTTGTTGATCAGTTCTTATCAGTTAAGTGTTCAGCAGTCGTCCGCAAGGGTACACGGACTAGTCTGATAGACTTGATCAGTCAGAAGGATGATCAAGCCTCGGTATGACTCGGCCTTATATCGAGTCTGTTGCGCTGCTTCTGTGGTCGATACGCGAAAGTAAGGTGCTGGACAATTTGAAAATGAATTTGAAATTTTATGATAAATAATTTTCGAATAAAAAACTCATCTTTGAATGCTTATCCAAAAAAAAAATCATTATTTGTAAAATCTGTGGCAATATGGAAATATTTTTTTTACTGATAGATTACCCCCCATGAAAATTCTAATAAATTACATAATATCAGAGTAGAGTTCTAAACCTTTAATTTCGTTTTTTAAGTTTTTCGTTTCCTAGAGATGTTCATTTAAAGGTGGGAAGAAAATCGAAGAATAAAATGATACTTGCTTTATTAAGTTTATTTGATGCACCTAATTTAGTATTTGATTCCCATCAACGTCGTATATTCTACTTATATATATTGAAAGTCTCTCACAGAAATTTTAATCTTTAAAATTAATGAAACTCAAATTCGGTCGGAATTTAGGTAACCAAAAAAAACATGAAGAAAGTCTTCTAACCTCAAAAAATCGATTAGGTCATGAAAAATTTTTTAAATAAATAAATTTTTAAATAAATGGGTGTCCCATTTTAACTTGACAGCTGAATAACATGACAAATTGCAATCTAATCAAAAAATGTTTCAGACAATAGTTCTTGGGCATTGAGGGGCTGACCCTTCTGTGACCTTGAATATGCCCTTGAACTTCATTTTCAAGGTCATTTAAAGGTCAACTTTTATTTTTGAATATAACCCACTATTTTTCACCTCGGATTTGAAAAGAGCCAGGAATTTTACGTCCAGATAAGCTTTTGCGTTAGGGGTCAAAGTAAACTCTACAAGTTATTTCAAGGTCAAATTTCTGTTTGGGGCATTAAGCTGGTAAATCCGTGTTTTTAAAACCATGCCTCAGACAGAATGTATTGTGTATTCAAGTGCTGACCATTCCATGACCTTGAATATGTTCTGTGTTTTCAACTTCAGATTCTGAAAGAACGCGAAGTTTCACGCCCAGATAAGCTTTCGCTATAGGAGACGATGCGAACTTTTTCTGAGATTGACCATAACCTCGAATGTTAAAATTTCACAGATCGACTTTAAATGAATCAGCAGTCTTGTGTTTATGTAAAAAATCATAGTAGATTATTTTATATTGAAATTACAAAATGACACCGAAGTAATATTTTTTATTTAATTATCGACTTTTGAATACGCGAACTTTTAATTCAAACTCTGACCCCACAGTATTTTTTTTTATTCGTCTAGGGTCGCTTTACATACTTAAGGTGCTTACACCTTTTGTTGTTGTATCTCTCCAATATTGTATCCATTTAGTGCCTAATTCACTAGATTTTATGTATTTTTTTGCACATTTGTAATTGAGCATAAATTAATCTGATAAAATTCTTATCATTACAATGGCAAATTATACGCCTAATGAAGTAGTTATAACTTTTGGTGAATGTGGTAGGAATTACAGACTTACTTCCCAAACTTACGCGGAGCGGTTTCCAAATCGCCGCCATCCTAGTGCTTAACAAGTGATAAACATCGAAAGAAGATCTCGCAATAATCCACTGTATCGTCAAAGATAGAGGAATAGGCTTCAGAGTAATAACGGCCCTAGGTTGCTTGCAGTTTTGGCTATGGTTTACCAAAATCCCCGTATTAGTACCTGTAAAATACAACAGGAATTGGAAGTCCCTCGAAATACAGCTCACAGATTGTTACGATCAGTCAATTACCATCTGTATCACATTACTTTAGTACAGGAATTAAGTGAGGCTGATTATGAACTCAGAATATATTTTTGTAGATGGGCTCTTGAGATGTTGGATAAAAATCCAGATTTTTTTTGGATTGTTTGTTTCAGTGATGAAGCAACATTCATAAGCAATGGTAGTCTCAATAGGCATAATTACCATTATTAGTCACCAGAAAATCCACATTGGTATCGTGTGGTGCTTAATCAACATCGTTGGAGTTTACATGTATGAGTCGGTATTTGCAATGGCCAAATAATTGGACCACATTTTTTTGAACGTACCATTAATTGTCAAATGTATTTAGAATTTTTGGAAAATGATTTGTCAGGATACCTAGAGAATATTTCTCTTGCAATAAGACTAAACTTATGGTATCGACAAGATGGTGCTCTGGCTCATTATGCTCGTATTGTACAGACATTTTTGAATCAACAATTTCCAAATTGATGGATAGGACGAGGTGGACCAGATTTGTGGCCTCCTAGATCACCAGATCTGAACCCGCTAGATTTTTTTATGGGAATACGTAAAATATGTTGTGTATAGTGAAGCTCCAACGACAAGACTTAATATGATGGATAGAATAAGAAGAGTTTGTGGAGCGATAACCCTCCAAATGCTTAGAAATGTACAACATAATCTTCGCCGTCGATTACTGCTGTGCTTAGAAAATAAAGGTGCACACTTTGAACATCTACTTCATGCGGAGAGAGCTGATAACAATGATATTGCCTTAAGTGACTGGGTCACTACACGATCTTGCCTTAAGTGACTGGGTCACTACACGATCTTGCCTTCACTGGCTGGGTTACTACACGATCTTGCCTTCAATGGCTGGGTCACTACACGATCTTGCCTTCACAGGCTAGGTCACTACACAATCTTGCCTTCAGTGGCTGGGTCACTACAGGATCTTGTGTTCACTGGCTGGGTCACTACATGATCTCGCCTTCACTGGCTGGGTTACAACATGATCTTAATTGGTTTCCTCTTTGCAGAGCAACAGAACCACAAATCGGCCCTTTTTAAGGCCAAAGACATGGACCCGGGAGACCCCCTACGTCCTTGTCGTTGGCTCCGGGGGTGCTTACATGTTTCATGAAAATATGCACTTGTAAGCATCGCGGAAAGGGGGTCTCCTTATCAATAAGTGTTTGACTCTGTGTTGACCTGTACCTAGGGGCAAGGTTGGCATTTCTTCAGTGGATGCATTACGTTGTCCTTTAGTTGTCCACAATAAAAGTACATATTATATCATTGAACATGGTCACTGATGTAGTCTTTGTAAGCTTTATGCCTCAAACAAAAATTAAACCTTGAAATTAATCGTATAGTTTACTTTGACCCCTAACGCAAAAGCTCATCTGGACGTAAAATTTCGCGCTCTTTTCGAATCCGAGGTCAAAAATAGTGGGTTATATTCAAAACAAAAAGTTGACCTTCAAATGACCTTGAAAACGAAGTTCAAGGGCATATTCAAGATCATAGAAGGGTCAGTCCCTCAATGCCCAACACCTTTTGTCTGAAACATTTTTTGATTAGATTGCAATTTGTCATGTTATTTAGCTGTCTATGTTAAAGTGGGACACCCCGTGTATATATATATATATATATATATATATATATGATATATTTAAATTTAATATAAGACAAAATACTTATCTGATTGTGTTCTCGTAATCCATTTTTTTCGTAACCGTATAAAAACAAAAGTAGATTAATTATATTTGGCACTGTTTTAAAATCTGTATTTATGTTATTATTATTTAACACTATTTAGCAATATATATGTATATATATACAGAAAAATAGCAAAAGAAAATTCACGTTGATTTAAAAAATAACACTGTGTATGAAAACATCGTCGGTCATCTGTGTAAAAACAACGTACACTTAAGTATACCTATATAGCCCAGAATTATGTTGATGCTACGTCACCGGATATACGTCTAACAATTGTTCTCCCGCGAGAAGAATTGAGGAGCCCGAACTTTTACTTTAGAATCTCTTTCGATCGAAGCAAAATGTGATCCTGATCGGATTTTATTACTTTCGTCGCAAGCTTTCAATTAAGTGCTCATATGTAAGAAAAAAAGCTGTCAATACGAAGAAAACTGTACGACTAGTTTCCAACAATGCCTATGAGTTTATGGCAGGGTCTAAATCAGTAGGAATAGCCGAAGAGCTCGAGCAGCGAAGCGAAGGTGCGCCCAAATACGCGCGCCAACATGTGCATGGGAGCTTACGCGCAGATGCGTGGGTATGCAAGATTATGTATGTGGCGCGATTGTCGATAGCATCTAGTGGAAGAGCGTAATCTGCGTACGTACACGCTTGTGTATTAGAATAAGGACATTAGTGTATAAGCAGTGGTAGTGTAAGCCTTAATTATGTACGCGTGCGTAATATAAGTAATATGTTATAATATATTATACGGTATATACACATCAGGATGCTCAATTATGTGCGCCATATAGTAATATGTCCAGCGCGTTATGTCATGTATACACAATTAGCATAAGTCGTGATGGAGTACGGTATGGATGTATGGAAGGTGTGTGTGTGTGTGTGTGTGCGTGCATGAGGGCGAAGGCGTGCCAATCTGTAAGCGTGTCGAGTGGATGAAGCGCGAAAGCTGCCAAGGAGCGGGCTGCGCCCCGTCGGCACGGACGAAGGAAGGGGAGGGGGAAGCGACCAGATGGAAAGGGAAGCGCGGGGCCGGTTT
The DNA here is from genome assembly GCA_018906965.1 of Philotrypesis tridentata. NCBI lineage: Eukaryota > Metazoa > Arthropoda > Insecta > Hymenoptera > Pteromalidae > Philotrypesis > Philotrypesis tridentata. Next base: position 45,534 of record JACCIB010001157.1, read on the forward strand.
GAGATTTTCCGGGTCCAGGCGGAAAAAGGGACAGGCAGAACAGCCCAAGCCCTTGAGCCAGCCGCATCGGAACGCATTGGAAGCTACAGCACTCCCGCGCACGACTTGTCTTTCTGTGCGCATATACTGCGGCATACTTCCAGTGCGCCGCACGGGGTGTGTGCCATAACTGTGTAAACGGCAACAAATAAAGAAACTCACAGACTATATCCATTTACAAGTGACTCCTGGCTAGTTCTTTGAACCTCACCCTAACAACAGGAATAGATTGGTGGTAGTTCTGGAAAACCAATAGGGGATTTTTCTAGGAAAGAGGACTAATTATATAATTTTGGAGGCCGGGCTTGCGCTTCCGTGAAGAAGGAGGTCGAGTGGGAAAACGCGGCATCCTTCCTCGATCGGAGCGTCGGCCTAGGCCATTCCGTTCCTGAAGCTTCTCTGGAGCAATACTGTCCGCAGTAGATACAGTTTTGGTGGCCATCTTGTTGAGTATTTTGAAGGAGTTTGGAGTTGCAGAGTGACGAGGTGTTTCCGTTGGAGATCTTGTGGGATATTGATGGAGGAATTTGGTGAGAGTTTGGAGTGCTATTTAATATACGGGATAACATATAGAGGAAAATTTATATATACTGAGGAATACTTGCTGCGTTCGGTAGAGGAATATTTCGCGCATTTCAGCGGATGGCGGTTTCCCTTTGGTTTATTTAAAAGCAATCGTAGAGGAAATTTCGCGACCCTTTTTCTATTTAGCACTACTGAGCAGCCTTGGATTTAGTAATTTGGCCGCGTGCCCATGATATTATTTCGAGTTCAAATTTGTTTGCCGAAAGAACTGACTGTAATATGCGACGGAGAATCCGTCGTTGAAAAGCTGAGTGACTCTCCTGCAGGCACCCGAAACCGAGCAGAAGAATATGCTCTAACGGCAACGGGTGCTTACAGGAGAAAACAGCTGAGCCGTAGCCAGGCGCCGGCACTGAGCCGCGCCGTAGGAGGAGAGAGAGAGAGGGAGAGCGCACGAGAGTAGCAGCCAGCCGAGTCGCCGCCGTGACGTCACGGCCGTCGAGCAGCGAGAGAGCGCGCGAGGAGTGGGAGCGCCGCTGACTACTACACGCGGCCGCGCGCGGCGCGCAGAGCCAGCAGGCGCACCGCTGGGCCGCAGCTGCCGCCATGACACCGCCGAGGAGCACGAGGCGACGGCGAACATAGCCAGCGTATGGCGCTACAGCGAGCGGCGCGACGAGCGGCTGAGCCGCGTATATTGTAGCAAGCGCGTGCGTATGTGTGTGTGTGAGCGCGCGCAGCACGGCGCGTGCTGAAGAACGTATGGGTGCGAGAGAGACCGCACGATGCGGGTAAAACACAGCGCTAGAGAGTGGAGGCTACCGAGCCCCACAGACGTATGCGAGGCCGATATTGGCGGTCGGAGTGGAGGCAACGGGCTTCTCCACACCGACAGAAATGCGCGTACGCGAGAATAATTACGCCAGAGCCGAGAGGGAGAATGACGCCGAAGAATGAAATCATGAATGTCGTACGCGTTGAACCAAATTAAATAATAATAAAATAAATGAAAATAACAATAAATAATAAGGGGTCGTTGCCCGAGAAATCATGTAAAACGACAATGTGAAGGATGAAGAGTGCAAGTAAGCGGACAGAGCGAAAGAGAAAATGTAAACCGTAATTACCGCGGCAAGTCACGTGATCGCCAGAGCCGATGTACGTGTGTGTGTGATAGCAGGAGAGTGAGCCGCGAGCCGAGAGAGTCAGTCGCACGTACGCAGTAAACTAGAGCACAGCTACGAGCAATCCAGAGTTTTTGAGAGTTTTCCGAGAGTTTTTGGAGTTTTCGCCCAGCAGCCTTATTCACCCGCGCACAACCGCGTCTCGTCTGTATTCGCGTCGTCGATCCACAGGGTACGAGACAACGGCCGTACGCGAGGAAGTTTGCTGTCAGTGTAGTAGAAGTAATAAAGGAAATTCAGTACAATTCTAAGTGTTAAAATTTATATACCACAAATCACCGGCTCAAGCGACCCGCGAGATAAGGAGTCTCAGCCGAGGCCCGAGCTTGTGAGTGAGCCATCAGTGTCGCGTCAAGGCGCCCGCACACCCCGGAAAAATAACAGACGCGACCTGTAGCTCGACTCAGGACCGCGGAGGGGAAGGCCCCAGCGCGAGCGCGAAACACTCACGCGGGAGACGCACCGACGTGCCTCTCTCTCCTCTTCGTATCGCCCGCCACAGCCACCAGCCCCGCCGTGTCACACTGGCGCCCATAACCCACTAAAATAAAACCCGGAGCCGTGATTTATGTGTGTTAAATTTTCTGTTCAAACATTGAAGTAGTTTTAAAAATTCTCGTGTGAAAAAAAGTGCTCGCGTGGTGCAAACGCAAATTTAGCCATCTTGGTAGCACGAGCAGGTCGCCGGCGGCCATATTGAATAGTGGCGCCGGTTGCTCGCCGAGGAGAATTGCCGAGCGCCAGCGCGAACACAGTGACGCGAAAACAATTTTTTTTTGTTTCTCCCCAAGGACAACAATAAATTAATTAAATTAATTTTTTTTACCACCTACCGAGAGAGCAAGTGATTAATTATTTTCTTCCTCGTTTTAATTTTTTTTCTCTCTCGTACAACGTGCAAGGAAAATTTTCCGGTTAATTAATTTAAACAAATTGAGTTTTGAGAATACCCAGAATTCGCGTGTCGTGTCGCAGCCGAGCCGTCGAGTTGAGATTCAATCTCCTCGAGGAGTGAGACCAGCCGAATAAAATCGATTATCGAGTACGCGAAATTGCGAAAATACCACATAACCTTGTAGAATAAATCAGGATTAATCTACGAAAATTCTAACGTGTCAAATTAATTTTAAGGAGACTAGAGTGACCGCTAGATTAACCAGCGAATTATCCCGCACACGTTAGATCGGAAAGTTTTTTTTCCTGGTCCGTGAATACAAGGAGTGTCGTGTAACCGCATACTCGCACCGAATAATTATTCGTGTACAAACTCAGAGCTGCTCTCTGCGACAGTCACGGAAAATACTGCCGAGCCCTGCGCAAACAATTATTGCGCAGATAAAATTATTATTAATCAGTATTAATTAATTTAAAATATTACTAATTTTACAATATTAATTATTTTACTATACCATATAATTTTCTTTTACATTCATTATTATATTATTTCTATTCATTTCAATTTATGTAACCCGCATGATTTGGGAAATTTCCTTAACTAAACCATTGTCTGCCTCAGCCAAACCACACTGACGGTTAACAGTCTGCACGTCAAAAGTGGAATTATATTTTTTTCCATACACCCCTTTCATCAGAATAGACCGGGGATTTAAGTTTTTTTTCTCCACACCCTGCCAAGGTCGAGAGCAAAACTCTCCCTCCCCGAATTTACAGTAGTTAGGGATTTGGGAATCAGCTAGAGACAGCCATAGCCAAGGTTGAGAAATTCTCCCTTAATACCGATCAGAGATCAGACGAAGACATAATTTTGAAGATTAGATAATAAATAACCATTCCGAAACAGAAGATACTAGTATTGACGATGGATGAGAGGCAGAATCATTATCAAATAATGCAAGAACTGCGCAAAGACAGGCGTGTCAGACACCTACATAGAGACATCGAGAGAATGACACAGACGGACGTTTTCGAACAATTGGTGAGCGATCGAGTGAGCAGTATAGGGTCTGCGGAACTTCTCAAAGATAGACTACTACGCTTGAGAATCAGAGAAAGCCAAATAGCCCAAGCCCCATGGTACGAATGGGATGAATATGGTCGCGTGCCACCGAGTACAATGGAGAACATGTTACTCGCACCGAAAACAGTGCTGAGGAAAAATCAAACACAAGCAATACCAGTATCCGTGAGTGACAACAACTACCCTGCCACAGCAAACGTCAGTCTTGGACAAATACAGAACGTCACTGTACGTCAGATCCACAGAGTAACCAACGTGATGCAGGGGCATGAACAAGGACTCCCGTACAGAGTGCACCAGTCGCATGAAGTGCAACAATTTATGGACGTGCCGGTAAAAACCAACTCATCCGGATCCTTCCAGGGGCATGAGGCACATGCCATGGCAACTCCATCAATTGCAACAACTCATACAACTCCGAAATCAACGGGAGCGATCCCAAAAATTCCTAGCCTGACCCGCAATTTACCCACAGAAGACAACGCCTCAGCAGACGAAACACAATACAGCATATATCAATGGAATACACCGAAAGATCATAGGAATAGCACACCGAGACAAACGAATGAGCAGCCAAAGCCGTGCAATGCAGAATCAGAGCGAGCCTCCGAAGAACCGAGACTAAGATCTACCAATTATGACTTTCCAGTCAATAATGAACGACGAGAGAGCGGTCAGAATAACGTGGCGATCGACTACGGTCAAGAAAAGGATTGGGCAGATCCCGTACGAGATGCTCCTCCCCCGACAAACCCAAGACCTCGCACGAGCCTTCCTACGAACCCAGGCTCACGAACGAGGGGAAATGAATCTAGAAGAGGAGGAAACAGACACGTCCTGGAGCACACATACCCAAATCCCTACTTCACCGAACGATTTCAACGACAGCCACAAATACAAACACCGCCAGCACCTGTATACAGCGTTGACCAAGAGAAATCCAGCGACAGTGAAAACGAAAGAGCATCAGCTGGTAGAAGACATAAAAAGCAGAAACACACCACAGCCAGAAGTCATAGAAGCGAACACGGAAGACGCGATCGACGGAGAAGGAAGAGCTCGAGTAGTTCATCAAGCAGCGAATCATCAGAAACCAGTGACTCAGATTACAGTCCCTCGCCAAGCCGTAGGACGCCAAGACGAAGAACCCGTAGTGGCCAGAGACGACGCCGAGGAAGTGAAACCAGTAGAAGTCGGGAAGCAGAAAGAAATACAATAAATAACCTTACACAGTATGCCTCCAAACTCCAAATTCTGAAAAACTACGACGTAAAGTTTGCAGCCGAAGCCCGAGACAACGCAGAGGAATATATATCGAAGCTTACAGATATAAAAACAAGCACAGGACAAAACAGCAAGCAGATGCTAGAAATCATCTCGTACACTCTGACAGGCCGAGCCGCACTGTGGTACAAAACGGAGAAAGAGGATTTCCGTAACTGGCAAGATTTCGAAGAAGCCTTCAGACAAAGATACTGCAAACCGATGTCGTCGAATGACATAATGGACGAACTATACAAGAGAACACAGGGTAAAGGAGAAAAACTCGATGCATATATTACAAGCTTTAGATATATAGCCGATTATCTAAGAAAGCCTCTAAGGACAAAGAAACAGATCAAACTCCTTATGAAAGGGCTGAGACCCGAATATAGGAGGGCACTGAAGAACAAACACATCGAAACGTATCATGATTTGAAGAAATACGGTCGAAGGTATGAAGAGCAAGTAGAGGAAGATATAAGATATACACCACCCCCACCGGTGGAGAAATCTCGTTTTCCTGCCGTAGCCTGGATACCGGCGCCCAAGCCTAAGGTGGCCGCAGTGGAGGAAGTAGGTGAGGTAGCCGCTGCAGACGCAAGCTCAACACCACCCAACCAAGGGAAAATGGGGAAAAAGAACAAAGCGCCGACACAGCAACCATCTCTATCACAAACGGGCCAACCACCCGCGAACACTCCGCCAACGCCACCACAGCTACCGCCAGCAGAACCTGTCTACGCAGCACAGGCAACGTATACAGGAAACTACCAACAACCGCTACAGCGCACACCACCGCTAAACACAGCGCCACCGACGCAAACGTCCAACGCCAGACCAGGCAACCCAGCCGACTACGTAGGTGCATGTTACACATGCCACCAAACCGGACACCGCGCAGCTAACTGTCACCTAACGCAGTGCTTCTATTGCAAACAGATGGGACACCAGTTGAAAAACTGTCCGGTAAGGCCAGAGCCGACTTGCCAGGTTTGCGGGAATAAAGGTGCAAGATTCCAAACTTGCCAAACGCCGATGTGCGCTCAAATCAGAAACGGTTTGGGAAACGCGCAGGCGGGAGCAGCACAGGGGCCGCTGACTCCCCCGCCACCACCACAAGCCCCACTTCAGCAACAGTCGCAATCACAGCGACCCCCACAGGCGCAACAAACCCCACAACCACAGTCATCAAACCCCCTTTGGAGCCAACTCCCACGTTAGGGCGTTTGGTGATAGAAAAGACTGACTTTCCTATCCGGACGTCAGTCTTGGAAGGGGGAGAGAGTGGCATGCTGCCACTAAAACAGAGCCAAGTAGATACAACACCGAAGAAGCCACAGCCGAGAGTATCAATACCGAGAATTGGAAGTTCTAACCTAAAACTAGCGGTAGACAAACAAAATCAAGGGATAGGAGCCTATTTCACCCGTAACCTCAAGTGAAGAAAAACCAGAAAAACATAACCAAACAGGGAACAACCGCAATGGAAAAGAAGAGCACGAAGCACGAGGTATTGAAAAATTCCTGGAAGTAAGAGGAGAGCAGAGAAAGAAAACTAGTCTTAAGCAAGAGAGTGCCGCAGACAAGCCGAACTCACTAGACGAGGATAAGGAAGTCACGACACAACTGAAGAAATTAGAAGTCCGAGTAGAAAGGATTGCGGAAGCCACGCCAAACGGGACGCCGGTTGAGCCTCTGGGGAGTAGCAACGCTACGAGGAAAATATCCGAGTTAGAGAAAATATCTGAGAAATCCGAGAAATCTAAGTCAGAGAGAAAATCTGAGAAATTTGAGAAATCCGAGTTAGAGAAAATATCTGAGAATCCGAGAAATCTAAGTCAAGGAGAAAATCTGAGAAATCCGAGAAATCCGAGCCAGAGAGAAAACCCGAGAAATCAAAAAACTTGAGTGCGGAGGAGTTTGCAAAACTCAACCTGGACGCATGGAGAAAAAGAGTTGAGGAGAAAAACTTAGAGTTGAATCAGAGATACTTGTGTGCACCACCCGCGAGCCTGAGCCGAGCCACGTCGCACAAAGAGGAAGAAACACCTTGAAGGCAGCCACAGATCGCCTGACTTGGGCGATGGATTCAGGGGAAACCCGAAAGAACGCCATGGAAAAGATGGAGCAGTACAAGAGCAACTGAAGAGAGTATCAGTGTTGGACAATTTCAACGACGATTTCGACATGGATGAGATCGAAATAATCGAAGCTGCGACGTGGCTAGAAGAAGATAGTAGCGATACGGAGGAAGAAAAGAGTATGAGCAACTGGAAACAATAGAGAGAGCACTAAACTTACTGGGTACCATAAACCCCGAGCCGAAGGACGACACCACCCTGTT
>JACCIB010001158.1:0-52818 GCA_018906965.1 Philotrypesis tridentata
TATTCCGGCAGCTCCTCCTACTAAAGCACTGGTCGCACTAAGTCCTGCAAATAATGGTATAAGAAAAGGAAGAACTCCACCAATTTTTGATGGTAATGGTAGAACACGTGGAAGTTTAACTTTTATCTTACCACCTACACTCTTAAAGCTTGTCGTGCACCTTTTAAAGCGGATTGAATAACCTTGCGTGAACATTTTACTTGGCTTTAATGTTTTTTTAGCTGCAAGTTATTAACTTACTGAATTTTAGTCCCATTCCAGTTTTTGCTTTCAATTTCATGGCACTTGCAACAGCTAACGCAGATGCTTTTGCACCTAGACTAGCATCTTTAGCTTGAACACGTTCCCAAGCTTTAGCAGCAAGATTCATGTCCGCAACTTTACGATCAACATTTTTATTAGAATAATCAATATCGTGCTGTTTACATGCCTGATCAAGCGGATTTATACCGGGATCACCTCTTTTTATTCGCTTTTTTAGTTTAGTTCCAGGACCACAGTATTGATAACCTGGAAGATGCATTTCAATAGGTAAGTTATTGATTACTTTATCAAGCAATCCATGACCTTTTGGTCGTTTCTGAGACTTGTGTACAATCATCTCTCTTCGAGTGCTGATTCACAACTGAGAGATGGACAATATAAAACATGTATTTATATTATTTTAGGCTCAATTTTAAAGTTACCTTTGTCACGTCAACATGGATTTTACTGAGCAGAAAGTCAAACTTCCAATTGCAAACTTTGATTTTGGAACACAGAAGAGAAAGAAGCGGCATGGAGAATTACTACCAGATAGTATCCGAGCAGTTTTTTGTGGTCCATCGAACTGTGGAAAAACAAATAGTTTATTAGCTCTAATTACACATCCGAATGGTCTTAGATTTGAAAATGTGTATGTATACTCTAAATCGTTGAATCAACCCAAGTATCAATTTCTCAAAGAAGTTTTAGATCCTATTAAAGGCATATCGTATCTACCGTTTAGTGAACATGAATCTGTAGTATCTCCAGATGAAGCATTACCAAATTCAATTATGATTTTTGATGATGTAGCTTGTGAGAAGCAAGATAACGTCAGAGCATTTTTCTGTATGGGCAGACATAAAAACGTAGACAGTTTCTATCTTTGTCAATCATACGCTCATATACCAAAGCATCTCATTAGAGACAATATTAACATGCTAGTAATTTATCGCCAAGATGATGTTAATTTAAAACATGTATATGAAGATCATGTAAACACCGATTTAACTTTCAATGAATTTCGAAATCTTTGTTCAGAATGCTGGAAAAATGATAAGTATGGTTTCATTGTTATTGACAAGGATAGAGAAATGAATAACGGCAGATACAGAAAAGGATTCGATTGTTTTGCAATAAAAAAGGAGATGTGAATCTCATTCTTTGCAGTTATATTGTAGACAGCAGCTTGTCAACATGTCTATGTTCCAGAAAGAAAAGGATATTCTCAATGAGCTCGTGCGAGCACGTAAAGCTATTAAACAAAAATATTTTTTATTAAAACAAGAGAGAGATGATTTTCAAAAAGTAATAGGTGAAACATTGAAACCTGTCATTACTCCACTTGAAAAGCTCATCGATTCGAGAACCGAAAGCAATGGACCTTCGAATGCTGATATGAATAGATCAAGTAAATACCAGAAAAAAGGAATGAGGCTTGGTAAATCAAGTTACATAGTTCATGACATTAATCAATCAGGTTCTACATATAACGATGATGATGATAATGACGATGATGAATTTGCTTCATTAGATGGCACAATTTTAAATTCTACGTTTAAATCTTTGCGCGATCAAACTCAGTCAACTGACTTTTTATCATTACTGAATACAAGCCGCAGCAATTTAGATAATATATATGGAGTTAGGAATGAAAATGGAAGATATATGATTGGTAATGTAGAAATTGAGTTTGATAATAATACCATAAGACTGAATAACGAAAGTTATCCTAAAAGTGATGGACTAATGGAGCTACTCTTTATCAGACAACCAGATGCAAATAAAATAAACGATGCAGATCGTAAAAATTATCGCAAAATTCTGGAAGTATCGAATGCTCATCGACAAAAATACAGCAAAACTGGATCTATTCGTACTTCAAGGAGTAGAAAATATAAAGATGTTATATCGCCTATGTTCCATAGCTCTATGCGGAAACAGAAATCCATCAGTGGAGAAGGTCTCCTACCTAAATATAAAATAGCTAAAAAATCATGTTCTATTGATCTAATTTACTGGGATGATCCAAACGAGCTTGTTGAGCGCCTTCGCTTGCTGATTGCCGAACAATCTGCTGGAAATAATAATCACGTCAATCAAATCCAATCAATTATTGAGGAGTTACGTGAAGCAAGGCATATATATTGATGCATACGAATTTTTTTAAATCATTTGCATCATGAGTCTCGATGTGTTTGGACGTACACTTGAGCGACCGCAAGAGGTAGCTCGCGGTCCTGCAGGTATTGGTTTCAATTTTACATCAGATGGTAATTTTGATTTACAAAATAAAAGATTGTGCAACCTCGCTTCTCCCAGTAAGCCTAATGATGCAGTCACCCTTGATCCTTTATAAAAACTGATTAGCAAGGAAATTGGTGATGTAAACAGAAAATTTAGTACAATTAAAGTTTCAATAGAAGATCCTATAAAACTAGAATACAATAAAATTAATGCATCTCTTAGAAATCAACAAAATATAATAGATAATCTTCGTAAACAATTAGTAGAATATGATAAGATAATCAAATCAATGGAAAAAGAAAAAGGTGAACTCAATAAAATCAATGCAACTCTTAGAAATCAGCAAAATATAATAGATAATCTTCGTAAACAATTAGTAGAATATGATAAGATAATCGAACCAATGATAAAAGAAAAACAAAAACAAGAATTGAAAGATGCTGCTGCGAAAAAGTTTTGGGATGATATTCAGAAAAAAAATTAACAGTGAAGAGTGAAAATGGAGCATCAAAGAGTGGCTGAAGAGTTGCATAAACCAGCTCGACGCAGATATAAGCGAAGAAAATATGATATACGCGGGATAGATGAGACGTGGCAAGCTGATCTTGTAGAAATGATACCTTACTATAAGGAGAATAAAGGTTTTAACTACTTACTCACCGTCATAGATATATTCTCAAAGTATGCATGAGCTATCTCAGTCAAGAAGAATAATGGCAATGATGTTTCTAAAGCAATGGAGGGAATATTGAAGGAAGGACGAGTACAAAAAAACCTGCAAACCGATCAAGGAAAAGAATTTTACAATTCAAATTTTCATCAGCTCATGAAAAAACATAAAATCAATCTTTACTCTTCACATAGTAATCTTCACGCGAGTATATGTGAACGTTTTAATAGAACGTTAAAAAATTCAATGTGGGTCGAGTTCAGCAAACAAGGAAATTACAAGTGGTTGAATATTTTGCCTAATTTGATTAAAGCTTACAATTCAAGAAAACATCGAACAATAGCAATTGAACCTAAAAATGTTTCGAAGACGAATGAAAAGCAAATCAAGAAGCGATTTCCAGTTGAAAAGTTGCCTGTGAAGAAACCGAAATTCAAAATTGGAGATAAAGTGCGGATAAGTAAAATAAAACATGTTTTTGAAAAAGGTTATACTCCAAATTGGTCAACCGAGATCTTTACAACTACGAAAGTAGTAAAAACTAATCCAATTACTTTCCACGTGAAAGATTATTATGATAATCCTGTGTCTAGCGGCTTTTATGAAACTGAAATTCAAAAGACATTATATCCTGAAATTTATCTAGTAGAAAAAGTTTTAAAGAAGCGTGGTAATCGTATTTATGTTAAATGGTTAGGATTCGGCAACGAACATAATAGTTGGATAAACATAAACGATATTAAATAAAATTTAGATATATATATATAAATGTAATGAAAGAATATGGATTGAAGGTAAATAAAAACGTAATAATTATTAAGATAAATAATGTTATTTATTCATGTATGTAAGTGTATAATAATACTGATAAATAAATAAGTTTAATAATCAAATTTTTACAGTTTTTCTCATTATTATTTGGTAGTAGTACCAAATTTAAAAGAATTTCCTCCTTGATACGCAATAAATAAAGTATATTTGTTAGCGGCGTTGTTCATATCTTCATATAGTTTATTATCTTTTAACAGCATGGATGATACCTTCTCCGGTAAAAATATTTGAAATTCTTCATCTATCTCAGCAACAACCTTCACGCCGAATCTTGTTTTTACTTCTTTCAATGCAGTCACCATATTTTCTTTATCTTTTTCCATGTCTTTTGCCTTTTTTGTAGGCAAAAAGTCGCCTTGAGCCACCTTGTTCAGTGCAGATAGATCCATACTGAAAAGTCAAATTGAGGTTAGAAATAAAGTCACTGCTAGAGAAGAAATATCAAAACAGAAAAGTTGTAGTATACTTACTTAGTCGAGCCTTGGTTTCTTTGCAGGAGGAAGACTGTGTTCGTTCTCTTCGATTTCTCGAATGTACTCCTCGTCGTATTGCATCGGTTCATATAGCAAGTTCCCCTCCATAACTCCTGCCCCTTCCATTGCCTCTTGCAATATATCCCTACTCCTCTCTTCTTTGGAACTTTTCCCCTCCATAGATGAAATCCATTCTTCCCGAATATCGTATTCGATTGTGATTAGTTGACCTTCGTTATCGTAAAGCAACATCTCTACTCGTTTTACTCTCTTCTCCTCTGGAGTTTCAGGGTTCTCATTGGTCTCCCTCTCTTTTTCTCTTCCCTCATTGGCTACCAGATTCCCCTTGTCTGCTTCCACTTGTAATGCAACATTCATTGTTTCCCCCTCCAGTTGATTTGCAGCTAGGGACATCTGATCTTCCATTATTCTATAATGCCCCCATGGCAAAGTGTCTGTACTGTGAGACAATAAATACCTTTTATCGTTATAAGGACTTAGAGCAATTTTTTTCTGTTTTTGAGTATGAACTATATGCAATTTTGATCGTATATTGCAATGCTCTCGTTGTACAATATCTTCATCTACAAGACATCTTCGATAATCTTCAAATGTAATGGTTTTCCTTGCAACATAGGATTTGATACCTTTAGCTTTCTTTATTGTTGCTCCACCATCAACTAAAAAACTATACATTTTACTTCTTAAGCCAATGAATTCTGTCATAATTTTTCCAGAGCATTCGTCTTCCATGAGTCCAAGCATTTTATCATAATCTGATGTATCAAATCTATGAATATCTTGTTTCATTATTTGATACATATCAAAATCTTCTACTTGATAAATCAAACTATCCGTATCTGTATAGAGGAGTTTGCATTTTTTTTCCATTCGCTGTTTCATATATGAGTAGTGGAACTCATACAGTAGGGTCTTCGATAAATCTAGGATGCAAAGTCCAACATATATTGGCTTCTTTATAGTAACACTCGTTCTTTTCATCTGAATGGCTACCAAATTTTCATCAAAAATAGCACAGCTATGAAAATTTGGTTGAGCTATTCGTGCTTCTGCTCCATATCTACCTGTAAATTTATTAACCAATCGTACATCTACGCGAGATCGCTTTCGTTCGATACACTTACCATAGACAGCGTTTATAAGTAATTTACAGAAGAGTTTTTCAAATTCATTTTTGGCTTGCTTTCTCTTCTCTGTATTTAGTTCCACATAAGGTTTGAGCCAAACCTTTTGCTCAAATCTTAAAAGTCTATGCACCTTTTTTAAATGAAGTCCATTATCTAAAGCTTGTTTTAGTGCTCGATAATGAATGACATATCTTGGCTTGTCATTTAATGTAGTTAGCAGTTTCTTCTGCTTTGAACCAGGTGGTGTTTGGTGTTCTGCACAAAACGGTAAATCTTGATGATCATCGTGTATTTCTTCAGGATACTCTAAGTCCACTTCAACAAAATAACCTGTATCTGAATCTGCTGATTCATTAAAAAAGTTTGGATTCGACTCATATTTTATCCACTCAAATTTTCCAACTGGCAAACGTTGTACCATTGCCCATCCAAAAAGATTATTAATATCAAAGTATAATAGCGTCTTTGTTTTTTGAGTATTATCATAAGAAGAACCCATGTACGGATTGTTCGCCTTACCATATCGATTACAACACTGACTGATTCCACCTCGAATACCTGATTCGATGAACATCAGCATATCGATATCCGTAAGAAGTTCTAATTCTACCTTTGTCATTTTAAGTGCGGCTGAAAATGTTAATCCAGGCGTAGTATAAAAATGAGCTGGACATAATCCATAGGCACTAAGAGATGTTTCTCTAAAACTTTCAAAGACGTCAGCTAGTAGCGGTACATCTGTTTTTAAATACAGATCTAAATACTCTCCTAAAGTTGATATATTAAATTTTCGCCATACTTTACGAGCGTGATAATAGTCCTCTTCTGCAATATGAGACTCTGTAAGCTTGTTATAAAAATCATCCTTTTCTGGCAGTCTTGTAGCAGTTAGTTTATCTAATCCATCTACAAAATCGTAAGGAAATACACCTTTTCTTCTGAGAAGATCAATATTTTCATCTGAGTAATCATCTAATTGAAATTCCGTAACTGCTATCGGTACGTTTTCCAGATATGACGCAAGTTTCTCCAATGATGATGGTAGAAAACGCCATGAATCTATAAATCTAAAACTAATATCACTTTCATCGATATATTGCGTAAATGAAATATATTTTTCCTTATTATGTGGTATTAGGCTGACTCGTCCTTTCAGTAATGAAGAAGTAGCAATCTCTTTCAAAATGAAATGAGTATCATAATTAAGATTATGAAAAATTACTGGAATAAATCTTGAGTTCTGGTAATTCAAATTACAAGAATTATGAGCTGCACCTCTGAACCTAAAGAAAAAGTATGCTATTGAGTAAAGAAATTATTTTATTTTTTCTATATATATCACATTAAAAAAAGCTTACCGTTCTGTGAGATGACAACGATCTCGTACTGCTAGTTGATCTGATTGAATAGGTTTCCGACAAATATGACAATTGGTTGACCTCCGAAAAGATAATTTTTCCAGATCTGTAAGTTTCATTGGCTTTGGATTTTTATAGAGTTGTTCAATTTTTTCTGCAATTGATTTCAGTTCCTTAACAAACCATTCTACAGCTGTTTCTTCATCAGAATGATTTTGTCTGTATGATCTATAGCCAGATAACTTGTCGTCATAGCTACATTTTATATAATATCCTATACTGTACGCTTCATGAAGTTGAAAAGCATTCTCATTTTCAGTTGGTTTCAATGAACATTGAAAATCTGCATAGATTACAAACGGCACTTTTTCATTTTTTTTATAATCTTCAAATTTAAGAATATTTTTCTTAGAGTCAGGTAAATTTATTCTACAAGTTTTTATATTTTTACAATCATTTTCATGATTTTCCAATCCCTCTTCACTATAAAATATTTGTAAACATCTGTCACAATGATAATATTTTTTATTAGATTTTGAAACTTGAAATTTTAAAAGTCGTGACATGCTTTTTATCCACACATAATGAAACCGAGGCAGTCTTTCTTCTTCTTCTTCACCATGATTTTTTTCTTCATGTTCGTTTATATAAAAATCTTGAATAAGAAGGAGATTTACATGATTCTCCTTCTTTTCAGTTGTAATGTAACAAGGTGACACTTCATGTTTCTGACCATACATCCTAAGTATATACACGTTCACAGAAATATTATTATTAAGCTTTTCAAATTTTGAAACATCTTTTACTTTAACTGGAAATTCTATATCAACAAAGTTAAGCTTATTTGTATGAGCAAGGTAATCTATGGGCGTTCGTTGTACAAAGATATAACGCTGAAAGTATGGCATACTTAAAGCATTGATTATCATTGTTGTGAACATTGATACATGCTTTTTTCACTTCTATAAATTTTTGGAAGTGGAATGTATGAGTTTCCTCTAAGTGGTGTATATTTTTTTAGATTTATACATAAACTTATAATACTCTTTAAAGTCCATCCAGAATCCTTTTCTTGAAATTCTTCTAATTGTGTAAGAATCGGATCTTTGATATGCTCTTTAAACCATTCTTCTAAGTTTGATGATGTATAAATTGCAGAACTTCCGGTAGTAAAGTATTTTTTATCTGCCATTTCCTCTCCGTTCTTCTGCATAGAAAATTCTGAAATGAAATCAGAATTAACTTTTACATTGATATAATCATTTATGCTTTCTTGTACTTTTTCTTTAAAAATCTGTTCTGCATCTATCATAAAATTTTTAATATCCTTGTGTTCTATATTTATTATTACTCCAGATCTTATACGATTTTGAAATGCTGAGTCCACATCACGCCACTCAACTCTAGCTTCTATAGTTTCTATGCTGCCACCTTGTTGAAGTTTTTGTTCAAACTCAACTTGTATGCAGGACAGGTGGGTCATGCAAGTCTGACATTTCTGTTTCTCTCCTCTCGTAAGGATAGATTTCTCTATCTTATCAGTCAATTCCTTTATTGTGGAATTGCACACATCTAACCAGTAATGAATATCCTTGCTGCTCAGTTCATGAATACTTTTTAAGCTATCGCGAAGGACTTGTACAAATCGTTCAATCAGTTCGATTGAAGCCATGTTTAGTCACAAAAGTTTCTTCTACACTGCTGAAAAATAAACTGGTTTGTACAAGAAAATTTTCGCCCTTTTGTACCCAAAGCTGCTGGAGGAAGTAGTGGGGGGGGGGGGTTTGAGCCAATGGCAAAGAAGATTTTCTCTCAAACCAATAAAAGAGAAAAATTTTCGAGGGGAAAGGGAAAAGTTTTCGTTAAATCAATCAGAGCTCGACAATTTCAGTTCAGCCAATGGTAAGCAGTTGAAGAGTGGGGGGGGGGGAGGTAGACCCATTCCTAAAGAGCAAGATGCTGAGTTTCATGCTTTTAAATTAGGATGCTAGACCATTCGTTTTCATTCTCGAGTTTACTGTTGACTTGGGAAGAACTAAAATATGGCTAGAACGCGCGATTATGACACAATGTTTAGAAGTGTTTTATTACCTTGTTCCGAAGAGAACGTTCATGTCTGCGATATTCAAGGATTTCAGAGAATCGCATCCGATTCTTTTATATTGAAATAAATTTGCTTTGTAAGTTTGAAAAGAACTGCTTTTCCGACTGTTTACCACTTTAAGCCTCCAATAAGATGGGAAGAACTTACTGAAGAAGAGAAGTGTATAGCAAGTTGGTTAGAAAAATATCACCATGGATTGCCTTGGGATTCTGGAGATATTCCGTATGATCAGCTGCAAAAAATTTTTGAAATCTGCTCACAAGGGGTTCAAAAACTTTATGTAAAGGGCGAGCAGAAACAGCAATGGATAAAAAAATATTTACCTCATGTGTAAGTAGATAATTTTTCTGATACTTTTCTGATACTTTTCTGTTACTTTATTAAAGTATCAGAAAAGTATGAGAAAAGTATCAGAAGAGTATCAAAAAAGTATAAAAAGTTTCCTGTTGAATTTATAATACTTACGTAATATTTGATTTTATATTTTCAGATCCATTTCCAATATAGAAAATTATGGCTGCAGTTCTCTTCAGGAAATCCACAGTTAACATCATGGATGTTTTAATCACTACTTATGTAAAAGAAAACGACCTGTATGTGCAATTTCTAAAGCACTTTCAATTAAAAACTGGTTAATAAACTATTTAAATAATGTATTTAATCGCGATGAAGTGGACTATCAAAAATAAAATTTTGCTTATTATTGATAATATAACGATGTACTTATTTGTAGTATTTAAAAAAAAACCTATAACAACTCGAAACGTCGGCAATAGAGAGAAAAATATATTATCTCGAATAGATGCATTATTGTCTTTATTTACCAAAATATTCACTAGTTGGGGGGGGGGAGTGGTCTATTTCAAAATAAAATTTTTTTAATTAAAGAAGAATATTTTATTTATTATTATTACTAATTTTTATTTATTACTTATTATTATTTATTATAATTATTTTAATTAAACTTAATACAAAATAAAATTAAATGATTCAAAATTACCATTGTACAATATATTTTTTACAAAATATTTTTCTATTTCTTTTTGTACCGTTGATGTACATCAATCGGATCAATCATAAATTCTACATCTATTATGGAAGGCATACTTCGCTGATGATGCTGTTGATGTTGTTGATGTTGTTGTTGCTGTTGATGATGCTGTTGTTGATGTTGTTGATGCTGTTGATGTTGCTGTTGAAGATGCTTTTTTTGATGTTGATGATGATGATGATGTGCTGGCTGATGTGCAGGTGGTGGCGGTTGATGTGCTGGTGGTGGTGGCTGTTGATGTGCTGGCGGTGGAGGTGGTGGTTTTTTCAGCGATAAGCTGCGACGCTTATCGCTGTTCTCTTTCGGCTGTTCAACAGCCTTAGCCTCCTTTGGCTTATCATCAGCCTTTAATGGACTGCGATGTCTCTCATCTGAAACAAATTTCATAATCATTTTTTAATATATTTTATATTAAAGAATAGACTTAAATATATATTAAAAAGTTAAACCTTACCGATTTTTTTGTTGTCACTTCTAGAGTGACTACTGTTTTTAGTGCTTTTCGTCACAGTGGTGCTATTCGTCACAGCATCTGGGACACACTCTTCAATATTAGCTTTCTTTGGTTCCTGCACAACTGCATCTGAAAAAAAAATTTTTAATTAAAAAAAAATTAAATATAAAAATGGAATCTACCCTAGTAGAAACTTGATGATAAATTAGCTAATTTATCATTAAGTTTCTACCAGGGTAGATGTATTTTTAAAAATCGGTTGCAAGGTTCTTACCTTCACTTTTCCTTTTTCTGCTACTGCTGCTACTGCTGCTACTGCTACTGCTGCTGCTGCTGCTACTGCTGCTGCTGCTGCTGCTGCTACTGCTGGTGCTGCTGCTGGTGCTGCTGCTGCTGTTGCTGCGGCTATGGAATAGGGTACGGTTATGGTTGCGACGGCTCTCACTACCTTTATCTATAGCCTTCACGGGTAGTGGAGGCACTGAAAAATGATTAATATAAAAATATAAATTAATATAGATTAATATAAAAAATTAATACAGAAATAAAAATACTCACAACTTTCAATCGCATCGTGTAACCAGCTGGCATACTCGAGCATTAAATTAGACGTGGTGCGTTTCACACCACCCATTCAATCCTCTCGATCACCTTTTTGAAAGATGTCTTTTTCGATGATTCCATTTTTTTCACTTCTCTCTCTTGACATGTACTGAACTTGGAGGTAAACTGATGTAGAACACAGTCGAACCAGGCTATTTATATCCGAAGCCCTTCTTGCCCTTTCCACTCGGACTCGAGAGAAAATTTTGGAAAACTTACGATTGGTGGAAAATTTCTCCTTCCAAAATCATAGAAATCTCGCCAAAAAATAAGAAACTCCTCCCTCGCCTTCGTGTCTCTTCACAAGATTTTCTATGCGAGCGCAGCATGTAATCATCTTGCATGTATATCCCAAATAGATATTTTTCACACAGCTCAGGGAGACTTTCCACAGAGAGAGAGAGAGAGAGAGAGAGAGAGAGAGAGAGAGAGAGAGAGAGAGAGAGAGAGAGAGAGAGAACAGCCTATCAAATGCTATAGGTATACTGGAACAAAAGAAAGGGGCGAGCAAGTCCCCTCTCTTCTTACGGGTTTTGACTTTGAGAGAGAGGGGGGACCCAGAGAGTGGGGCAGTACGTGCCAGAACCCGTACGTATACTGGAACAGCTAGGGAGGGGATCCACTGTTCCAGTATACTGTAGGCGTACTGGAACAGAAAAGAGAGGGGATCCATTGTTCCAGAACGCCTATGTTCCAGTATGCCTATAGCCTATCTACTCTAGTGTAAATGAATGGTGAAGTCTTCTTCATATGGTTGGGCATCGCAAAGAATTTTGTAGATTTTTGAATCGCCATCACCAATGTAATTCTTGTATTTCAGTCCATGGATTGTCTCAGATCGTTGAAAGATTTCAACAATACCATCGACTTCCATCTTTCCAGAATTACCTTAGTGATTGGCTGAACACTTATCTTCATGAGCCTCGAACCAGTCTTTGTACTGCGCATTGTCTTCTTTTGGATGATTTTTACAGACATTACAAAGGGATTATTTGGGAGACGCGTCAATCACGTTTCCATTTGCATGGCGTATCGGTACTGATACACCTTGAAGGGAAGAGTGGCCTCGCTTCCTTCAAGAACCATCACCCAAAACAGTCTCACGGTCATCTTCTTGAGATTCACTCAGTCTTCCTGCATAGCTGCTCTGATTGAGTCCCCAGCTACACTTTCATTTGCTGCTTTTAAATCTTGATTTATTGTATCAAAATTAATATGAGAAATTGGAGTTAATAATCCATTATTAGATGTTGAAGGAAGTGCATCAGATATACTTACTGAAGTTCTGGCGACTGTACTTATTTGTCGTTGCTCATGGTTTTTTCCTTGCTTCTTGTCATGAAAAATCTTTTTTCTCCTCTTCGCTCTTTCATATGTGTGTTTTCTATGTGAAGATGATCCAGGCACTCTTGAGTCTGGCCCCATCTCTTGAGTCTCGATAAAATAAATTCACATATTTTTCCAGTAAAATGCTTTATACAACAAATATATATCCTTTTGTGAGATCTTGCACTAGATGTCGAAGAAAATGGCATTTCTCTTTCCAATGGTATGGGTGTACTTGATGTTGAAGGAAGTGCTTCAGACGATGATTCAATTCTTGATGGTGGGATTAAGGTTGACGATGGTTGATCTCCATAGAAAATCCTTTGCCTCCTCTTCTTTCTTCCAAAAGTACTTTCCATGTGCAGATGAGCCAGACTTTCTATTTCTTGAATTATTCATCTTATTGTTCTTAATAAATCTTCAATTTAAACTAATACAATTTTAATAATAACTTTGATTTTGAACTAAATAAAATATGTTCAATTTTCAGTTGAAATTATTAGTTTAGAACTAAAATCTTGATTAAACAACTAAACTCAATATTATTGAGTCAAATTCAAATGAAATCACTGCTTATTATTTAATAGCAACTTCAACAATCTGATGGAAGTATGATAAAACAGGATTCTGGTTATAGAGCCATTCACTGTGCATAGCAGTTACCTCGTTCGATAATCGCCAAATTTAAAATTTTCAGAATGCGGCGTACATTGAAATGCATATGCCAGTGTTTTATGCATTGCGTCTTCTGTAATTTTTAATAGCAACATTTATAAAACATAAAAATTGTATTTATTGAAAAATATGCGATTTTCAAAAATCATGATTTTTTTAGTTGCCTATAACTTTTAAAAAAAATTTTGATTGGAAAAACGGGTTTTAGGAGCATATTCTATGTTAAATTTCCTACAAAAACATGCTAATAACAAAAAATTCGATATTTTGGAAATTTGAACCCCTTAAGTTCACTACTGGATTGTGGGGCTGGAGGTGATGGGTGGATTTTATATGTTGCAATTGTTTATAGAGAGACAGGTCATCAATTGAGTTATTGTGGAAGGTGTCAGATATAATTAGAGATAATCGTTGAATGGTGCATGTGTAAGGGATAGTGTTTAAAGAATTTAAAATTCATGGTGATAAGCGAAGGGAGTAGGTGGTAGATGGAGCTGAGCGTAAAAACTGAGTTGCTGGTGATAAATGAATTGCATATGTGATTACAGTGGAGATAAACAGTATACTTCATGGGCACAGATGAAAGTTAGAGATGACAGGTCGATGAGAATGTCATGTGCAGATGATAAGGGCAGAAAGTGGTGGTGATGGATTGAGAATTGTGTGGACGGAGAAGGTCATAATTGTAGGCATAAGTGGACGGTGTATGAAAATGGTGGATTGTGGAGGTTTTGGTTAGTGTCATAACTGGAAAGTTTAGATCATAGTTAGAGCAGGAAGACATGATTACAAATAGTGATAAGCAGAATCAGTAAATCATTGGTGTAGGAGATAGGTAGTGATTATGCATGAAGGGTGAAGATTACGATCATAAATGGTCGGTGTATGGATAGTGGCAGAAGTTGGACATGATTGAATGCAATAGATAGATGGTGGAGATGCTAGGCAATAGGTAGACTTCAGAGCTGAAAATGACAAGTGTTAAGAGGTGGCTCTGGGTGTAGATGTTTGATCAATATTAGGAATCCTGATTAGAGGTGATTGTGGGACGCTGGAGTTCATGATTGGAGCCGATAGATGGAGGGTGGAGATGATAGGCGAAGAGTCAAGGAGTCAAGGATTATGGTGATAAGTAGAGAGTTAGGTAATAAATGGAGGTGATAGGTAGAGAACATATGTAGAGAATAATAATCTTAGTTGAAGGTCGTAGTAGAGAGTGGATTTTATGATTGGCGGCGATGCATTCAGAATGAAGTTGCTAGTGAAGGTGAACGATGGACTTCCTGGACCTAGACGAAAGGTGGAGGATATCAGGTTGATGGAAAGGTCCTGGGTAGCGGTGATAGATGAAGGCAGAATATCATGTGTAGAAATATTAGGAGGAGGCCAAAAGTCAGGGGTGGAGGTGATAGTTTAGGATGGCATGTGAAGGGTGGAGGTCATCATTGTCATAAGTGGACTGTGTAGAGAATAGGTGGAGTGTGGAGTTCATAATGGGAGTCATAAGTGGAAGGTCAAGGAGACAGGTGGAGCAGGAGGATATTATTGCAGGCAATATATGGACGGTGGCAGTGCTAGGTATATGGTGAACTTCATGGGAATGAGATTATAGGTAGTGGATAGAGGGTACGATTGAAGGTGCTAGGTGTGCATGGAAGTCATGTGTGGAAACGATAGGTGTAGGCAGAAAGTTGTAGGTAGTGGTGATAGGTTTTGATTATGTGAGAAGGGTGGTGGTGATCATGACTGTAGTAATAAGTGGACAGTCTAGAAGATAGATGGAAAGTGGTGCTCGCGATTAAAGTAATAAGTGGAAAGTATAAGTGATAGGGAGAGAAAGAGGATATAATTACAGGCATAAGTAGACGGTGTAGGAAAAAGGTGGATTGTGAAAGTTATGGTTAGTGTCATAGGTGGAATGTGTAGATCAAAGTTGGAGCAGGAAGACATGATCGGAGATAGTGATAAGCCGAATTAAAAAGTTCTGGATGTAGGAGATGGGTCGAGATTATGTATCGAGGATAGAGATTACGATCAATTCATAAGTGGACTGTGACGCATAGTGGGAGAAGGACTACATGATTGAATGCAATAGATGGATTGGTGGAGATGGAAGGTGTAGGATAATACGTTGATCGGAAGTTCATGGCTAGACGTGATAGGTGGAGACGGAAAATCATGGGTGACTCTGATTGTGGGCGTTGTAAGGTATCGGTGGAGTGTGGATGCCATGATTGGAGTCATAAGTGGAAGGTGAAAGTGACAGGTGGAGTAGGAGGACTTGACTGCAGGCAATAGATGGACGATAGAGGTGCTACGTAGTCAGTGAGCTTTATGGGTCGAAATCATAGGTAATGATTTGAGGCTACACGAGGGAAGGTACTAGCTGTGCATGGAAGTCATGTATGGAGGCGGAACTATTACGGATAGTTGTATGGCGATAGTTGGACGGTGTACGGATAGTTGGAGTGTGAAGGTCATGATTGGAGTCATAAGTAGAAGGTATAAGTGATAAGTAAATAATGAGGACATAATTGCAGACAATAGATGGATAGTTGACTTAATGGATTGAGATTGTAGGTGGTGAGTAAAGTCTACGAGTGAAGGTGCTAAGTGGTAGGTCTAATAGCTAGAAGGACGGTGGACTTTATAAGTAGAAATGGAAGGTGGAGGTAACAGGAGGATAGGAATGTCATAGGTCGAGGTGATAGGTAAAGGTTTAAAGTATTCAAGGGTCGACGGTCAAGGGTGTAGATAATAGGAGACGGAGAGGAGTTAACGGTGAAGGTGACAGGTCGTTGGTAGACTACATGGTTGGAGATGATCGTGAACAGGTGGTTGGTAAAGGTCATGGGTCAAGGTGATAGGTGAAATTTATGGCCAGGCGTGAAGCTGAATTGTGGAGATCATGATTGGAGTCATAAGTGAAGGATCTAAATAATAGTACTCCAGCAGGCAACAATGTTATTCGTAACAATTTTTGCGGGCCGGCTGCACCAAAGTTTTTTTTATGTGTTTTGTGCTGCTGATCCGAAAAACTTTAGGTTTTTTTGCCGGAAGTGGTGCCATTATTTGTTTGCCATCCGGGAAAAACGTTTTTAGGTTAATTGAAGAATTACGAACAGAAAATAATCATATTTTTTAAAATACAGGTGATCAAAGTTTAAAAAATTCCGATTTTTGTATTTTTTAAGCACTTGCTACATCGATGAAATGAAATATTTATCAAAAGTTAAAATATTTCATTTTATCGATGTAGCGAGTGCTTAAAATTTCATGTGATTATTTTCCGTTCAGAATTCTCCAATTAACTTAAAAAACTTATTCCCGGATTAAAATTTGTTAATTAACAAAATATATTATTACAAATTGTTAATAATAAATAATGGCACCACTTCCAATATTGTTGGCTGCTAGACTATAGGTGTCGATGAGCGGTGAATAGTGGAAGTTGTGATTGGAGGTAATTAGTGATGATGGTAATCGTGATGGGTTGTAATAGGTTGAAACTGGAGAAGATAGGTAGAGGTAGGGGACGGATGGTGGAGCTGATGAGTGAGCTTTTTTTATAGGGTTATAGGGTTATACATTTTCCTGTATCATTTATACACCATGAATGTTACGGCAGTAGAATAAAAAATATGCATATATTTCAAAAATGTGATTTGAAACTTTAAAATAAATTCTTAAAGTTATTGATGTAAATTATATCTGAACATTATCAAAATACAAACTTAAAAACTGAAGCGATGGGGGTTGGCGAGCGGAGCGAGCAAGGGGTAGCCTCCTAGTATATATATCTTCCTATATTATATAGTTGTTTTGAGTCGAGATGGAATAAACCCCCCCCCCCACCCCACGCCCCCACGCCCCCTCAGTCGCCCCCTCAAATAGACCTAAAATTGTTTCAAAAGATTGGTTATTTCTTAGGGTTTTTAACCCCCTCGCCCTCCCTCACACCCCTCATTATGCCCCCCTCATTATTTGCAATGATTACAAGAGTATGTATAAGTTATTTTATTCTGCTTATAATATAGAAATAAACGAAAAAGTAAGTACAAATTATATTAGTGAATTGTATAATATTATATTTGAATAGTTGAACCTCCGTGCTCGCATCGTTTTTTTATAGTGGTTTCCCCTGTAGGCCTCCTATTATATGATATGTCTTCATTGTGAGGTGCTAAAATAACACAATTGTTTGAATATTTATATTAATGTCTATATAAATTTTTACGCAAACATTATTGCTTTCCCATGAATTTGATATTTTAAACTGATTAATATTTCCATCTCCTATTTCTAATAAAAATGACGAAAATTCTTCATTTTTTGAACGCAAATTTTTATTTAATTTTAATATTTTAAATAAAGGCCATCATTTTGAATATTTTATAGTGTTTTCAATTATTGCTGTTCTAAAACCATATTTCGTTACTGGTAAAATTTGCCTGAAATCACCTCCTAAAATAATTAATTTTCTGCCAACAGCAATGTCGCTATTGCAAATATCTTTTAATGTATTATCTACGATTTCTAAAGCTTTTTTGGGATCATTGAAGCTTTATCCCAAATAATTACATCAACAGTTCTCGATATTTTTATCTGATTCTAAGTTTAAAAATGATGTTTCAATAGTATTAAGATCAAGTGGTAATCTAAATGTTCTATGGCTTGTCATGCCTTTAGGTAATAAAATAAAAGCTATTCCTGTCCATGCCATTGATAAAACTTTTTTTCTTGTGATAAAAAATATTGGATCAATGTTCTATTCAAAAACGTTTTACCAGAGCCCCCGGATCCGACAACGAAATAAACTTTGTCAATTAGATTAATTATTTCATTAAAAATATATTTTTGATCATTGTTTAATTGTATATGGAAAATTATTCTTTTTTTAATGAAGAGGATGAATACCCAATAAGTTAATAACAGAATATTTAAATCTCATATTTAATTATAAATAATCGTCCTGAAAACATGTTATACATTTTGATGGAATAAGAATAATAACACATTTACTGTATCACTAACTAGAGTATAGTGTATATCCGCTTGGTGCTTCCACAAGTGACAACAGAAAAAGGAAATAATAAAAATTAAGTAATTTTATAATTCTGATTTTTCATGAAGCGAAACAATCTTGTTATATTACATTATAAATTCGGACAAACACATGATATTACCACCTATTATTAGCACCATTATTATGTCATAAAATTATTTAAGAACATGATTTCTTATGAAAATGATAACATGAATAAAATTATATTTTTGTATTTTATGTATTATTTTATATAACTTGTTTTGTGTTTGCTTAAATAAAAATAATAATTAACGCATTTACGAACATTACTTAGTAGTGTACATTGCAGTCATATATATACATATATACATATACATTGATATTCCTTCCCCCATTTAAACGCTCATTTATTTTTTTCAAAACTATTGCTTTTTATAAAGAAACTTGCCAATTTATTTATTGATATCACAACTTTCTTTTGTTAAAATTCAAATTGAAATTTATAAAATGGGTATATTATAGAGAATTGACCCAAAGGAAATGATAGTCTGTCCAACAGACCCTTAGCGCAAAGATCTTTACGCATATAACATAATTATTTTTTAAACTAATTATAAATACCTTCTTAAAAAACACTTTCAGTTTTGACCACACATGGGTTATTGAGAGTTCGAAAATTAACTTTATGTTATTAAGAGTTTGAAATTTAGTTTTAATTTTTACCTAAAGAAACAACCTTATACTTGCCAGTCATTTACCTTGAAAAGGTTTTTTGTGGAGGGAGGGGGGAGATTTCACTACTTTTAAAAGGTATCTAATAATAAATTAGATATATAATACTTTTATTCTATGTAAATTATTCAGACTGGTATTATTACTGCTATTACAGCCATTTTCAGTAGTATCCTATAACCTGAAATAAAATTATTTAGTATAGTGTACGAGCGAGACATTACCGAATATTTATAATTATAATTAAATTCACTTTTATTTTTAAGCACTTTATTTCATCTGAAATTACACATTTAAATTTTCGCGCGGTTATGAGGGTTACTTTCGAGACAACTGGTGCTAACCCACTTTGGTGCTATAATTATGTCTAACTTGAAATATCGGTCAACTCATGATTTCTGTTAGCTTTACCTTCGCGTGGGTACTCCAAGTTTAAAAAAGCCGATAAAACTCGTACTAAGCGTGTGCAATAGTGTGTAATCTAGAACCTGCAAAAAGTTTCAAGTGCAAAAATTCATTTACAAAAAAGATGGATAAGGATATAAATATACTGTCAATGGATCTCACTGTATCAGATACGTATACTTCAATTATCTTTAATTAAATTAACTTTAAAATAAAAGAACATAATTCTTTGTTTTAAAATAATTTATTCCTTCTCTGTTACAGGTGATTCGAAGTATACTTAGGATGAAAAAGCAACGTATGATCAACAGAGTTTACTGTGGTAGCCTTGTTTATCACTATAATTATTATTTTTAATGCGTGAAAGGGGTTTCATCCACTGGAGCCTGTCTCCAATACGTTCCGTTCTGCTGTTCTGACGTTCCGTTCCTTGCGGTACGGAATTGTGCTGTGCCTATAAGAATGCACATTGAGTTATCCATCTATAGTCGTCAAATACTCAATGATTCGAAGCGACATAGTAAAAATAGTAAATAAAGGAAAGGAAAGGACAACAACATTGACTATTAGTAAAGCTAAATCGAATTGGCTCCGTCTACAAGCTGGATATTCTACACTCAAAATTTGTGAACAAAAAGGCATTGATGATCAATTTACGGCAGAACAAATTTATAATTTGTTAAAGCTCATGGTGATCAAATAATCAAGGAGTCGAAATCAAAATTTGCTCCGAAATCAATGTCAACGTTTTTACTTTCATTTCAATTGTCATAGACCTTATTACATTTGGTAAGTAAAAGCAATTTTCAATATTAAATAAACTAAAAGTTGTAGTAATTTGATAAAATAATAATAAAAGCACACATTAACTTGTACATTATACATATTTATTTACATAATTTATTGTTTAAAGATAAGTGAAAGTTTGAAAGATGTTTTTATAGACCAGATGAATAATATAAAGGAAGAATAAAACAGAATGAGAAAAATAGAAAGAAACGTAGTTTATTTAAACTTAATGGTACAGTTATTGCTGCTACTAAAATATTTGAAAGAATCTAGAAATAAAAATATTAGAAGATGTTGGATAAAACCTTATCTGCAACCAGTTTTAAGAGATCGTTACGGAGCTATGACAACACTTTTCTCTTATTTTGCTATATTTTCTGATGAAGATTTACATGATTTTATACACATGGGTTTAGATGCATTAATGCAATTAGTAGAATTATCTGAACCGAGTCTAAGGAAAAGAAGTATTAGAAGATCTTTAAAACCTGAACTACGTTTAGTTATTGTAATACAGTAAGTTAAATATTTAATTATTTTTAAGTATTTCTAAAAACTCGACAAATTTTTATACGTACATATGTAGTTAAAATACTAATAAATTATTTTTTCTTTCTAGTTATCTAGCACATAGAGGCTGTGCTAAGAACGAAGCATGGTTTTTTCTAATAGGTAGATCAACGATCTATGAGATCATACCAGAGGTGTGCATGGTACTAAATCAGCTATTAATACGAAAATACGTAAAATTTCCTTCGAAGAAAGAGTGGCTGAATATTGCCCACGATTTTGAAGAGCGATGGAACTTTCCAAATTGTATTGGAGCACTAGATGGTAAACATTTTAAAATACAAAAGCCAAGTAATTCTGGAGCCCTGTACAAAAATTACAAGAAATATGACAGCTTGGTTCTTTTAGCTACGTGTGACGCATCACTGAAAGTAACATGGTTTAATTTAGGAGACTATGGTAAGTTATTTGAATTGTAAATTATTATACATATAGTGATTTGATTAATACTACAATTTATTATTAAAATGATTCTACTTATAGGTTCATATAGTGACACTAGTGTATTTGCAATGTCAGATTTATCCAAAAAGTTAAAAAATAATGAAGCTGATATTCCACCTCCAAAACTATTACCAAATTCAGAGGAGCAAACAACGTTTGTTTTTGTGGCAGATGAAATATTTGGATTAACCAGTAATTTGATGAAACCTTTTGCGAGAAGAAAACAATTAAGTAAAGAAGAGAAAATTTTCAATTACAGATTGTCAAGAGCACGCTGGACGATTGAATGTGCTTTTGACATTATGAATGAAAAATGGGAAGTGCTTCAAAAACCGTTAGCTTTTAAAGTTGAAAATTGTGAAACCATAATTACCACAGTAATAGGATTACATAATTATTTATTATGCCATAAAAATCCTCCCAATTCTGAGGATGTAAACGCTATTTATCCCACCAGAATAGAAAGGGAAAATATAGGATTACCAAATAGCATTCGAAATAGATTTACAAAGTATTTCTCTTCGCCGGAAGGCTCTGTATCTTGGCAAGAGTCCTGCATTTAACGAAGAACCTTCATTTTGTTTATTATTTTGGACCACATTTATTTTATGACAATTAGGTAAATGCAATTACGTTTTTACTTTTTATTTTATTTAGTTATTACTGCATAAATGATGATTTCTCATACAATTTTTTTGTTAATAATATTATATAGACTTAATAATTCAATTACAAAAGTAGTTTACAAATAGATAATTAATTTAACTTGTTTGAATGATATTATTCTTTATTTTTTAAAAAATTATTTATATGTTCTAATATATCTATTGCACAATTAAATTTGTCTTCTTCACAGATGTTATAGAAACCTTTCCTCATAAGAGTAACATAAGATTCAAAAATAGAACTATTTTTTTTTTCATTATTTAAAACTAAGTCAACATGCTCATTAATTTTTTGTAATTGTTCAATAATCTTTTCACTATTATTTGATTTTTTATTTACTTTGGATTGAAATTTAAAATTTTGTTTTTCAGATTTTTCAGGATTGTAATTAATTGAAGAAACCATTTCTCTATGGCTTACGTGAGGTACAAGAAATTGCATGGCTTTAAAGAAAGGCCATTTACTATTAAATGCATGTGTAGATCCTGAGCCAGATGGTACGTAGTTCTCTTCTTTAATTCTTTCTTCATTAAACTTTTTACATAATTTGTGCCAATGGGATTCAATTTCTTGTTCTGAAAACGGTCATAGTTTCAGAAACTATATAAAATACAAGGTTTTCTTAAAATGTAGTATAAAATCACCTGTTAAATTAATTTGAAGACAGCTATAAATTGCTTGTGAAATCTGGTTGTAAATTGCTGAACGTTCGGTTTTAATATTTAATTTTGAAGTGTATGTTTTATCATAAATTGCTGGCTCTTTCGAAACCATTGCGATAATGATTTCTTCGACGGTGTCACACATAACTGCTTTTGGATTTTTTTCTTTACTTAAGTCCTCATTATTATCTTCAGAAAAATAGAGGTCGGTCAAATCATCAAAATCTTCTTCACTCATGCCTTTAAAATAAAATAATAATAACCTAATAATGTAAAACATAATTTTATTTTAACTCTATTAAATCTCTTCTAAATCTTCTTATATCTTCTTAATAACTATATATATTAAAATATATTATAAAATGTATTGATGAATTTTTCTAACTCAATGTACGACGTGCTAATATTCCAGCAAAGATCTATTTCAGATATGTTTTCTTCAATAAGGGATAAGAATTTAACCAAAGCCATTTTTATGGGGAAAAAAAGGCTACTGTTTTTTGGTACAAGTATGTGGTAACAATTTTTTTTTACAAAAAATCGACTAAATAGTTCATTGCTGTGTGCCCAAGTATTATCATCTTGAATGAAACAATACGCTCTCACTGTTGCTTTCAAATTTTTTATAATTTGATGCAACACAAAATGTTGCAAATAAAATGAAATTTCATCTCCGTCAAAACTATCTATAGTTTCCACTCCTTTGGCAATCAAGATTTTGTCTTGAAACGACATCCATAATAACAAAAACTGGGAATCAGAATATTCACTTTTTAATTCATAGAAGTAAAAAAATGTAAGAACATGTTCTGAGAAATTTCCAGTAATGATTTCAAATGCTTTTTCCATTTTAATTTTTGACGCATCATTTTTGAAGATTACATTTTTTTTCAAAATTTCTATTTCAATACTTGAAGATAAAATTTGGATTTTAGGACCTACTATCTCTCTATTAACTAAGTTTTTTATCATCCCGTTCATCTTCATCCAATTACTTAAAAATTTTATCTTCTCTTTACTTACTTTATTGTTATTTCTTATTTCTTGATTTTGACGTCTTTTAGAAACAGCAATATAACTATAAAAACAATACATCCAGTCAAAGTATGTTATGTTTTATTTTATTTTGTCTTTTGTTTTAATATGTTGTTCATAAGTGTCATACCTATATAATCGCATAACAGCATACTTACATATAGTATAGTACTTATATATTCTACAACCAGAGTCTGTTAATCTCTGGACTTCAAATTGTTATTTTCTGGAAAATTTGATCATCATGTTAAATGAAACACTAGAATTGTCAGAAATTAACTTAAGTATTGTAAAGTCTGTTAAAAAATTTCCTTGCATCTACGACAAACGTGATCAATATTATCATGATAAACAGAAGAAAATGAAAATTTTTGAGAAAACAAGTGATTTTATAAACAATAAATTTGATATTAATCCACCATGTATTCAATATAATATACTTTAATAATAATTGTTTCTCCAGGCATTACAAATAATTAATATTAACTTTTATTTCAGTCAATGGATTGACGATGAAAGTCCGGTGGGAAAATTTGAGAAAAGCCTTTGTGAGAGAACACAAAAAAGTACAAGATGGCTTTAATTCTTCATATTATTTATTTGAAGAAATGAGTTTTTTAAATTCTCATATAAGTCATATGCCTGCAAAGATTGTAGAAAAAAATATTGATAAAACTTGTATTGTATCTACACCTTCGTCGACACCATGCAGTTCAGCTACACCTTCGTCGACACCATGCAGTTCAGCTATACCTTCATCAACATCAAGCAGTTCAGCTACATCATTATCATCTTCAACACCAGTGACAAAACGAACAAATAGTTTTTTAAATGATTTAAAAATAATGTCGGAGAATAAAAGCATCTCGCCGTATGACTTAAAAAGATTTAAATCTGATGAAGAGCATGATAAAATTCAAACTCAGATAGGTTCTACGGTGGAAGAAATAAGAAAAGCTGTAATGGAAGAGGATAAAGATGAACTATACTTAATGCCGATAATCAATTTATTGCAAAGAGTTCAATCAAATCAAATTGATGAATGTTTCTTTGGTATCTTATTGATCATAAAAAAATATAACTTAAATAAGTCTACAAATTAGTCTCCTTACATTCAAAGGACTTATAGAGATCAAATATTTCATCTATTAGTAAATTTTTATTTAATACGATTTAGGTAGAGTTAGACTACGAGTTACTAACTACATTTCTACTATAATTCTGTCATATCAGTTATTTACTATAAATCTTTGTAATTTTCATGTTTTTCAATGCATCCATGACACAATGTTTATTAAATAATAACAACCTATTTTGTAGTTAATCAATTATAGTAAAAAGTTAAAATAAATTACATGGTAAAAAGTTAAAATAAATTAAAGTTAAAATTTTAATTTTGTTACTTTTTTATTAATAAAGTTATGTACAAATGTATATAAAATGCTTTTCAAAAATGTATTTCTCTTATTTATTATTAACTTTCCAAAATAATAACTGCCTATAACTGCCTGTACAAACAATTTGAACCCTTTGATGCCAAGTCAATCCATCAAACAATCTAACACATCCACAGAAACCACTTGTTTCGATTTTAGATTTCTGAGTTTTAGTTGATTATCAGGTCTTCCTATACTAGCAACAAGATTCTCGTTTGAAGGTGAAAACTTCATCATTAATCCGCCTTCAATGTGAAGAGTTTTCTTTTGTATTGGTTGGCTAAAAAAATTCATAATAGAATAGTATATAAAATAATAAATATGATAAAATAACATTACTATTCAATTACCTTGGCCTTGACATATCCCATAAAATCAGCTCTCCGGCAGAGATACTAGCAACTTTTAGAGGATTTGAACTCCAATCAGCAGTCATTAAAGGAATAGTATTAGCATCTACTGACATGATTGCTTGTTGACTTCGTGCATTGAACATTCGAATAATACCATTTTTTTTCTGCAACTAAAGTTTTCCAATTTCTTCAGCGTGCCAACGCACAGTCATTCCAGGACCAGTCAATGGAAATGCCAAAATGCATTTTTGATCTTCTTTAATTGACCAAAGTTTACATGTGTGGTCATCTGATATAGAGGCAAGTAATTCACCATCAGGATCATAACAAATATCATTTACATAGTCTTTGTGACCTTCTAATACCTAAAAAATAGATGTAATTCATAAACTACTTGCAATGTTAATATAAACCTTATATTACTTTAAGGAATTACCTCAAATACATTGCTTTCACTTAAATCACTATTGTACAATCTTATTTTAAAATCAGCACTAGCCAAATAGAGGAATACTATTTTAGGAACAATACTATGTGATGTCTCTGGACTCCAAGCAATCGCCTGAACTCTTGTTTCATGATGAAAAGTACGCAGAGCATTATAAATAATATCTTCTACAACATCATCATCTTCCTGTATGAGTATAAAAAAAATCATAAATTAAAACATTGAAAATTTATACTCATACTTATTCAATTGTTAAAAAGTAACAGGAATCTTACTTGAAATTTTATAGTTGCAACAATTATTTCTTCTCCTAAAGCGATGCATATCAAATGTTGAGACTATTCGTATCGAGACCATTCCACACACTGAACTTGTTTTCCAAAATTTAATTTAAAAGTTGGCTTTGTCGTTATTGCTCCTGGAGCCTGTCTCCAATACGGAAAAAATTGATTTCGACTCCTTGATTATTTGAAGACCATGAGCTTTAACAAAATTATAAATTTGTTCTGCCATAGGTTGATCATCAATGCCTTTTTGTTCACAAATTTTGAGTGTAGAATATCCAGCTTGTAGACGGAGCCAATTTGTTTCAGCTTTACTATAAGTCAATGTTGTTGTATCCTTTATTTACTATGTCGCTTTGAATCATTCAGTATTTGACGACTATAGGTGGATAACTCAATGTGCATTCTTATAGGCACAGCACAATTCCGTACCGTAAGGAACGGAACGTCAGAACAGCAGAACGGAACGTATTGGAGACAGGCTCCAGAGCGACTTACCAACGCCACAGACTGAGCACGCGTGCACACTTTTAGAACTAGGGCGCTAGTGACAAACACTAGTACCACTGCCGCGGCCATCTTCAGTGAGCATATGCACACTAATTTTTAAATTTATAACTTATTCAGTTTATGTTAACTATTCTTTGTAATTTAGGTATTACATACCTTTTAAAAGTAGTGAAATCTCCCCCCCCCCCACAAGAAAAACCTTTTCAAGGTAAAAGGCTGGCAAGTATAAGGTCGTTTCTTCATGTAAAACTTGAAGATTAATTTTGCAACTCTTGATATTTCAATGTCACAAAAATACTAAGTGTTTTCTCTATCTATACAGTTATTTCCTTATATTAATCAAAGTTACTTTTTAAACTCTCGATATCCCTTATGTGGAGAGAATTCAAAGTGCTTATTCTAAAAGTCTATTTTCATTATGTAAATTAAAGTCAAACTTTCAATAATAATGTAAATAATATTCTAGCAGGTTTATTGTGTACGTTTATTACTTTTCCCTTAGTAAATGTTGATAAGAAATGTGATTATAATGCAATGATTAAAAAGGTATTTCTAATTAGTTCAACAAATAATTATGTTAATATATGTGTCTTCTTTTACCTCGTAAATGAGTGAATCACAGACACTGAGAGAACATGATGCTTATACATGAAGCTGAATAAATTGAAATTTTCATCTATCTATATCAATATGAATGCGTAAACATCTTTGCTTGAAGGATCTGTTGAACAGACTACCATTTCTTTAGTGTTTCTTCTCTATACCTTCGATTTTACATAAATTTCAATTTTAATATAGCAAAAGAAAGTTATGATATAAATAAAGAAATTGGCAAGTTTTTGTTATAAGAAGCAATTGAGTTGATATAAATAAATAATTGTTTAAATCGGAGAAGGATTACAAATATATATGTATTCATCATTATAAACACTCGACCAAATTGTGATATGTGAAAAGGTGGATAGCCTGTGAAAAGGTACTGTCGGTAGAATTGTCGGAATAACTGCGATTGCCGCCACGTCCTGCGCATTCCAACTGACGTTTAATGACTGATCACACTTACGCTGTATTAACTGTGGGAGGTTAGGTCACCGTACTTCCGGTAAATAGAGCGTTCCGTGAGCGGTCACAAACATGCGCAAAGCATAGCACTAATTCGATATTATTCAAAGTTCAATAGTATCCGAGTGTACATATAGGAATGATGTTCTTACATGACATTATCACATGAAAAATGTGCCCATAATATATTACAGGATTGTTTCGCATTATGAAAACTTTTTCGATTATTTATGAAGCAACGAGCGGATGCACAATCTACTCTATTTAGTAATTCAGTAAATGTATTGCTATCCTTATTTCATGAAAAATCTATGTCCAAGACGATCATTTGCAATTAAATATAAGATTTAATTCATACAAAAAGTCGATCCCACATTTTAAAAAAAAACAGTAACAAATTCTAGCATGTAGAACGCAATTTTTTTTATGGAAAAACTTGCCGTCCCGCCCTATAATAGATACCGATGGGTACTATCTTAAAATTGTGCATGGTTATCCAAAGTAATTTGTTGTTAACAAAACACTGTTAGAAAATCTCGTATCGGATTTTTCATTCTATATGTATTCACTACTATTCTTAACCAATTTTTGAAGGATTCAAACTTCATGTTGTAATCATTGTAAACACAATTTTTGGTTATTTGTATTTGTATTTATGTTTCACAAAAGTATGTTATTATTATCGAATGGTTACAAGATGTTCAATAAAAATAATTATTATTATGTATTACAAAAATGTTATAAAATAAATTTCTATGGTTAAAGTTCGGAAATAAATCAAGCTAAAAAATATTAAATTAACATTTATGTTTATATTTTAGTTTTATATCCATACTTAATAAAAAAAATAGAACTACAATTTTTATTTGAGGCTATCGTTCTCACAGTTTAACATAATATTATATTATACATAAATATTATATATAAACATATATTATAAGTATATTAAAAATTTTATGAGATCAAGGGGCGCGGTAGCGCCGCGATGGCAAGTATAAGGTACGTTAAGTACGCACGCCGCCGTCGGGCGCTAGCCAGATCAAGGGGCGCGGTAGCGCCGCGATGGCAAGTATAAGGTACGTTCAGTACGCACGCCGCCGTCGGGCGCTAGCCAGACCCTATTATACATCTCATAGGCATTGTTAGAAACTTGACTTACGGTTTTTTTCACTTTGACAGCATTATTTGTCACATATAACTACTCAAACGAAAGCTTGAGACGAAAGTAATAAAATCACATCAGGGTCATATTTTGTGAAATGGCTTCTATTAAATGTTATTCTGAAGTGAAAGTTCCGGCTCATGAATTCTCGTCAAAAAAATTGTTCTCCCTGATAAATTGTTTTCCGCCATACGTCATCATGTGTGACGTCAGCGCTATAGATATATACTTATGTACAGATATGTGGTGCAGACGACGATTACAATAACACAGTGCTAAGGTATAGATAGATAAGCAAGCAACTTTATCAAGGGGCACGTTTGTTAATAATTATAAATCAGTGTTAAATGTAATATAAATTTAACCTAAATATATATTTTAAAACAGTGTTAAATTCTTTTGTACACAATCGAAAAGCAATCATAAACTAATAGTTCATAATTAGATAAGTATTTAGTTTTATTTTGATTTATATAAATATACAATACAAATAAAGGATTTGTGAACTGATTCTTTGTTAAAATGTTCTCTTTTATTTTTCAGGTTTTATTAGATTGGAAGGCATACAACTATCAGGATACAAGGAAAAAATTTTCTCGTAATGTGACAAGCTAGTGAAGTGTAAAGTATTTAATGATTTTTCATGCAAAAAAGTTTCTATTTTTCCATGTGATAAACTAGTGAAAGTGCTGTATTTTCATCGTTTAAGTATCGAAGAAAGTTTTTACAGAATTTACAGTCAATGTTTTCCTATTTCTATTGGGAGGTTACGCAACTGTCAGGTTATATACTAAAGGAATTCCTGTGACAAGATGGTGAAGTGAAAAGTATTTTATAAAAGTATAATTCATTATTAAGTTTAGAATAATAACTGGTACAGAGTAAGCGTGTTCTTATTTTGATTCAAAGATTATGCTACCTACGCCACAAGATTTGATCATTATTAATAGGAAATACATAAGAGATTATAGAAAAGAATTTTCTTGTGATGTGACAAGTTAGTGTAGTGTTAAGAATGTGTCTAGGAAAGTTTCTACGGTTGTTGACATAGCTATTCAATATTATTAAATTTTTTCTGTTGTTTCGTGAGAGGTTACAACTCTCAGGCTGTATACGTATATTGAAAGGAATCCGTGTGACAAGCTAGTGAATGTGTTGTATTTTCATCGCTGAAGTATCGAAGAAAGTTTCTACAAAATTTGCAGTCCATCTGGTCATTACAAATTATCAAGTTCTTTGGACTTCAAGAAGAATAACTGTCATAAGCGCAAGTATCTTGTAAGTATAAATAATATACACAAGTTTTTAGATTTTATACTGTATATTTTTTAAAAGTTATACATTAATTCTGTGGATTCACTCCTTGTGGAGGATCCTCTCCTTCTGGAGCATCTTCTCCGTGAAACACTTCTTGTGTTCTTTGCTTGGCCAGGTCCGAGCGTGTCTCTTCTACATTGGACCTGGCCATAAAACTTATGAATTCAGCTAAATTCTTCAGGTTTTGCTGGTAGGGATTCAGCCTCCTTCTGTATCTCCTGAAGTTCCTACCAGCCCTCGTACCTCTTCTACCTATATAAAGTATTTTATGTATTTTTTTTTTAAATTCTCAAATATATTTATATTATTAAAAAATTCTATTGGTAAAATGGTACCATGATTAGCCTGATTTCTGTTGCCCTTGTTGTTGTTGAAATTGTTATTGTCGTTGTTGTTGTTGTTATTGTTATTGTTGTTGTTATTATTGGCTGCACCAACTTGCGCTAAATTAAAAAAACATTTTGTTAGGGTTGGCGTAGGAAAACTAGTCTGGTTTTCAAATCTTAAGAACAAAATACATTATAAAATAAAATTTTTATGTACCATTTTCACTAATATCCATTTGGTTTTGCATGGTTAATTCTAAAAATTAAAAATGAATTTTATAGTTTAGTAACAATTCATGTTTATAATATACACTCATACACACACATAAATATATACATATGGGTTTTATATAGATTTTTTTAAGCCTTAAAATCAAGTTTTCAGTTTGATAATCAATATCTAAAAAAATATGAAAAGATAGTTTAACTCATTATAAAAGAATCTGTGAAAGTTCCAGAATGTCAGAGGCTTTGGTTACTCTGTGAGAAATAAATATAACAGCTCATTTATTAAAAATGACTTGTTTAGAGCAGCAAAAAATTTAGGTAAAACAGTGAAATATTAGCATAATCCATCAAAATTTTGTTGCGCTACATTATAAAAATCCTATAGAATATCCCCATGTAATCAGTTTTAACATTTATAATAATTAAAATAAACTAAACAAGATTTTATACTTTGAAAAGCGCCCACGCATGCCATATACTCAATATATAATAGTTTCAAGGATATTTGACTTATATAAAAGTCAATAAACCATTAATTATAATCGATACATCCATACTCATTATTCATTATTATTTAGTTTTATTTATAATCAATTTTAAAAAGCATTTTTTAACAGAGAAATTCAGCTCTAGCAGAAGGGACTATCTTTCCATCTCTCTCTAATAAATGCATAAATGTACGGAAATTAGACTTTAGAACAAATTAAAAAATTTTTAGGAAAGATTGACGGTAAAAAAAGTAGATGAGAATATTCTATGGGATCTAGCGAACAAAGCAGAGTAGGTCAGAAAAGCCAAGATACATTCATTAGATGTGAAAATAATGTTGTAAATTCTTATCGGAAGATGCAAGTTTTTTTCCGTAGCTGTATTTTTTTCTTTTACAGAAAGTAGTAACTTTTAGAGAAACCAAGGCCTCTGACATTCTGGAACATTCACAGGTTCTTTCATAAGCGTATCAATTACTTACAGTGATAAATAAGGCTGATTCAATAATGTCTGCAGTTTATACATTATTTTTTACACTAAGTTGATCGGATCACCTGTAACAGAGAAAGAATAATTTATTTTACAACAAAGAATCATGTTCTATTATCGTAAAGTTAATTTATTTAAAGGTAATTAAAATATACTTATCTGACAGTGAGATCCGTTGATAGTATATTTTGAACCTCATGCCATCTTTTTTATAAGTGCATTATTGTACATGAAACTTTTGCAGGTTCTATATTAAACACTATTGCACACTTTTAGTACGAGTTTTAGGGGTTTTTAGCGCGTTTAAAATAATATAATTTATGATAAATTTGGAGTATCCACGCCGAGGTTATAAACTAGCAGAAACCAACAGTAGAATAATACTTCAGGCTAGCCGCTAGACATACCTATAGTACGAAAGTGGGTTGGTACCAAATTATAGGGTTATAGCTAGGGATCCCTATAACGAAGCTATAAAGTATTAGTCTACTGCTGGTTTCTGCTAGCTAATAACCTCCATCTGGGTTCTCCAAGTTTATCATAATAATTATGTTATTTAAAACGCGCTCAAATCCCGTAAAAGTCATAGTACGTGTGTGCAAAATAGTGTTTAATCCAGAACTATAAAAAGTTCCAAGTGCAAAAATGCACGGATAAAAAGATGGCATGATGATCAAAATATGCTATTAACGGATATCACTCTCTCAGATAAGTATATTTCAATTATTATTAATGAAATTAATTTTACCATTACAGAACTTGATTCTTTGTTTTAAAATACATTATTCTTTTTGTTACAGGTGAAATTAGCATTAAAAAACAGTATATAAACAGCATCAGACTTGAATGAACAAGCGTTATTTATCACTGTAAGTACTATTTTGGAATATATTGAAGGGATTTGATTTGTTAGTTAAATAAAATAAAATGAGTAACATATGCATTACTCATAAAATAAATATATATTCTTTTTCTGATAGAAAATGATATAAAAATTGTTAAAATGTTTCATAATCTTCTAAAGTAATATATGTATTGCCCTATTATGTTATGTTATAGTTGGCTTCTCGTTATAAATCAAATCCATTTATAAATATACGGTTCATACTGGTTATATCTTGCATGAAATCATAATTTTTTAATTAAAATCTTTGATACTCTGTTATGCTAATACATATGTTTTCTCTATTTAACGTATACCAGAAAAAAATTGTGCGCTTACTATGAAATATAAAAATTAGCTGTTATAAAATTAATGAATTATTTAAAAATGTATTTATTTCTGTAGAAATAGATGGAAAGTGCATAGCATATAAATGTACGATTAATACTGGTAATATTTTGTATTAAATTATTATAATTTTCAAATTAAATCTTTGACAATGATGGATGTGGTCATCAAATTATATCTCTCTCAAATAACTGATACTTCATTTAGAATGTGTTTCCTACAATTTTTCATCAATATTTGAAGAATCGAAATATAATTTTCTAATAATTCTAACGTCAAAATTTCATTATTTGTATGTATTTTATCACAAAATTAAGTTACTATTTTCAACAGATAACAGGAAGTTGATAAAAAATAATTTAAACTATTATAGTGTATTAAAAAATGGTATAAAGTCAATTTCTATTAGTGAAGCTAAAAATAATAAATTAATATTTATGCTGCTTATAGATTATTTTTAAATTTAAATGTATACTTAACTAAAAAATAGAATTTCTGCTATCATTTGAGGCGATTGTTTTCACAGTTTAACATAAATATTTTGTGTAGTAGCGATTATAGGATAATAGGAAGATAAGTTAATTATAATTAAATATTTTGTCATCTAGTTGATTACACTGATATTTTGTAATTCATCGATTATCTATGATAGGACGGGACGGCAAGTTTTTCCATAAAAAAATTGCGTTCTACATGCTAGAATTTGTTCCTGTTTTATTAAAAAAAATCTGGGATCGATTTTTTATATGAACAGAATATTTAAATCTCATATTTCATTGTAGATGATCGTCCTTGACATATATGCTATAGATTTAATGCAATAAGGAAATAGTAACTTATTTTCCCAATTACTAACTAGAGTAGATTGTACATTCGCTTGTTGCTTCCATAAATAACAACAGGTAAAGGAAATAATAGACATTAATTAGTTTAAAATTTATGATTTTTTATGATGCGAGACAATTCCGTTATATTACGTGATAAATTTGGACAAACACATGATATTATGACACATTATGAGCACATTTATCGTGTGATAATATATCATATAAGAACATAATACGATTTTATCACATGTACAATCGGTAACAATTGAAACTTGGAATAATCCCGAAATGGCTCCATGTTATGCGAATGTTTGGGACCGGGCACGCAACGCCCCATTTGCCGTTCAGGCTATCTACGTTTCACATGCTTTGGTCGAGTGTTTATATGAATACATACATATTTATAATCCTTCCTCAATTTGAATGGTTATTTATTTATTTCAAAACGATTACTTTTTATAACAACAAACTTGCCAATTTATTTATTGATATCATAACTTTCTTTTCTTAAAATTAAAATGGGAATTTTTATAAAATCGAAGGTATAGATGAAATCGAAGGAGACGATAATGCGAAGATGGTATTACACGTTCATATTTTCATCCATGAGAGTTTCGGATTATTTAGCTTAAGGTATAAGCATCATGATTTGAGTGCTGGTGATTAACTCATTTACGAGGTTCGAAGACATGCATCCTAACATAATTATTTGTCTTCAAACTTGATCTATAAACATCATATATTCTTCCAGTGTTTGTGTTTCAATCACTTATTCACAAGGGGAAAGAAGATATATCATTTATTGATCTGATGACTTTATTATCAACACCTCTTAACAGCATGCAGTGAAGCTGCTAGTATTTTGTCTAAATAAGTGTTATCAAGATCTTTAATTTACTTAATTTAATAACTGTATAGGATAAAGCACATAATTTCGGCCACATTAGAGTTGTCGAAGTTTGAAAATTAAAGTTTAATTTTAGAGTAAGCTCTTAGAATTTTTTTTTTCAGTATGAGTGTTAATGAGAGTTTGGTTTTGTCTGCATAAGTGTTATCAAGAGTTCAAATTTTTGTTACATTAAGATTATCAAGAGTTGTAAAATTAATTTTTAATTTTTACAGGAAGAAACAACCTTATACTTGCCAGCCTTTTACCTTGAAAAGGTTTGTTGATTACACTGACATTTAGTAGTTCATCGATTATCTATGATAGGACGGGACGGCAAGTTTTTCCATAAAAAAAATTGCGTTCTACATGCTAGAATTTGTTACTGTTTCTTTTTAAATGTGGGATCGACTTTTTGTATGAATTAAATCTTATATTTAATTGCAAATGATCGTCTTGGACATAGATTTTTCATGAAATAAGGATAGCAACACATTTACTGAATTACTAAATAGAGTAGATTGTGCATCCGCTCGTTGCTTCATAAATAATCGAAAAAGTTTTCATAATGCGAAACACTCCTGTAATATATTATGGGCACATTTTTCATGTGATAATGTCATGTAAGAACATCATTCCTATATGTTCACTCGGATACTATTGAACTTTGAATAATATCGAATTAGTGCTATGCTTTGCGCATGTTTGTGACCGCTCACGGAACGCTCTATTTACCGGAAGTACGGTGACCTAACCTCCCACAGTTAATACGGCGTAAGAGTGATCAGTCATTAAACGTCAGCTGGAATGCGCAGGACGTGGCGGCAATCGCAGTTATTCCGACAATTCTACCAACAGTACCTTTTCACAGGCTATCCACCTTTTCACATGTCACAATTTGGTCGAGTGTTTATAATGATGAATACATATATATTTATAATCCTTCTCCGATTTAAACAATTATTTATTTATATCAACTCAATTGCTTCTTATAACAAAAACTTGCCAATTTCTTTATTAATATCATAACTTTCTTTTGCTATATTAAAATTGAAATTTATGTAAAATCGAAGGTATAGAGAAGACACACTAAAGAAATGGTGGTCTGTCCAACAGATCCTTCAAGCAAAGATGTTTACGCATTCATATTGATATAGATAGATGAAAATTTCAAGTTATTTTCAATCATGACCTTCACCCTCCAGCTATGTCGTAATTCGTATGAAACCCTCTGCCTGACACCTTCACCTATGACTTTGAGCTTCCACATATTATCTCCAACCATAACCTCAAACATCTACCTCTTGCATTAAGTCATGATGCACCTATCACCCTTGACCTATCATCTCCAATCACATCCCTCAGCCTCCCTTTATCGTCTTCACCCTTTACCTATCGTGTTCGCCCTCAATCAACCGCTTCAAATTATGATCCCTTCACTCTCCATCTATTGCCTCCAGCTATGATTCCTTCACCTTTCACTCATCACCTTAAATCATTATCCCGTCACCGTCAAGCTTTTATCTCCGCATATTAGTCCGGGAGTCCTGGCATTTTGTCGTGCACTTTCTTCAAAAGATTTTTTGACAGTCAAAATTTGTTTGTGGTAACCTACTGAAAGTAACCCTAAATTCTCGACTTCGGACCTAATCGGGAACATTGTTATTATTGCAAAATAAACTTCAAAAAAGCACATTTTTTTAGTTTTCCGCGAATAACGTTTTTGTAACGCATTTTTGCAAAAAAAGGTAGAGAGGAAAGTTGTTTAGAATTGAATTTCCAATGAGACACATGTATTTCCGAATGCAAAATTAACTTTTTTCATCGCTAAATTGTTAAACAAAAAAAAACTTTTTCCAAATATTCACATTGCCACAGTTTTTCCAAAAAAAAAGATCTTTTCCGTCGGATAAGCTCTCAATGATGACTTTTAGTACAAACAATCTTAAAATCGTTGCCCGATCCGTATATCTCAAAATGGCGTCCTATTGCAAAATTATTTACTCGAAAATTTCAAATTCATTTCAAATTTGCCCATGTAACGATAAATGGATCCAACTATGCTTAATCGATAGCTTTTGACGTACTTAATAAATGCTAAAAAGGAATTTTCTTAAAATTAATATTTAACAACATTTTTAGCAATAAATAGTTTTTATTTTCGCCAATTTTTAAGTTAGAGAAACGCGGTAAAATGCATTTTAAAGTACTTAAAAAACCATGAATTTTCGTGAAAATTCGTCAAGATCCGACCAATAGGAGCCGAGATACGAAATTTTTTTCAACCGACGATTACACCGAAACTATTTAATAATTTTTAATGAATTTTCACAGAATGCTTGTTCAAATGATGCTCTAGATGATAGCATTTTTCTTGATAGTTGTAATGGACTTAAGGGGTTATGACAGTGTTAAAACCTGAAAAAAAAAGAAAAATTATTAGTGCTGTAAAAAATTAATATATATAGGTGCTCTAAAAACTAAATTTTTCCTTTCAAATATAAGTATTATACATCACTTTTATGCATTAAAAATATGCATTAAGTGAGTATAACATTTAACAACAATTAAAGGTATTTACTTACCAAAAATCATAATTTTCATCACTTTTGTTTGCTTGCCGCATGTTTCTGATGGAACCGTACCATCAATCCT
Organism: Philotrypesis tridentata; assembly: GCA_018906965.1. Taxonomy (NCBI): domain Eukaryota; kingdom Metazoa; phylum Arthropoda; class Insecta; order Hymenoptera; family Pteromalidae; genus Philotrypesis; species Philotrypesis tridentata. The sequence continues at coordinate 37,216 of JACCIB010001158.1, forward strand.
GATGAATCAAAGTGCCAAATCTTCATTATGAGTCTGGTCTCAGACTAAGTGGAACAGATTCCTGAAAAACACAAAATTAATATAATTAATTCAACATATATTGACAATATTAGTAATTATAGTGAATGTTACATATGTAAACATACGTAACATTCACTTTGAACTTACCTTTGCCAATTCTGCTCCACTCAGTTTGTGACCATACTCATAAGCAAGGTTTTCCACTTTGGTTCATCAGGATTGATGGTACGGTTCCTTCAAAAAGCTGCGGCAAGTATACAAGAAGCATGAAAAAACTAAATATGAGTAAAAGGCATTTAAAGTTTATAATGTAAATCATACAAATGAACTCAACTATACTTACAGAAACTATCCGGCATACCTTGATTTGCTTTTGGTTCTCAAATATACATACAATAAAGTATATTTGGTGGTACGCGCACATCATGCTGTGTGATAATAGTATTTAAAAGCTGAAAATAAAAAAAATATTATCGTTACTTATTCACAATCAAGTTATGCTTATGAATTACAATTACATGCAATACTTACCATTATTAAATACACTTCAAGTTGTTGAAAAGCATACAAAATAATACTCCAGACAGTCAACATAAGCTTCCATCTTCCTGGCTTGCACCCGTATACCTAAAAGCAAAAAATAAACCAACAAAGAAAAAGCTCATGGACACATTTATTACTAAACAGTTTGCAATACTTATCTGAATAATTTTTGTACTCTGCAGAAGCTCTTGAACTTTTACAACACCACTGAGGTTATAAGCACTGTTACAGCAGCTAGCAGACTAACTGCACTGATCTAGTGTCTTGTTGAAAAACAGCTGTTTGGCTGCTTTCTGCTGCTTTACAGAAAATTCTACTATACCGATCAAACAGAAATCTTCATTCTCGACCGGACGCTGTGAGGTACAACTTATTCGAGTGGCAAATTCAAATTTGTTGAATGCCTTTACTTTAACACATTGAGTTTAGTAACATAAAATCACACATAGAAAAATTAATTTTACGGATTTTATTTATTTTACGGAAATAAATTAATAACTCTTGAGAAAAAAAACGGTTTGTAAAACGGTTTTTAAGTCATATTTTCAGTAAGATTTCTCATGAAATCTCTCTGTAAAAAGTGTGTTAGAACAATCCTTTCCACAAGTTTGGCCTAATTAAAATATTTAAAAATCACGATTTTTCAAAAATTTACTTGAAACAGATTTATCAGTTTTTTGTTGATATCTTCGAGGCAAATTTTTTTAGCAAAAAACGGCTTTCAGGACCATATTCTACAGACTATTAACTATTAAAAAAGTGAATAAAAAAAAAATGGATATTTTCAAAATTTTAACACTGTCATAACCCCTTAATTCTTGTAAAAGGACCGATGGACGGATGCGAGATCAGCGCGCGCGGCCGCGCGACTGCTCCGGCCGGGCGGCGCGGTGGTGGGGAGGACCGCCGCTGCGGCTTTCGTGAACCTTAGATGCAAATTGATTTTCTCGGCAACCGAAGGTCCTACGGTAATGCTTTTTTTTTTATTTTATGTGTTTTTTCCTCAACTTTCACGTCGTGTCAATGAAATTTACATGAGTGCAATGAAAATATCCGAAAATTACGTTTTTTAGATGTAAATTTAATTTTTCGGCAACCAAAGGTCATACGTCAATGCTTTTTTTTTAATTTTATGTGTTTTTGCCTCAATTTTCACGTGCCATACAAACACAAGAAAATTTCATGTTTTCTGTTATATGCAGTACTACATAATGTATTCATATTTTGTATATATAAGTGTGTATATTAATTTTAAAAGCTCAGTACAAGGATAGTGTTTGCTTACGATTTCTGCATTAAACGAAATTAAGGAATTAATGTCGATAAAATGTTTTTCAACTATAAGTTATCGCTTCGCGTTATGTAAAAGTTTTTAAACTAGCATTGAATTTAATCGATTTTCATAGGATAACATACTTATTTCTATATATATTTACGCATGTGTAACGTTTTTAAAATCGTATGTGTATACGAGCGCGCGGCACACACACATACACACATATACGCGCTTATTCATGGCGTCAAGTGGAGAAAATGGTTTAAAAAGGCAACCAAAGGTCCTACGTTAATGCTTTTTTTTTTAATTTTATGTGTTTTTGCCTCAACTTTCACGTCATGTTAATTAAATTTTCATAAGTGCCATACAAACACAAGAAAATTTCATATTTTCTGATATATGCAATACTACATAATGTATTCATATTTTGTATATATGTGTGTGTATATTAATTTAAAAGCTCAATACAAGGATAGTGTTTGCTTACGATTTCAGCAATAAACGGAATTAAAGAATTAATGTCCATAAAATATAATTGTATACAACTTTCTGGAGCTGCATTGAATTTAATCGATTTACATGAGATTATACTTATGTATATAAATGTTTGTACACGTATAAAATAACTTTTTATCTGTTTCAACAGCAAATATGATTTTTTTGCAAGATCCTACGTGTATATACGCGTACAGCACGCACAGATACACACACACGCACGCGCAGTACACAAACATACACAGACCCTCGCGCGCGCAGCACACTAACATACACACACGCGAGCACACACGCGCTTGCGGGGGTTTTTTATGGCATAAAGTGGAGAATGGAATATAACGTATAGGAGAGGAACTTAATGGACATTAATTCTTTAATTCCGTTTAATGCTGAAATCGTAAGCAAACACTATCCTTGTATTGAGCTTTTAAATTAATATATACACACATATATACAAAATATGAATACATTATGTAGTATTGCATATAATAGAAAATATGAAATTTTCTTGTGTTTGTATGGCACTTATGAAAATTTAATTAACATGACGTGAAAGTTGAGGCAAAAACACATAAAATTCAAAAAAAAAGCATTGACGTAGGACCTTTGGTTGCCGAAAAATTAAATTTACATCTAAAAAACGTAATTTTCGGATATTTTCATTGCACTCATGTAAATTTCATTGACACGACGTGAAAGTTGAGGAAAAAACAAATAAAATAAAAAAAAAAGCATTACCGTAGGACCTTTGGTTGCCGAGAAAATCAATTTACATCTAAGGTTCACGAAAGCCGCAGCGGCGGTCCCCCCCCCCCCTACCACCGCGCCACCCGGCCGGAGCAGTCGCGCTGCCGCGCGCGCTGATCTCGCATCCGTCCATCGGTCCTTTTACAAGAATTAAGTCCATTACAACTATCAAGAAAAATGCTATCATCTAGAGCATTATTTGAACAAGCATTGTGTGAAAATTCATTAAAAATTATTAAATAGTTTCGGTGTAATCGTCGGTTGAATAAAATTTCGTATCTCGGCTCCTATTGGTCGGATCTTGACGAATTTTTTACGAAAATTCATGGTTTTTTAAGTACTTTAAAATGCATTTTACCGCGTTTCTCTAACTTAAAAATTGGCGAAAATAAAAACTATTTATTGCTAAAAATGTTGTTAAATATTAATTTTAAAAAAATTCTTTTTTAGCATTTATTAAGTACGTCAAAAGCTATCGATCAAGCGCAGTTGGATCCGTTTATCGTTCCATGGGCAAATTTGAAATGAATTTGAAATTTTCGGGTAAATAATTTTGCAATAGGACGCCATTTTGAGATGTACGGATCGGGCAACGATTTTTAGATTGTTTGTACTAAAAGTCATCATTGAGAGCTTATCCGACGGAAAAGATCTTTTTTTTGAAAAAACTGTGGCAATGTGAAAATTTGGAAAAAGTTTTTTTTGTTTAACAATTTAGCGATGAAAAAAGTTAATTTTGCATTCGGAAATACATGTGTCTGATTGGAAATTCAATTCTAAACAACATTCCTCTCTACCTTTTTTTGCATAAAATTCGTTACAAAAGCGTTATTCGCGGAAAACTAAAAAAATGTGCTTTTTTGAAGTTTGTTTTGCAATAATAACAATGTCCCCGATCAGGTCCGAAGTCGAGAATTTAGGGTTACTTTCAGTAGGTTACCACAAACAAATTTTGACTGTCAAAAAATCTTTTGAAGAAAGTGCACGATATCCCACTATTGAACTCCCTGACTCCCTGACTATATTGTCAACACCTTTAAGTAATTATTTTCAATCATATTTTTATCCTCCTTCTTTTGATTCATCGTGCCCCTAGAACTTACTCCTACCTATAGCCAACACCCTAAATTATCATTTCTAATCCTAACGATTTTACCTACCCATATAGCCTTCAATCCTGCAGAAATATTGCCCGAATGTTGCATTCATGGATTGACAGGATTCGACAATATTGCATAAGGGTTTCAAAACCTTAATGAGACCCTGAATAAATAGAGTTTATGAGCGTAATGTCCCTTTTTTCATTGCAAAAGTCACTGAAGTTGTCCAGCCATGGCAATTGTGCAGCATTGAGGCAATATTCCACCAAGCATTCTTAAGGCGTTATGCCTGAGTTAAAACCTTCAAAAAATCGATTTTTTTTTTATTGACTTTTTTCATAGGAAATTATCTGTAGAATACGATGTTGAAGTCCCTTTTTCAAAAAAAAATTTTGTTAGAAAGTTACAGACTAAAAACTGAAGGCATGCGAATAGCTTATTTAAAAAAAAACCGTAATTTCCGTGTTTTTTTTGTCAGTGCTATGTAACTGAACATGATTATTTTTTGCGCTTTTAACGCTTCTTATACATGATATATGTATGATATTTGTGTGTAAAATACAATAAAAATGTCTATTATGCATTAAAAATTCGTTAAAAGAGCAAATGAGCAAAACTATATAAATGAGCAAAAGATGAGCAAAACTATGCAATATTAAAAATTTGCAAAGTTGCTCATTCTCATATTTGCTCTTTTCTGTTTATTTATACTGAAAATTTAAAATAAAAACATGTTATCATATATTATCCTTTGTAAAAAACCAATTAGACATAAATATTCGTTAAGAAATACAGTTATGAAATTAACGAATTTCGAATTTGGCGCTTACCGACTGGATCGTGCAATATTCTTTCGAAAGGGCTATTCATCTAGATACCTGTTTTACCATACAGTTCAGGATTCACGAGCAATAACACTTGCTTTGAATTTTGATACCTACTTTTATTCTGCACTGCTAAATATTATTAAATAATTAATTTTATAATATTCATAGCATTTGTGGTTAAGAAGTATAGTGCACAAGTATAAAATTTGTGACCAAGGTGAGTCCAGACTCAAGAAATAGAGTTCCAGGATCATCTGATAGAAAAACAAGATTTGGATGAAGAAAGAGAAGATCAAAGATTTTTAATCTGAAACTACAAGAGGAATTTTCAGCATCAGCATCGACACTAACATCATTACAACAATCAGAGCGAGCAACAGCAATCACTTCAGCACCTACGCCTCATACAGTTCCTTCGACATCCAGGGCACGGAGTCCAAGACTTGCAGTGCTAGCCATGAGAATTCTTGGTCATGGACACGCTGGTTTGAACACTATGTGGAGTAATGGATTTTCCTACTCCAATTGTTCATAGCAATTTTGACAAAATTAATCAGAACTTGAAAGAAGCATTGTAGTCACTTGCTTCAATGAAGGCAAAGCAGGAATGCTTCGAGTCATGAAGAACTTTAGCGTCAAACCAGGATCCTCTTGTCAGATAGAAGAGAACAGGAGTCCACACTAGAAGCACATCGAGCTAGAAGGAAGAGAAGTCATCAGGATGACGACTCTTATAAAGCTGAAGCTTTTTAAACATTACACAAAATACTCACGCACCATACACAACCTCACAAGTGAACATAAAACATAAATCACAAAACACACACTGAAAACATTTTTATAATTTTTTTCCTTTTTTTCCATTTATTTAAATTTTTTGTTTCATTTTTTCTTTAATTTTAAAATCAAACAATTTTCAATTTGCAATACTTGACATCACACACACAGCATCAGCTTTGTAAGCAGTCTCTACAGCTGGAATGGAAATAGGTCAGAGAGAGAGAGAGAGAGAGAGAGAGAGAGAGAGAAAGAGAGAGAGAGAGCAATCTAAACAGCTGATTAGAGTTGTCTGCTTGCTTTCTGCTTCCCTTCCATCAGCTCATCTGGATTATTTTTTCTAACCTTCAACTTGACACATAATGGTAGTGCTACTCTTCTGTTCATCATATGTAAGTATATAAACTTATTTTTTAAGAATAAAAGCATTTTTATAACTTAATTATAAAAATGTTTCAAATTTAGAAAAATTACATTTTTTTATGATTTTTCATTTTATTTTCTCTCAGATGACTGGACACGAATAAAGTATATGAACATCCTCAACATTTACAAAGATGACCAGGATACGCTTATCATTAATTTAAAAAAGGCCCAGGTATGAAGAAAAATTGTAAGTAAATTTTTTATCATTTAATGTTCAAGAAAACTTTAAATGCCTTTTTCTCAAGTTTCGAATTTTTAGCATTTCAGGTCAGTTACCGCAGGATTTCTCAAGAATCATAAGTCCAATCAGGCTGAAATTTATGGAGAACTCCAGGAAAGCCTTCTTCACTGCTTGAACGGAGCAGAATTTGGAAAGATAAGTTTAATGTGAATGTTGTGTATGCAAACATACGTAACATTCACTATAATTACTTATATTGTAACTTATGCGTTGCTAAAATTTAAAGTTTTTATTTTTCAGTAATTCCCTCCGTTCAAGCTGAGGAGAACCACATTTAGAAGATTTTCCATCCAGTTTGGTCTACATTCATCACCCGGATGCTGAGAATTCATACGGCAAAGGGAAAAATCTGATCAAATTTAATACTTCACACATGGAATTGTTTGTAAAGTAAGTATAGATATATAATTGTTTAAAAATATGTAAAATTACAAATAATATGTATACTTTAAGTAGGAAAAAGAATTTTTTAAATATTACTTATAAATAATTTTTTTTGCCTAATAACTAATAATTTGTTTTTTTCAGGTTTAACTCAGGCATAACCCCTTAAGTTCGTTAGAATACTGTCGCAGTATTTTTTTTTCTTTCGTTATAAATTTCTTCGTGCACCCAATCCATATGGAATATTGCCTGAATATTATTTTTATATAAATAATCTTCTTTTGCTCTGGTGAACTACATAAAGGTTTCTACAATATTTGTGATATATTGAGAAAGGTTCACACAATATTGTATTTTTAATATTTTTTTTATTTGTTGGGTTATAGGGTTATAGGGTTATTTTGGTATAATATGCAATATTCACAGAATATTCATTCAACGTTATGTTCCAAGAAAATTTCGATTTTCTGTATTTACAACTCACAAAAAGGTTCATGCAATATTATTGATATATCCAGAAAGGTTTTCACGATATTGTATTTTAAATATTTGCTTTATTTTTTGGTTTGATATGCAATATTCGTATAATATTGACTCACTTAAAGGTTTACGCAAAATATATTCAGGCAGGTTCCAACAATATTGTATTTAAATTTTTTTTTATTTTTTTTTTATATGCAATATTTGCAGAATATTGTCTTAATATTATGTGCACGGACATGTAAGATATTCAGCCTATACAACTCACAGTTAGGTTTATGCAAAATTCCTGATATATTCCTATTAAAAAAATTTAAAAAATAGTTAAAATACAATATTGTGAGAACCTTTCCGAATACATCACCAATATTGCATAAACCTTATTGTGAGATGTACAAACTGGAAATCTGACATTTCCGTGTACATAACATTGAAACAATATTTTGTCAATATTGTATACCAAGCGAAAAAATAAAAAAATATTAAAAATGCAATATTGTGAGAACCTTTCTGGATACATCACCAATAATGCATAAACCTTTTTGTGAGTTGTAAACACAGAAAATCGAAATTTTCTTGGAACATAACATTGAATCAATATTCTGTGAATATTGCATATTGTACCAAAAATGAAGATAAATATTGAAAATACAATATTGTACAAACCTTTCTAAATATATCAAAAACATTGCATAAAGATTTACGTAGTTCCCCAGAGCAGAAAAAGATTATTCCTATAAAAATAATGTTCAGGCAATACTCCAGAGGGATTGGGTACACAAAGAAATTTATAAAAAAACAAGATACTGTGACAGTATTCTGACGAAGTTGAGAATGCTTGGTGGAATATTGCCTCAATGTTGCACAATTACCATGGCTGGGCAACTTCAGCGACTTTTGCAATGAAAAAATGGACATTACGCTCAAAAACTATATTTCTTCAGGGTGTCATTAAGATTTTGAAACCTTCATATAATGTTATCGAATCCTGTCAATCCGTGAATGCAACATTCAGGCAATATTTCTGCAGGATTGAAGACTATATAGGTCCTCCTATCCCTCGACTGTGTACTTAGCACTTCCACTCTTCACCTACTGCTTCCATTCGTGTTCTTCACCCTATCCCTATAACCTTCAACCTCCATGTAAAATTTCGACCTATCACCGCCACCTATGATCTCGAGCCTGTACCTATCGCTTCCAATAACGTACAGCCTTCACAAATTGCTTTTATTTGTATCCTCCAATCTCCCTATGGCCTCCAGCCTCCATCTATCGGCTTCACCCTCCAACTATCGTTTTCGATCTTCTCCTATCGTCTATATCCTCCGCCTGTTGCCTCCAATCATGATCCCTTCAACTTCCACTTACAGCCTTCAATAAAACTCTTCACTTGCAACTATTTCCTTCTTATGTTGTAACCTCTATATCGCCCTCTATCACCTTCACATATGGCTTTGAGCCTCCACCTATCATCTTCAACAGTGTCCTCCAATACTCACCAATTATTTTGTGTAAAATACAAAAAAATTATACTTTGTGACGTTGTGCTTTTTCCGTCCTTGGGGAGGCGTAGCACCACGTAATGACACCTGTTCAGGTTTACGGCGAGCTCGCATTTTGCATGCGAGCTCTAGGTCATGGGGGAGAGGTGCAGGGATAGAAGTACGCAAAATGAATAAACGCGACTTACTTAAAATAGCACTTCGTAATTTATTATAAAAATCAAAATAATTGTGTATCGACTGGCGGACGTGTGCTCGTCCTCGGGCGAGCTCACCGTCTTTACGCGGGCTGACTAGGTTAGGGACTCGCGGCGGGGAGGTATCTCTGGAACACTCCTACCTGTCTCTACTCCTTGTGCTCCGCGTCCTCGCGTACTGGTGTTGCCTCGTACTCTGTGGAAGCGCTCGCGAAAGAAACTAATTACTTAATCGGAAGATGCACAAGGGGGGGGGGGGGTAATCCTGGTCACTGGAAGTCGCCTTGGAAAAGATTGCTTGGTCTCGCTTGCTCACTCGATGTCTCTCAGTCCTCGTAGTACTCGATACTCTTCGATACTCGACTCGCTGGATACTCGACGATACTGTTCGATACTCCTTTTGATACTGACTCTCTTCCCGCTCGGCAACTACGCCGGTTCGCGGCGTCTATCGCTCTCTCACTCGCACTCACGCATTTCCGTTAGATCGCTCGCTCGCGCCTATCACACATTTCCACGCTTTCGCACCATATATCATATTTGCACGCTTACGCCCTCTTTTACAATAGTCAAAAATGCGCGCGACATTCGAAACGCGTTTACACGCTTGTCTGGCTCTATTAGTCGTATCTACGCATTTTTACACCGTTTCGCATTTCGGCACGCTTACATTCGTGTTTGCCGCTCGCACGCACGCTGTGGATCAAGCCGTAGCCCTCCACCTTTTCCCAATATCATTCAGCGCATACGCGTTGCCTCCACTCTCTCTCTCTCTTGTCTGTCTATAATGCATTCATTCGTTCGCTATTCCTGTCACTCTCGCACTCGTGCTACAGTCCGTTGCTCGCCAACATGGCGGCCGCCGCTCGCGCGCGTACGTCTCGTGGCTCGCATGCCTCGTGTCTTCTTGTCTTTCTCTCTCTCGCTACTTCAGCGCTGCGCCGTTCGTCCCTCTCTCTTGCTCTCGCCTTGGCTGCCGCGCGCTGCTACGCGCTGTGTTCCCCCACTCTTTCGCTCTCGCCTCGTGCTGCTGCTGCTCGGCGGCAGGCTGCTCTCTGTGCCGCGCTGTCCCACTGGCTCTAACAGCTGACTGCTCGCTTGCTGCTCTGAAAACACCACCGAGTGTAAGATTTTCGTATCTTGACTGGGTGGTGTCCAGGCGAGCAGCCATCGACGGGATCCCCGTCACATTCCCCCTCCCAAACCTTTCATATTACTATGAAGAGGTTTTAGAAGGCGAAAAGTGCACGCATGGACACACCCTGCAGTACAGAACGGGACAAGTACGGGAAGTGAGAAAACACAAGAGAGAGAAAAAATGTTCAGGACAGGGTGTTGCTGCTTGAGCTTCCTGCTCTCTACGGGCCTTTAAGCTCCAACTCGAAGGGAGTGGGCTCTTTCAGGTCATTGACCACCTCCGGTTCCTCGTCTGCCCAATTCATTTGGCTGTAGCTTCTGACTGTCGTTTGAACTCATGTCTGAAATTGTCAATGAATTAGAAAATTATTTCATGGTGGATTGACGGGGCACACCCGCCACCTGGTTACTTACTGCAGACTTTGGGAGCGTTGCAATGTAACCACATGCACCACTGTCGGACACTACTACAGGTTGGGAAGAATGTTTGTTAGTAGGATTGTTTCTAGGGGATACGTATCGCTTGAGGTCGCCTACGTGGACCTTAGCTACTTTCCTACTCTTTCCTTCGACTGGCTCTAGTATGTACACGACTGGCGATCTTTTCTCGGTGACTTTAAACGGACCGTCATACTTGGGGGCTAACTTGGCTGAGAATTTCTCCGTTTCTTTGGACAAGGGGTGAGATTTTCTCATCATTAAGTCCCCCACTTGGAATTCTACGACTCTACGGCCTTTGTTATACCGCTTACTTTGTCTCGTTCGTTCGTCGTCTATGTATTTCGCTATCAAGTCTCGTAGTGCGTCTAGTCTCTTCTGTCTGTCTTTCCAAACTTCGGGCTCTAGTTTAGTCTTTTTCATCACCCCCTCCCATTCCACACGTAAGCTTTTCACCGGGTTAGGGTGTCTGCCGTAATTTAAGTAAGCTGGTAATGTTTTTTAGCGTCGCTTGCTTAGCTGTATTTATCGCATGTCGTAACTCGTGCAAATGCTTATTCCAATCACTGTGATTTTTCGCGAATGCGGAAATCATCGTTTTCAAAGTGCGGTTGCTTCTCTCTACTGGATTTGCTTGCGGATGGTAGGGTGGTGTGGTCACATGCTTTACGCCGTATTGCTCTAGTGTTTCTGCCAGATGTTTGTTGATAAACTCCGTTCCGTTGTCTGTCAATAAATATTCTGGCGTCTCCCACCTGAACAATATCAGTTCTTCGAAAGCTCTGGCTATAGACTTTCCGTTAGCTTGGCGCAATGGATGTATTTCCACCCAACGAGAGAATAAATCTTGGAATACTACGAGATATTTATTCTGGCTGGAGCTTTTTGGGAACTCCATCACGTCTGCTGCCACGACGGACCATGGTTTCTCGACGATTCGTTTCCCGATCAGCCCTTGAGGAGCCTGTTGGGAAATCTTGTATGCCTGGCAAGTCTGACAGGTTTTTATGAATCGACAGACATTATGGAATAGTCCGGGCCAGAAATACTCCCGTGCTATCCTATCGTAGGTTTTCTCAATTTCTAGGTGTCCTGCTGAGATTTCGGCGTGCGCTGTTGTCAATACTCTTTCGCGCAATTCCTCCGGCACTACAAGTTTCCATCCTTCGTCTGGGTGAGTGATGGGATCTAGCATTGGATCTTCCTTGTGCTTGTACAACTTTCCGTTTTCGACTCTCCACTCGGGAAATTTCGTGGGGTTCTCTTCGACTTCGTCGCGTCTTCGTAAATACCATTTGTCCTCGATCTCACCTATAACTGAGATTTCTGGCTCCGTCATTCTGGATAGCGCGTCTGGCATTACATGCTGGGTGCCCCTACGATGTATTATGTCAAAGTCCCATTGCTGAATTTCCATAGACCATCGGTCTAGTCGGCCTTTCGGATCCTTCAGCGAGCGGAGCCACTTCAGAGCGCTGTGGTCAGTGATAATCGTGAAGTGGTAACTCTCAACGTACGGTCTGAGTTTGTTGATAGACCAAACTAACGCCAAGCACTCCTTTTCGGTTGTGGTGTAATTTATCTCCGGCGCTGACAATACTCTGCTGACATAGACGATCGGGTGCTCTCCTTCGTCAAATTCTTGCGTGAGGACCGCACCAATAGCGAAATTACTTGCGTCGCACTGGATCGTGAAAGGTTTCGTAAAATCCGGTCTGGCTAGGACGGGAGCGTTGGTCAACGCCTGCTTGAACTTGTTGAACGCCTCATCTTGCTCCGGTCCCCAATTCCAGTTTTTCTGGTCTTTGAGCATCCTGACTAGAGGAATCTTTATCTCCGACTCGTTTTCCAAGAACCTAGAGTACCACCCAAACATGCCCAGGACTCGTCGTAAGCCTGTCAAGTCCTTTGGAGTCGGGCAGTTCATTACTGGCTCAATTTTTGCAGGGTCGGTTCGTAAGCCGTGTCGATCCAGAATGAATCCCAGGTACTTTATCTCGCTGACACAGAATTCACATTTCTTCGGGTTAATCGTGAGTTCGGCTGACGTCAATTTGGTTAACACGTGTCTGACTCTATGTTTGTGTTTCTCGAACGTGTCGGTAACTATGACGATGTCGTCTAAGTATCCGAACACATTTGGGGAGTCCCCAGGGCCAAACATAATGTCAACCATTCTCTGCAGCGTACTGGGCGCTTTGCAAAGGCCGAATGCCATGCGCTTAAATTGCCATAAACCGTATCCAGTTACTGCAAAAGCGGTGTATTTCTTACTGCTTTCCTCCATTTTGACTTGGAAGTAAGCCTGCTTGAGATCGATCTTGCTCAAGTATCTGGCTGCGCGTAGCCTGTCTAGTATCATGTCCATTTGGGGCAGAGGGTAGCTATCCTTTTTCGTCACTTTGTTTAATTCGATATAGTTGACGCAAAATCTCTCTGTCCCGTCGGGCTTTGGCACTAGTAATGGCTGGCTACAATAAGCGCTTGCGGATCTCTCGATTACCCCTAGTCTTCTAAGTTCTATAGCTGCTTTTTGTATTTCCTCTATCTTCTTCGGTGAACGTCTTCTGGCTTTACAGCGTATGGGGTTTGGGTCTGTCACTACGATGTGGTGCTCGGTTAAATCCGTGTACCCCAGTTCCTCTCCGGGATTGTTTGGTAGTATCTCGGCCACCAGTTCCTCGATTTCCCGTCTCTTCTCGTCGCTGAGCTCGGAGATACCCGCGCTCTCTGCGATAATGATTGCCGGATACCTAGCTTCTGGCCGGTCGAATTCTCTCCACTCTCCCAGATTAGCTCGCCATAGGCCTTTGTGACTTGTATCTATTTTGAATAGTTTTCCAAAGTCTTTGCCCAAAATCAGTTCATGTGTTACTTCTGCTACTGCTCTTGCCATAATCGTCTTGTCTATTCCATCTAAGTCTATTCGGATTGGTAGAAATCCTAATACGGGCGACGTTCCTCCTGTCACCGTTCGTATCAGAGCTTCACTAGCTTTAAGTCGAGTCTTGTACCTCCTAGCGATCTCTGGGCCTACGATAGTTATCATGGCTCCGTGATCGAACAAGGCTCTGTACTCCTTTCCGCCTAGACTGACTTTAATGTAGTCTCTATTGTCGATTGTGGTCGTTGCTGCGTGCACCTCCGTTTCTTTAGATTCTCTGTCGACTCCGGCTTCCTCTAATTGTGCAGGGGTGCTAGGGTCTGACATCGTTTCGTTGATCAGAGTGTCCACAGCTACCTCGATTTGTCTTAACTTCATGTAATCTGTCTCTTCATCGAGCAAATCTTTCACTTTCGTCCTTATTCTTTGGTCTTCCTCTAATTCTTCCTCTAATAATTCGTTTGCCTAATCAGTACCATTTCTTCTTCACTCATGCTATCTTCATCATCTGTAGTTACCTCTTTATCAATTTCCTCAATTTCTTCCCACTTATTGTCTCCCTCCAGGGTGGTTACTCGAGTTTCTCCGAAATTGAAAGCCTGTGCTAACCTCTGAGCTGACTTCCTCTGCTCACTGTTATTGTCTGGTTCTACAGTGGATTTCGGCTCCAAGTTTAAGTTGGCTTCAGCTCTCATGATTTTTTCAGCTTTCCTGAATTCTGCTAACTCTTTTACCTTTGCCAGGCTCTTTTTCGAAAATTCCATGATGTCCTCTAGTCCTCGACCTTGAATCATGTCTTTCTCTACTCTAAAGCCTCGCTTTTTGCACGGCTGGATTTCTTCGTTTAACCTCGTATCCTCATCACTACTCTCCACTGGCGCAGCCGGCGTCCCGTCTGGCTTAGATTCCGTGTCTCTAGCGATACTGGCTCTAACGTGATTTCCTCTGTTTGCCCCTGAATTAACCACTAGTTTCTTCATCTCTGTGACAGAGTCTGGCCGTTGTTTTGCAATGGCGTCTGCTCTTTTCACATTCGCGTTTACTTCCTTCTCGGCCTTTCCCACGGGTTGCGTCAGCGTTTCTTTCAGGCTTCGAATTTCTGTTTATCTCTTTTGCCTCTTCTGGTTGTGCGCCTGTCTTTACATAGCTGGTCTGGCTGTTACTTACAGCTTTGGCCGCTATATCCTGACTTCGCACTGTTTCTTATGGCTTGCTGCCACTTTCTCCCCCTCCCAAAATTGACATACTCCTGCAAACTGCGGGGGTATGCTTGTCAATTTTGTTCGCTAGTTGGGGGCCCAAGGCGTGAACACGGAGGTCGGCTGGCCCTTGGCGGCCTCCGTCGAGTCGTTTCCCAGAAGCTTTCTAACGTAAACACAGTTTGTGCAGTCTCGCAGTGTCGCGCCTTTCTGTCCGCATACTTGACATGAGGTTTCTGGCTCAGTCTTCGGCTGCAACGTCTGTAGAAGTTCTCTTGCTTTAGCACAATTTTTGCAATTCTTGAATTGTGCTCCAACTTGACCACACCACTGGCATTTTCCGGACAATTTTATCGGGTAAGGGCAGGCGTTCTTCCTGTGAACGAATTGTCTGCAATTATAACATTGCGTTTTCGGACAATTTGCTGCTCTATGTCCCACTGTCTCGCAAACGTGGCACGGTCCGAAATATTGAACTTGTGGCTGCGTTTGATTCAGTTGTTGGCTCAGAGCTGGTGTAAAGGTTTGCTGAGGCTTTTGCTGCACTTGCGCCGGTTGTTGTAGCGGGGTTTGCACTTGCTGGCCGGTCGCACAAGCTTCCTGTGTCGTAGTTTCTTTCTGCTCGGGAGTCGTCTCGGTTGTTTCAGCCTTTTTCTTTTTATTTTTCTTCTTCTTTGCTTTCGTTGCAACTTCGTTCGTTTCTGCTATCTCTTCTGTCGCAGCTACCTTTGGTTTTGGAGTAGCCGACCATGCTGCCGCTGGGAACTTGGATTTTTCTGGAGGTGGTGGTGGAGCATATCTGGCATCATGTTCAAGTTCGTCTTCGAGTTCTTTACAGTACTTTTTTACGTCATGGAATGTTTTAATCTTCTTGTGCTTTAGGGCTTTTCTGTAGACTGGCCTTAATCTGTCGATGAGTAGACTTA